>CM035095.1:19339675-19939675 GCA_020205505.1 Panax japonicus
AAGGATTCGTACTTTGTTTTATCCATGTCCAAAAATACCTCAAAAATAATCATAGTGGTGTAAAATTCAAGAATGATCAAAACATGGATACAATCAAAGCTAGTATTCATAATAGATATTTTGGACGAAAAGAAAAAAAATAATTTTTCTGTGAATAGTGCCGTATTCGTGAATAGTGTCGTATACGTGAATAGTACCGTATACGTGAATAGTAACTCCGGCACAAAAAGTTCCAAATTTGATAAAAACGTTCACCAATATTTCGGCATAATGATATTGAAGAAAATAATATCATTTAAGAAGAAAATAACATCCCTTACCTCAAAATAGCCGTACTTCTGACTTAATTTCGGTATAGTGCTGACAGAAACTCGCACCGTATAGCAACACTCAAAGTATACTCACAAGAATACGCTCGATAATATAGAGAGAGAAAGAGAGAAAACTTTGTTTCTGGTGTGATTTTCAATTCTAACTTAGCCCTCTATTTATAGGAAAAATGTTAGAACGCCAAAGGAGACTAAAATAATAAAATATTATTATTTATTTTTTATTCTCCTACGCCTCCTCCACCAACTGATCAGCCACCAACTTGGAACAAGAAAATTCAGCAGCCCACATGTGTTAAAACACAAGTGGGTCCCACCCCATAAATTTAATAAAAATCATTTTATTTTCCGAAACTTCAACAATTCATAGAAAATAGCTCGGTTATCAGAAAAATTCGAAACTCGCGACTTTCCATGGGAAATTCCATTCTCTACAACTTTACAGAAGAAAATTTTTCCAAATTCCAAACAGAAATTATCCAAAATCCACAAACGAGCGATTTTACAGTCTATACTCAATTTTCGGTCAAAAATTATGTCCACCGACACACAAAACATGTGTTAAACATTTAATGCCACAAAAATACTCTACCTTCTCATATACTCATATATCCCACATTCATTGTAAAAATATCATTGTTAATATATTATTAAAATAATATATTTAAATGAATTATTTTATCAGAAAAGGATAAAATATTAATTTTCAACAATTGTCACAATAAAAATTTTCTCCATCTATATCCACATAAAATAAATATTTTCTTTATCATAATAATCAATAATTAATTATTAAAAATAATATTACAGAATCACAGTACTGACAACCAGGCCGTTCCCAGGATAGAGGGGGCTTTCCAATAAGAATTTCTCCTTACTGGCGCGCAATTAGATGACCAAACCTCTCCTTGACAGAACTTTCTAGACATTGCCAATAATGTTATCTGATAATATTATTCAAATAATATGAATTATTGATCTGATAATGGAAAATACTGTGCAATGACAATTATCGAAACAATAATAATATAAATATCAACGCAGCAATTATTGAATCAATAAAGTAATGAACAGTAACTCCTGTAGCAATTATTGAGTAGTGCCTTCTTACGTAAGGATCAATAATTCAAAATACTGTGTAATACCGTGTGCTACTGTGCAACAACGCGTATTACTGTATTTTAACCACCGGGTATTCCAACAGTGTAAACGGTAACAACTACGCCGTTATTTTTAAACAACTTATATTTGTCGTTTTCTTCCTCCAATCGCTTTCTGTTATGGGGCCCACACATGGCTGCGCCGTCGTACGAATATTCCCCGACAGTACGAATATTCCACGACCAAACGAATATTCCCCGACAACAATGAATATTTTATAACCACTTGCTTATTTTGAAATGTTTGCGTATTTTACCCATAACTATCCACATTATTCAAATCAACCCTTACTATTCAAAATAATAATTAAAGGAAATTAAATTTCATTTATTAATTATTTGGGGTCTTACAGATGTATACCTAATTTTGGGGGTGTCACAGTTGGTATCAGAGCTTAGGGATATGATCTCTGGCTAAGATGTGAGAATAGTACTAGGAGGGGAGAGACGGGGAATTCCTTCGCTAGTATGACCTACCTAAGTTTATGTGCTATTTTATTGGTCGGTCAGAATATAGGGATAATATGTTACATGTCAATTAACCTTTTGTTTTGTGGCAGTATCTGAAAATGACATCTGAGAATGTTGAGAATGGCAATGGAGCACAGGCGATCGTTGATTCACCACATATCAATAATCAGGATAATGTGCATCAGAAAGACGAAAATCTTCATGCAAACAACAACACTGACCAAATGACGAATGATCAAATGTTCAGAGGTTTTATGCAATTCATGCAACAGCAGACGAGAGCAACTCCTGTCCAAAACGTAGATGGAAACACGGGAAACTCTCGGGCGGTCACCGCTAAACAGTTCAAGGAGTTGGGACCACCGGAGTTTAAGGGAGAGCCAAAACCACTTATGACGGAAACATGGATAAAGCAGATGACCAAGATATTTGATGTCTTGGGATGCTCCGAGGAGCAAAAGGTTCCCTTTGCCGCTGTACTCAACCTGCTGTACTGAAGATATCTTGGGAGAAGTTCCAGGAGCTGTTCAATGACAAATACTTTCCCGAAAGTATTCGCCACATGAAGGAGGTGGAGTTTATTAAGTTGGAACAAAATAATATGACCGTGTCGCAATACGAGGCAAAATTTGCAGAGTTATCACGGTTTGCGTCCCACTTGGTGGATAATGAATAGAGAATGGCACGAATGTTTTTAAGAGGTTTGAAGCCGGAGATACGTCAACATCTTATTTCTCATAAATTGTGTTTATATTCAGATGTTGTAAATAGGGCTCAGTTAGTGGAGCGCGATAACGAGTCAACTCAACTAAAAGAGAGCAGCCGGCAAAATTATAATACCAGCGAGAGTGGTCATCGAAGCGGTGACAACAAGCGTGGAGGGAATCAGCAGGCCCGAAGTGGTTACCACTTCGGTGGTAATCAGGGCCAAAACAATAAGAATGGACATTTCAAAAAGAGGAGATTCAACAATGATGGAAAGACGTCAGCACCAGCACCCGTTGTTAAGGAAGGAGAAAGACCACCTATCATATGCTTCAAATGCGGAGGGGAGGGACACATCAGTCCAAATTGCGCGATGCCGTCCAAAGCATGTTATAATTGTGGAAGAGAAGGTCACTTGGCCCGATTTTGTCGTTTACCAAAGACAAATTTAGCTAGGGTGGAGGCACCAAAGGCCGTCCCAGAAAGGTCAAAGCTGGTAGTGCAAGGGAGAGCGTTTGTTGTGACCTCCCAGAAAGTAAGGAACCCGAATGAGGTCATCACGGGTAAGCTTATCATAAACTCTAACGAAGTCTATACTTTATTTGATACCGGTTCTGCCCATTCTTTTATTTCTCCTACTTGCGCTCATCGATTAAATTTGACTCTGGAGAAATTGGACTTTGACTTATCTGTGGAAACTCCGTTGGGAGAAACCTTCATTACATCCACTGTTTATAAGTCTTGTTTGGTTCAAATCGGTACCCTCACATTACCTGTAGATCTTATTTCATTGAAAATACTTGCATTTGACGTGATTCTAGGGATTGATTGGTTAACTACTCATCATGCAAAAATTGATTGTTTCCATAAGGTTGTTAGCTTTCATATTCCTAATCAACCTATTATGCGAATTCAAGCGACCAAACCATTAAAATCAATCGCGGTCATCTCAAGCCATAAAGCTATTAGTTTATTGAAAAACGGATGTCAAGCTTTCTTAGCTCATGTCACAGATTTAAACAAAAATACGTCAGTTTTGTACGATATTTCTATTGTTAATGAATTTCCTGACGTATTCCCCGAAGAACTTCCTGGTTTACCCCCAGAGCGTGAGATTAAATTTTGTATCGACCTTGAACCCGGTACAAAACCCATTTCTAAAGCCCCATATCGAATGACTCCTATTGAACTTCAGGAGTTAAAAACCCAACTGCAGGAATTGTTAGACATTGGCTTTATTCGTCCTAGTACTTCTCCTTGGGGTGCTCCTGTTCTATTCGTGAAGAAGAAAGATGGGAGTATGAGACTTTGTATTGATTATCGGGAGTTGAATCATGTCACCATCAAAAATAGGTATCCATTGCCATGAATTGATGATCTATTTGACCAGTTGCAAGGAGCCAAATTCTTTTCAAAGATCGATCTTCGTTCCGGGTATCACCAATTGAAGATTAGAACCGATGACATTCCAAAGACGGCTTTCAGAACTCGGTACGGGCATTATGAATTCCTAGTCATGTCCTTTGGATTGACTAATGCTCCTGCTGCCTTCATGGATATGATGAACCGAGTATTCAAGGAATATTTGGATCACTTTGTGGTCGTCTTTATTGATGACATCCTTATTTATTCCAAAAGCCGTGAAGATCATGAGCAACACTTGAGGCTGACACTCCAAAAGCTTCGTGAATATAAGCTTTATGCCAAGTTGAAGAAATGCGAGTTCTGGCTTGAGGAAGTAGTATTCCTTGGGCACGTGGTATCAAGTCAGGGAATATCTGTTGACCCAGCAAAGATTGAAGCTATTCAAAGCTGGGAGCAACCTAAATCTGTGACCGAAGTACGTAGCTTTCTCGGTTTAACTGGTTATTATCGGAGATTCGTGGAAGGATTTTCTCGAATTGCTACTCCATTGACTCAGCTGACTCGGAAAGATACAAAGTTCGGTTGGAGCGAAGAATGTGAGAAGAGTTTTTAAGAACTCAAGAGGAGACTCATTTCAGCACCTGTTCTGACAATACCATCTGGCTCGGAGGGATTTGTCATCTACAGTGATGCTTCGGGCAAAGGGCTGGGATGTGTTCTCATGCAACATGGAAAATTCATAGCCTATGCCTCGCGACAACTCAAAGAATATGAGAAGAATTATCCTACTCATGATCTAGAGTTGGCAGCTGTTGTCTTTGCACTTAAAATTTGGAGGCATTACTTGTATGGGGAGAAAGTGGAGATCTTTACGGATCATAAAAGCCTCAAATATTTCTTCACTCAAAAGGAACTCAACATGCGACAACGACGTTGGCTTGAACTGTTGAAAGATTATGATCATACCATCCAATACCATCCTGGAAAAGCAAACGTGGTAGCTGACGCATTGAGTAAAAGATCACATGCAAGTACGAGTGCGATATTGTCAACGCAAGGGCCCATTTTATGTGACTTACAAAGGATGGGGATAGAGTTAAAGACTCCAGGGACGCATGCGACGATGGCTAATATACGAGTAGAACCGACTTTAATCGATAAAGTTAAATTTGCTCAAGCTACAGACCTGGAGCTGATGCGTATGAGGAAGAAAATGCAAGAAGGTGCTATGCCGGAAGCAAGAATCGATGAAGAGGGAATACTTCGAGTCAACTCCAGACTTTGTGTTCCTAACGACCCTGATTTAAAGTATAAAATCATGATGGAGGCGCACAATACACCGTTTGCAATCCATCCTGGAAGTACCAAAATGTATCATGATATTCGTCATACATTTTGGTGGAGCAATATGAAGAGAGAGATAGCGTTGTTTATCTCAAGGTGTCTAACTTGTCAACGAGTTAAAGCGGAGCATCAAGTACCAAAAGGTCCATTGCAACCACTTGAAATTCCAGAATGGAAGTGGGAGCACATTACCATGGATTTCGTTACCGGTCTTCCTAAGGTTTCTCAAGGCATAGATGCGATTTGGGTTATTGTTGATAGATTGACCAAGTCTGCTCATTTCTTACCGATACGAGAAACTTATACACTTGAACGTCTTGCTCGTATGTACATAAACGAGATTGTAAGACTGCATGGTATGCCGGTATCCATAGTTTCTGATCGAGACCCAAGATTTACTTCACGATTTTGGGTTAGTTTGCAAAAAGCTATGGGCACAGACTTACGTTTTAGCTCGGCATATCATCCTCAGATGGACGGACAGTCGGAGAGGACTATTCAAACTCTTGAAGATCTATTAACACTCCATGTCCTTGATTTCAAGGGAAGTTGGGATAAGTTCTTACCATTGGTGGAGTTTTCCTATAACAACAGTTATCAAGCAAGTATTGGCATGGCTCCATTCGAAGCGTTGTATGGAAGAAAGTGTCGTTCTCCAGTATGCTGGGATGAGGTGGGTGAAGCAACGTTGTTGGGACCGGAGTTGGTACGTATGACTACGGAAAAGATTCAAACGATCTGACAACGTATAAAAACCCCACAAAGTCGACAAAAGAGTTATGTTGATCTTCATCGAAAGGACGTGGAATTCAATATAGGAGATCATGTGTTGTTACATGTTACTCCATGGAAAGGAGTTACAAGATTTGGAAAGAGAGGAAAACTCAATCCTCGATTCATCGGTCCATTTTTAATCCTCGATCGAGTAGGAACTGTGGCCT
This sequence comes from Panax japonicus, assembly GCA_020205505.1. Classification (NCBI taxonomy): domain Eukaryota; kingdom Viridiplantae; phylum Streptophyta; class Magnoliopsida; order Apiales; family Araliaceae; genus Panax; species Panax japonicus. The sequence goes on from CM035095.1 coordinate 19,345,991, forward strand.
ATAGACTCGCTTTACCGCCAAGTATGTCTCGTGTTCATAACGTTTTTCACATATCCATGTTACGAAAATATGTGAAAGACCCGAACCACATTATTGAGTTAGAACCGGACGAAATAGCAGAAGATTTGACGTATAAAGAGATTCCTGTTCAAATCTTGGATAAGAAGGAACATATTCTACGCTCCAAGGTTATACCTCAAGTCAAAGTTTTGTGGAGAAACCACGATGTTGAGGAAATGACTTGGGAGTTAGAATCTGAAATGAAATCAAGGTATCCTTACCTCTTTGACATACTAGGTACGTAACCTAATTTCGAGGGCGAAATTTTATAAGAAGGGGAGGTTGCAAGACCCCAGTTTTTATAAATAAATATGAATTTTCATAATTATTATTTTTGAATATTATGGAATAAATTTGATATAATGTTATAGTTGTGGGTAATATTTATAAATTTTGCAAAGTACGCAAGTTGTTATAAAATATTCGTTTGGTCGGGGAATATTCTTTTTGTCGGGGAATATTCGTACGACGGCACAATCATTGGTGGACCCCACAACGGAAGTATTGTCGTAGTTAGAAAATGACAAAATTAGTTTTCTATAAAATAAACGGCGGAGGTGTTACCGTTAAAACTGTTGAACTACTCGGTAGTAAAAGTACAGTAATACGCGTTGTTGCATAGTAGCACACAGTATTGATTATTGATGCTTACGTGAGAAGTCACTCAGCTATACTCAATTATTGCTACAGTAATTGCTGCATCATATCTCTTATATTATTGATTCAATTATTGTCACAGTATCATCTGTATAATATGTTATATTATTTAAACAATAATTGAGACGACAAGTTATAAATGATTAATAATTGTTGAAAGATTAAATATGTGTTGATTAAAAATAAAATGATTTTTGGTAATTTTTATTCAATCCTTGATGTATATAAAGAGTCTATTATTAGACGTTTGTGGTAAGTTTAATTATTTATGGGGGGCCATATGTCATCATCTAAGAGTCTTTTTCATAAATAGTAATTACCTTTGTAAATAGTAATTACCTTCGTAAATAGTAATTACCTTTATAAATAGTAATTACCTTCGTAAATAGTAATTACCTTCGTAAATAGTAATTACCTTCGTCAATAGTAATTACCTTCGTAAATAGTAATTACCTTCGTAAATAGTAAATACTTTCGTAAATAGTAATAAATCTTCTATAAATAGAGGCCTAGGGCTTCATTATTTTTCACGAATTCGCTCAAGCTATAGAGAGAGAAAGTATAGAGAGAATAAAAGAGAAAGAAGAAGAGTATTCGGTTATTACACTGCTGCAGTATTCAATCTCCTAAATAAAGTAAGGGGTGTTATTCTTTCTTCTTGAAGAGAACTTTTGTTATTCCATTCTTTGTTATTCTGTTGGAATAACCTGTAAAAGTGGCATACCCTATACATGACCTGTATACGCGGTATACCCTATACTTGGTGAAATCCTTATGTTATTCCATTCATTATTATTCTGTTGGAATAATCGGTATACGCGGAATACCCTATACTTGGTGACATCCATTTACTATTCTGTCTTTATATATCCGTCGGAATATCCTGTCTGTGCTATACGCCGGACCTGGTTCCATTTACTATTCCGTCTTTACATTTCTGTCGGAATATCCTGTCTGTGCTATACTCCGGACCTGGTTCCATCATTTACTATTCCGCATTTATTATTCTGTTGGAACATCCTGTCGGTGTGAATTTCACCTGACATGGTTCCGTTATTATTATTCTGTTGGAATAACCTGCCTGTGCGGTCTATCGCATGCATGGTGATTTCTTTTGTTATTCTATTCTTAATTATACTCAGTTGGATAAAATTTTGACTTCTATACTCCATGAAATTAGTGGAATATCCTTGATATTTGCGCTTCATCCAGTATCTTTTCATGAAAATATTCTTCTGAGCATTCTTGAATTTTACACCACAAAACAGTATCGTGTTGACAATTTGGACGTTAATAATTCCTGGATAAAATAATTCTTGAACTTGTTTTTATTGAATTTTTATATCATTGTCATCATCCTCATGTTTATATTTTGTTGAAAGTCATCTGTGGCCTATAGTGCGTAGATGGACTTGGTATGATTATGACCAGGGATTATTCGGTGTAATCATGACCGTAATATTACAAATGATGTAAAAATTAAAAATCCTCATTGGCCCGTAGTGCATTGATGGACAATTGTTGGCATGATCATGACCATTAATGAATACACAAATATTCTTGGCCGTAGTGCATGAATAATTGTGGTCGTGATACTAAAGAATATACTTGGCCGTAGTGCGGGGGTGATTCGATGATGTGGAATATTTATTAAGCTGAGTCTCAGCTATAACGATGATGAAAAACCTTTTAAATCATAAAAGATAGTAGATTTTATTTTCTACTTGACTCTTTTAATGGATTGCTGGTTCCGCTGTAATTAAACTTGATGTTTATTGTATTTTATCAGTTTAACACTGTTGAAGGCTAATGATAAATTTATTCTGCATTATCTTAGTCATAATATTTCTTACTGGGCTAGTTGAGCTCACCCTTTCTTTCACTGTTCTCTTCAGGAAATGAGAATATAGCTGGGGCGAGTCGGGGAACGGAGTGATGGACCAGAGAATAGTATTAGTAGTCCTCACTATTCTGTTAAATAATGTGAAAATAATTGTATTGAGGACACCTTTTGAGTTTATATGATCTCTAGTAGACAATAATTGTATTCAAACTCACAGTTATGTTTTGTCGTATTGTACACGACAGTTGTATTAGTAAGCTGTATTTGAATTCTGTACCATGTATCTGGCGACTCAAGATGGGTGATGTATACCTAATTTTGGGGGCGTCACAATATCCACACGCAAATAAGTTCTCATTACAATTATTCAAACACTATTTTATTGAAATAGTGAGTACTGCTAAAACATATTCCTAGAACCATCACTCCATACCCCGACTCGATCCTGCTATGTTCTCACCTCCTAAGAAGAAAAATGGAACAAAAAAAAGGGTGAGCTCAACTAGCCCAGTAAAGAATATTATGACTAAGATAATATACAACAAATTATCGTTACTCTTCAACAGGAAAAAATCTGATAAAAAAATAATAGACAACAAGTTTTAGATCAACAAATGCAGCGGAAACATCAATCCATTAGAAGAGTCACGTAGAGAATGAATTCTACTGTCTTCTAAGATTTAAAAGTCCATCATCAATATTTCATCCATGTAACAACAATCAATATACATCTTTAATCATCTTTGCACTACAGGCCAAAGATATTCATTTGTATCACCAGTTGGTCATGTTCATCTCAACACCTGTTCATCTTTGCACTACGGGCCAAAGAGATTCATCAGTTTAATCATTCATCTTTGCACTACAGGCCAAAGATATTCATCAAGTATCACCATTAAGGACTGAGGATGATGAACAATATTTTTAAGAACGAATCCAGTGAGATAGAATGACAAATATTAGGGATTCGTACAACAATTTTTCCAATATCAATAATACTTCATAACAACTGATTTTGAAGCAGTACTCAAAAATAACGATCAAAATATGGATACAATCAAAGATAGTAGCTAAAATAGATATTTTGGACAAAAAGAAGAAATTTCATTTTTTGATGAATAGTACCGTATTCGTGAATAGTGCCGTATACGTGAATAGTAACTCCGACACCAAAAAATAGAAATTTCACAAAAAACATCATCACGCTTCGTTAATAGTTCTCGTGAATAGTAACTCATGAATAGTAACTCGTAAATAGTAACTTATGAATAGTAACTCATGAATAGTAATTTATGAATAGTAACTCATGAATAGTAACCCCGACATAAAAAAATTTCAAATTTGATAAAAAGTTCAGAACAATATTTTGACATAATGATATTGAAGAAGATAATATCATTTAAGAAGAAACAACACCCCTTACCTCAAAATAACCGTAATTCTGACTGAATTTCGGTATAGTGCTAACAGAAACTCGCACCGTATAGCAACACTCAAAGTATACTTACAAGAATATACTCGATAATATAGAGAGAGAAAGAGAGAAAACTTTGTTTCTAGTGTGATTTTCAATTTTAACTTAGCCCTCTATTTATAGAAAAATACTAGAACGCCAAAATAAACTAAATTAATAAAATATTAATTTATTTATATAATTTTTCTTAGCCCACCATTTTGACCAAAGAAATCAGCCACAACACATGTTAAAGATGCCCACCAACCTTTGAAAAACGTTTTTCTTGAAAATAATAATTAAAACTTTCAAAAATCAATTATTTCGGAACTCCGGAACTTCAATAATTCACAATAAATAGTCTTTTTATCAGAAAATTCAAATCTCGTGAATTTTTATAGGAATTTCAATTCTCTACAACTTTACAGAAGAAATTTTTTTCAAATTCCAAACATAAATAATCCAAAATTCACAAACGGACGATTTTACAGTCTATAATCAATTTTCGGTCAAGAATTGTGTCCACCGACACACAAAACACGTGTTAAACATTTAATGCCACAAAAATACTCTTCCTCCTCATATACTCATATATCCCACATTCATTATAAAAATATCACCGTTAATATATTATTAAAATAATATATTTAAATAAATTATTTTATCAGAAAAAGATAAAATATTAATTTTCAACAATTGTCACATTAAAATTTTTTTCCATCTCTATCCACATAAAATGAATATTTTCTTTATCATAATAATCAATAATTAATTATTTAAAAATAATATTACAGAATCACAGTACTGACAACCAGGCCGTTCCCAGGATAGAGGGGGCTTTCCAATAAGGATTTCTCCTTACTGACGCGCAATTAGGTGACAAAACCTCTCCTTAGACAGAACTTTCTAGACATTGCCAATAATGTTATCTGATAATATTATTCAAATAATATGAATTATTGATCTGATAATGAAAAATACTGTGCAGTGACAATTATTGAAACAATAATAATATAAATATCAACGCAGCAATTATTGAATCAATAAAATAAAATAATGAACAGTAATTACTGTAACAATTATTGAATAGTGTCTTCTTACGTACGAATCAATAATTCAACAATACTGTGCAATACCGTGTGCTACTGTGCAACCACGCATATTATTATATTTTAACCACCAGGTAACCCAACAGTGTTAACGGTAACAATTTAAGTCGTTATTTATAAAACTCAATATTTGTCGTTTTCTTTCATCCAACCATTTTTTGTTATGGGGCCCACAAATGACTGCACCGTCGTACGGAGATTCCCGACAAAAAGAATATTCCATAACCATTTGCTTATTTTGTAAACTTTGCGCATTTTACACATAACTAACCACTTTAATCAATTCAAAACTTACTATTTCAAAATGATAAATAGAGAAAATTAAATTTCATTTATTAATAATTTGGGGTCTTACATTATGTAAAAAATATCATTAAATTTTAAATGTCACATTATTTGAACATTATTTGAGATTAAAATTTTGAGATTTTTAAACTTAATTTATTTTTGAAAAAAGTTTATATAGCGCCTTTGATTGGCTAATACATGCAGGCCTACCCGATTTTGATGGAGCTCACCGCACACCAGTAAAGCCACACAGAGCTCCTCGTTAGCGTATTTATTCCAACAACGAAGGGAATAGAGACCACAAAGAAGGGAAACGAGACGCCAGAGGCGCAGAGCAGAAGACGGAGATAACAGAGTGACAGCAGCATAATTTGGCTCATAAAAGAAGAGAGAGAAAGAGATGGATCCAGACGCTGTGTCGAAAGCCTTTGTGGAGCACTATTACTCGACGTTTGATGCGAATCGATCGGGCTTGGCTAACTTGTACCAGGATGGTTCAATGTTGACTTTCGAGGGTCAAAAGATCCAGGGCTCTCAGAACATCGTTGCCAAACTCACTAGTCTCCCTTTCAGTCAGTGTAAGCACACCATCACCACCGTCGACTGCCAGCCTTCAGGCCCCGCCGGTGGTATGCTCGTCTTTGTCAGCGGGACTCTTCAGCTTGCCGGTGAACAACATGCTCTGAAGTTCAGTCAGGTATTTTTACAAAAACCTTCTATATGTATTTGGGTTTGTGTATGTACCTTCTTGTGATTGTGTTGTGGAATTCGTTACGTTTGTAGGTCTCGATTAGTGAATATTAGGCGCGCGGAACTTATTTAGGATGTGGATTTTTATAATTTGTAATGTAAAAATGTGAACTACTCGGTATTTGGGATTTCTGAATTGCAAAATCCATGAATAACTGTTTCAATGGGATATATGCTGATATGTTTTGAGTTGTTTTTGAGATGGGCCTGGATTATTGCTGCAGAATTCTAATTAAATTAAGGTTGGATTTGAATGCGTCATTTATGGAATTGAGGGGGCGAGGGCTGGTAATTCATATAGTTCTACAAGAATGAAGGTCATACTGATAACCTATTCGTTTTTCATATGCTAGGGCTAAATATGACCATGTTAAGCACCTTTGACTTTTATCATAGGCATATATGGAGAGAGTCTTACATTCATCTGTGCATGGTTGTTTTAACTTTTATCATAGGCATATATGGATAGAGTCTTGCATTCATCTGAGCATGTTTGTTGAGGATTAATTGATGTGAAGAGGTGGTAGGGGGTCTTGTAAGTGCTAAAAAATTATTTTTTGATTGTCACACTTAGGGAAGTCACTAAGCATGAACCACATAGTCTTCGTAGTTTCAAGGAACTAGAGCTTTTGAAGATTAGAAGTCAACCTTGATGCGGTGAAAATCAAGAAGTTTATTAATAATTTTGTATTGCTATTTAGAGATAAATATTGAATTATTAATGTAATTATTTTAGTAGGATATTCTAGAAATTTTAATTATATTAGTAGATTTTAATTTGTAGAGTTTTTAAGTATGGTAGTAGATTTTAATTAGAAGTTTATTATAATAATAGATTTTAATTAGGAGATTGTTCCCTTTTTAAATTATAGGGTACCCTATATACTTAATCCCAAGTATTGAGTTTTCTATTTTAAGAATTGTAATACTTCATTATTTTACAGATTATTGAATGAATTGATTTGAGATTGAAGCTATATACTTTTGTGTGTATTTCTTTACCGATTCTCTGTGGGGATAGATACCTTATTACTTATTCCCACCTTGTCATCAAACCTTTTTTTATGGTCATTGGCTTTGGCAAGCAGCTGCCACTGAAGCTAACAAGTGCTAGATTACTAAGTACTGATGTTTTTCAAAATTTGGTGCTTAGTCGTGTTATTAAATTTGATTCATCTAGAAAAAATAGCTACTAAACTGGACTTATCAGGAAAAGAATGTGTTATTATGTTTGAGTAACCAACGTCTTTAATTCACATCATGCTGGAAGCCTGGAATATTTTTGAGTTCTTGTGAGCCTCTTACAGCAGAATGGTACTTGTTTGCCCCGTCAGTTGAACAAATATGATTTCTAGACTATATTGATCTTGTTAAGTTCAGTGATAATACCATTTCTGTAATAGTATGGACATGTTTTCCAACATAGCTTTCACTGTAGTATGAGACTTGAGTTGGTCTCTATATTAGAATTTATAGAGGATCTGAAAAGTAGTCATAAAGTTAACCTGGTTTACGTTATTAGGTTTGTTCGTCTTATATCCTTGTATCATCTATATTAGGTTTGTATGTCAATGTTGAGTATAATTTTTTAATTCAGTGTTAGTACTAAATAATTTTTTAACTAGTTATGACTTTGGCCATCGACTGTGTTCATGTTTTTGTAGGATGGCAAATCTGCATTCCATATTCTTTTTTTGCTGGGTGCCTAAAATTCTGTTTATTAACAAATTTGGTTGTTTGTGTAATTGTGTGTTAGTAAAATTTGTAAATTCTGCTTAGAGATTCCGTCTCCCATATTGGAACCCCCATAATTCTCTAATTTTCACGTCCTGATAAGCTTGGTTGTATTTGTTTATTATCAAAATTAAGGGAAACTTTATACATTATTGGTTATTTATCAAAAGAAGCACAATTATGCTCTACAATGTTAGCTACGTCTCTTAAATACTTAAATTTCATTCAACAACAAAAACAGTTTTTTGATGGAATATGTTCCTACAAATTTTTATGATTTAGTATTAGGTAAGCAAAACATAAAAACGTTTTTTTGAAGTTATGAGTAGTCTGATATGTCCACTCAGTGGTTGTTAAATAAGGCAGAAAATTGCTCTTTTAGGGAATTATCTAGTTGCAGCCATTTAGGATGTCTTGTTTATTTGTTTTCATGCCTGTGGCTTCTTGCATCCTTTTATTGCTTTTCCAGAAATAGAGTTATGATATCATAAGAACCTAGCAAAGTCACTGATTTTTTTTTCAATTAATGTCATGCTTAACATATGTTTCATCCAATACACGTTTAATACATTATATATTTAACTGAAAAAGTGATTTAATTACTATTATGTAAACTAGTTTTAGCTATGTTTGACACCCTCATCTAATGACCGGATTTCACTTGTTACTTGTATCTGATTCTTTACGATGATGTGGATTTAATTAATCAACCTCTTTTCCTTTCTGAGTTTGTATATATTGTGTGTGTGTTTCCTTTTGATAGGTACTCATATTTGGAACCTGTCTTCTATGATTTCCTTTGTGGGTGGAATTTGCTTTGAGGTATCCATGTGAGGGCATGGGCATCTTAGAGAAATTTAGAGTGAAAATGCGGCACAATTGTTTCTGAATGTTTTAATCAGTGGCTACATATTTTTGCCGTAATGCTGAGCGGCGTTTTTTCTGTGGTGACTCTACATAGTATTCTAAGATAATTGTTAAATCTGATTGTCCTTAAACTCAACATAAGAAAATAATTTAGCATATAAGGGTATGTTAGTCTGTTTATATCTAGGTAGTTTGAAGGAGGAGAAAGAACAATGATTGGCTTCTTTTTCAACACTTCTAATGTTCCTTTCTTTCAAATACAATACTATCTGAAACCAGTAACTACTACATTTTCTCTTCAGAAGCATTTTGTATTGGTGCTGAGGGTTTTGAGCAATTTTAGGTGGTCTAGTGACGGAAAAAATTGATGTGTTCAGTATCCTAGTGTGCATATGATATTTCATCAATTACGAACGCTTCTATATCTTGCATATGTTATTTTTTTATTCTAGATGCACATGCTACTTCATCGATTAGACGATTATGACTGTTGATAATTTATTTATATTTATTTGCTCATTTACCTTTGCTTACTTTACCTTTCTTCGGCCACTTTCTTGGTGCACAGATGTTTCACTTGATGCCGACGCAACAAGGAAGTTTCTATGTGTTGAATGACATATTCCGCTTGAATTATGCTTGAAGTCGAGGGACAAGTCTATATTGCTACCATTTTCTTTGGTTTGGTTTCCAGTTATTAAAAAGGTTTGCTAGAACTTATATACATTTTAGGGAATTGAGAGATGATGAATTAATTTCTCCTGCATTGCCGTTTTCTTAATTCAAATTTGCAGTACTTTTTACTTTCCTCCTGTTGTGAATCTTGTGATTGAATGAATTGCAAATTGAACTTCCTGAAATGAATGTTCTCTTTCGCCCCCCTCCTCTCTCTCTTGTTTTTTTGCCATCAAATGTTGTTTTGGAGAGAGAAACAATTTCATTGCTAATCAGGACTCAATTTTGATTAGCATGATAGATGCCTGGGATTCTGCTAGAGGATTGCCTATAAATCTGTAGCATGGTGTTTTCCAGTTGACATTTTAGTTGATCGATGTTGATCCTAATTTGGTTTATGCCCTTGTGCAAGTAAGATTGTGACAAATTATAAAGATAAGGAATTGACATTTCACAAGTGAAGAATAATTTCACAATGATCTCCTCACATGAATAGTAAGTGGATTCCACCTTAATGTTACGTTGTGGAATTATCATTTTCACTTGTATAAATATTAGTTTCTAAAGATAAACTTGCTTCAAAATGTGACCAAATAATCTATTATTGAAATACTCAAGTGCTTGGCTTATTCTGGCATGGGATCAGATAGGTAAGAACACCATTGAACGCAAAGAATTAACAGTATGGTGGCATAGCTTACATCCAGTATAATTCAAGAACACTATCTATACCTGCCCAGAGTGCATGGGGGAAGGACTAACTTGTATTGCTAGCACTTGGACTTGGAAGCAAGCTACCTTGTACTGCAGTCCTAATGAAAGCCCTCGGCAAGCAGAAGTCTTGTCCGATTATCTTCATGATGACTTGATCATTGAAGAGCAAATTTAAGCAGCAAGAAGCCAAGTAAAGAAATGTTTAACCAAGAAAGAGAAAAAAAAGAACATATTGAGTTCAATGAAGAGGGATATTAGTATTTGTATAGTTGGCATAAACAGATCATGAAGTATGTATGTGAATTCCAATTGCAACAATCAAGATGGTGTATATACAAAAGTACAAGACTGCGTGAACTAGAATGGCAATCCCACTGGTGTACATGTTCCCAAATTCCATCACTCTTGTCCTTGCCGGTAACTGGAATAGCAGCCCTGGTGATAATAGTATGAACATCACCACTGCCACCACCACTGGTCCCCAATCCGTGCCCATTCTCTCTCTAAATTTGTGAAGTGTTTGATACACAAAGGAAAATGATTGTGTTTTCAAATATGTAACTAATTTGCTTAGTGAAGAAGGAGAAGCTGATGCTAATCTTATAGACAAGAAAAAAGGACACTGGGATTAAAATGGAGGAAAGGTATATATATTGTGGTAGTGGGGGCATGCTTAATGGAAATCTAAAGAACCAACTTTTCCCCCTCATAAGCTTCCAATAATTCTTCCCCTGAGTGCTACTTTTTCATTGCTTTTTAAGAGATTTATGCAGGTAGTTGTCTCTATAAACTATTGCTTTGGAAAAAGCAGGTCCATCTGAAAAATTGAAGCTGCTAAAGATAGGTGGTCTATTAAGGCTGTAAAATGAGCAAACAGTTCGAACTCAATTCGTATTCGCTCGACTAAAAGTTCGATTCGAGCTCGACTCGAAATATAAATGAGTCAAATATGAGCACATTTTAAAGTTCGATAAACTACTTGAACTTCTTCAAATTGTAATTTTCTATTGATACTCGAATCATATTCGTTCGAAAAGTTCAAACTACTCGGGCTCGATTCGGAATCGTGCTCGACTCGGTAGCTAAATGAACCTCAATCAAACCTTATTTTATACTCGATAAATTTTGTCAACCAAATCTGAGCAACTCAATACTCGGATCGATTCAATTCGTTTACACCTTTACTTACTATCATGAGTTCTCTCTTTATCCCAACAGGTGCTTTGTGAAGCTTAACTAGTAGAGCTCACTATCAAGTCCTTCGTAATATGCAAGTGTATAATTATCTCATATTGTCCGATTATAAATGGAAAATATCATAATTTCCGTAATATAAGACGTTTTAGAGGGAATCTTTTTTTCCATAATATAAGAGGATAACTAATGAGGGGATTAAGGAGAAAATGTAGGTGGAAATGAAAAGTTACATGCTGGGCTCGCAAAATTGAACGTACCATAAGTAATTGAGAGAAAGAGACGAGTACTAGTGGGTAAAAATGAAATTTTATAGCAAAATTAATTACTTAGCATTGCTATTAATGAAATTTGTGAAGACTAGGAAGACAAATAATCCCTCATAGAATTATTTGTTCCATGCATTTATCTGTTCTAATCCCCGCCTGCTAATGTCTAGTATCTAGTCGAGATTATGTCTTAAACGACCTACGTAATGGAAAGGAGGGAGTATCTCATAAAGAGGGTCCTAGATCAAGTTTGCAAAAAAACCACAAACGACAAATAATTAGGAATAACAAAAAAAGTCTAAAACAACCTACAAATAAGAATGGAGGGAGTATATCACAACTGGATGCACACGAGTTTTTAATATTTTAAAACACGATGAGTACACATATGAAAATATCAGTCAACTGTATCTTTGTTTGTTCTACTGCTACATGGAGATAAAAGTCTGTCATCCATTCCCATTTACTTAATTTGCTGCAAGCCAAAAGTTCTAAGAACACAACAGGACTTCTAGACTATGGCCTTTTTTGTTGTGCTGTTTAGCGCGGATTGGACGTTATTCAAGCTGCACGTACTAGTTCATCTTTAATTCTTTATCATCAAAATATAGTTATTATGTTTGTAAATTAAGAGCAGTAGCTTAACTTGTATCTGTTTGTTCTTTTCCTCACAAAGGTAATACTGGTAGACCTGAAGGCAATTCTTATTAGCATCTCCTTATATAGACGTATACCTATTATCTCATCAATAGGCTGGAAGGAACTGAGCTTGGCCTTGGTTCGGTAGAGACTCGAACTGACCTGCCTAAATTTTCAGCAGGAATTAGTTTTGTGAAAAGGTCACATTCCAGATTCGTACACCTACAACTACAAAAGTAGCACTTTAATAACATAGTCCATTCTTCCAACCCAGGCAAGCGTATCTATTGTGTTACCACCAGCCTTGAAACACACCGCACCTTGGGTCCTTGAAGAAGGTTATAGCCAAATTATGGTCCAACTTTAGAATCTGTTTTCAGATTTGATAAAAATAATATGGACATCTGTGGTCCATCAAAAATCTCATGGTGCTGAATGTTTCTGGAGGAAATCAAAAGTTTCCCCATCATAATACAACTCAAGTTATATGGATATTTTCTCTGCTATATTCTGTAAGAAGAATATCACCAAATCACAAAGTACATGAACTGAAAGAAAATGGCCTACAAATCTCAATAATACCTATACTTGTCAAAAACATAATTTCAGTCTTTGATTGGCAGAAACTCTAGCCATCACAACTTTGGCACTCTATGCCAGGGTAACGTAATAATACATTTCTTTGTAACTTACAGGTTTTGTTGTTTGTATTGTAATATTCTAACTAAACCAATAATAATAGCCTCCTTTCTGGACACTAACTAGATCCATGTCACGGCTTCATGAGAGTTTCCACGCTGTATGAAGGAAAACATAAGAGTATTGTTAATAAATCATAATGATCGTAATGACGGACTGTTTATGTAAATTATAAGTAGCCAACATTCAACAATCAGGAATTTCATAGCACGAACAAGACTAAATAAGCCGACTTTAAAGATCATAATCGACGTGCATTTATAAACAAGCAAGGGAAAAAAATGTTGAGAAATAGGTTGTTCAATAGGAATAAACAAAAATCAATAATACCTGATCAAAAGTACAAAGTTTCTACGACATGTCAACTCTTATGCCAAGCTCAAACAATAGAGAAGAAAAATCGGCACACCAACAATCTATTCTGGAACTCCACCAACACTAGTTTGCAATATATTGGAGAATGCCGACAGACTATACGCTTTGATTGATAGAAGTAGGACCAGCAAATAAACTTCTATTACCAATAAAAAGGTTGAATTGTTCCAATTATGCACATTTCTATTCTTTCCAAATTTTTATTTTCTCTTTATTGTTGGAGTAACTGATGTAAGGTAGTCAAGGAATTTAAGTCCTATATCCATAGTAAAAACACTACGACTAACACAGCATTGGTTGATAGAAGTAGGACCAGCAAATAAACTTCTATTACCAATAAAAAGGTTGAATTGTTCCAATTCTATTCTTTCCAAATTTTTATTTTCTCTTCATTGTTGGAGTAACTGATGTAAGGTAGTCAAGGAATTTAAGTCCTATATCCATAGTAAAAACACTACGACTAACACAGCATCACTGGCGTATTAACGTGTTCAACTTATCAACTCCACCACCAGACCATCTAATTTGTCTACAATCTCAACCATCACATGAGCTAAAACATTCCCACTATAACTTCCACCATTGACAAGCTGCAATTAGCAGCAAAATACCTTCATTTCCTTAAAACATGAGCTCTATCTGTGTTTTTGAAAATTCCAAAAACTAAATTAAAATCAAGGAAGATGATAGACAATTAATGTATAAAGCTACAAACTTTTTAATCCAGTAAACCCTGCCTTAACACCCGTTGAAGAAATCAGTAAATCATCTGGTAGAATTCCTCAAAAAATCATAATTATTACATAAAAATCATTTACACGAAAGAGACAGATTAATACTACTGCCTCCGTTCCAAAATTAGGGATACATTTTGACTTTTTAAAGATAATTCGCGAAATCCTAAAACTCAAAATTGATATAGTTTTGTTCAAGTTTTGGAAACAACAAAGTTGATAATCAGTAACACTTTATAGTTTATAGTTAGTACTAATTAGGTCTTGAAGAAACAAAAATACTCATCCAGCATCAACAAAATAACTAACTTCAGTTCAAATGATACCAAACTAGGATAAGATAAGACGAGAGAATTCTTATCTTATTGCAAAAACAATTACAAAAAAACAGAACAGGGGAAAAAATCAAATTAGTAGAAAAGCATTAGACAAATTACAAGAAGAAATTAAGGATATTGCAATATATGTATATTACATACATACCCTTGTGGGAGGAAGATGATGGAGAGAGAAAGGCGCGGCCCAAATGAGACAAACCGGAGAGAATAGCAGCAAAATAGAACAAAAAGACCAAAGCAATTACCCAAGGCATCAGTATGAACCCAATCACAAATATAACAGATCCAAATAACATTAACGCTATGGAAATCCCCAGAAATAGAGATGCAAAAGCCGCCGGAGAAACTTGTGAGGAAGAGGAAGAAGAGGGAATTACAGAGGATGGGCCGAAGAGGGTCGGAAATGGAATTGGAAAAGGAGATGAGCCAAGAATGTGAATTATCATTTCACATAGCTCGTAAAAAACCCTATTCTGCTGATGATTATGATCTTCTTCTTCTACTCCCATCGGGAAACCCATTACGCCTAAATCACAACCGAATAATAAAAATAAGAGGATGTGAAGAAATATCTGTCAATTGCCCCAATTCATCACATAGTGATATTAAATTAAACCATTTATCGCCTGCCTGAGTGAAGAAGATAAGAATAGAAAGGAGGAAGGACGTTATGGAGCGAGGAAAAGTCCAAAGACAAAGTCATGATAATGCTGTATTATTGCAGGGTTGCCTGGTTTTTACTAAAATCGATGCCTAAAGATAAGCAATTGGGTCTCAAGCCCAGTCAAGAACTTCGGCTTCTTTGTCTCTCCTCAATTTATATGACAGAATTTTGTCTCTGTAAGAGCATCTCCAGCGGATGGACTATCTGCTGGACTATATTTAGTCCACAGATGTCTTTTAGTCTTCAATATTTCCAGCAGATGGACTATCATGTGGACTATTCCATAGACTATAATATAAAAAGATTAAAATAATCAATAAATTCAAAAAAACTCAAATATAATAAAAAATAATATAATACATAGGAGGATCATAATTTTCCATCTAAAAAATAAATTAAAAAAATATTATCAATAAAAAAATAAAAATCAAGTATAATAAAAATATAAATTATTATTAACAAAATACTTGTATAATTATTTAATTTATATTTATTACTTTTTTTTATTCTTGTTTTCCTCCTCCTCCTTCAGACTATCGTCATTTCCTCTCACCATTTCCTTTCTCTTTCTTCTTCATTAACATCTCTTCTATTTAAATATATTAAAAATTATAGTCCAAATTATAGTCCATCTGTTTTGGTTCCTTGATATAGTCCTTTTGTCTTGCCGGAAAATTAGATGGACTATATTTAGTCCATCTGCTGGAGCAAGAGATGTGTTCCTAGACTAAATATAGTCTAGGATTTGCAACTCCGGCACTGCTGGAGATGCTCTAAAAACAAACACTGACATCATTCCGAGTTTTTGACTGAAAATAAAAATGGAAAATTTAAGTTAGTATAGAAGAGAAAAATATAAAATTTGTGATTTCTTATATATTATTAATTATTGGGTTTCTAATAGAAAAGATAAATAAATTTATATTAATTTTGTTGTGTTTATAATATAAAATGTATGATATGATTAAAAATAATTATTTAGTACGCGAGGTGAAGACTCCTTATGTTCTTGCATTATTTTATAATAATAATATTTTAAAAAATTATAAATATATTATTTTATATAATATATAGAAAAAAATGTATTTAATTATACAAAACGACCACGTTTTCTTTTTTGGCCTTTAGTTTTTCATTATAATCAGTTTATTTTTGGAGAGAAAATATTAAATTTTCATCCTTTTTTTTCTTGGTCATTTTAAAACTAAATAGCTAATAAGGATAAGAGAGAGAATCTTGGAGGTCGTGCCTGCCATGAAAGATTGTTCTGTTGTCGTCTATGTTTGAAGCGTTTCTAGTTAAATTTCAATATGGGGATGTAGCTCACATGGTAGAGCGCTCGCTTTGCATGCGAGAGGTACGGGGTTCGATACCCCGCATCTCCATTTTTGACAAGCCAACTAATTTGGATCTGGGCCGATTTAGTGTCTTAAAAATCTGACACTGGGCCGCCTAGGCCGGCCCAGGCTGAGATTCGATTGTCACAAACAAATAAATCATTAGCCCCATGTTTTTATTTTTCAAAACGTGGAAACTCCATAACCTGAAATTCGGTCTTAATTACATTATTATTTGAAATTAAGAAAGTGGTCACATAGTATTATTTTTTTATTTTATTATTTAAGTCATAAGTTAGCTGCAATACAGTTTTATTTATGAGATTGATTGATATATAAATTATTCATCTCATTATAAATAGCCAAAAAAACTTGACTGAACTCATTGTATTGTAAACTTCATACTTGAGTCGTCGAACTATATTAAAAGAATGCACACTTGCTTTTAGAGCCCTAAACAAGTTGAGCTTTGGTTGCTGAACTTGAGCTTGATTAAAAGTTTGAGTTTAGACGAGCTTTAAAATATGAATAATGTTAGAGACACAAATTATTTTACAAACATTTTACAAACTGCTGATGTGACATACTCCACATCAGCATATTGTGTGGGACCGAAGACTACATTAAACAATTTGTTGATCAATAGGCTGACGTGGAGTATGCCACATCAACAGTTTGTAAAATGTTCGTAAAATAATTTGTGTCTCTAGCACCACTCTTAATATATTGTACGAATTCAACTCGTTCACAAATTAGTCAAACTCAAGATTAAGTCAAATTTAAGCGTGTTCGAGTTGAGTCTAATAGAGCTTGAGTTGAATATAATTGAGTTTGAGTCGATCGAGTCTAATCGAACTTGATTTGAGCCATGTTTTAATGGAGTCAAGTTGAAGTCGAATTTAGACGAATTGAACTTAAATAAGCTAACTTCAAATTGAACACAATACATAAAACGAGTTTGGCTCATTTAATTAAGCGAACATTGTTCCTTATTTGAAGTTAACTCGAGAAATGAATTTTAGTCAAGTCGATTATTTTTTAAAATTTATAACTGATATAAATTTATTTAAAAATCAAGACATATAAATTATATACATTAGAAATGATATTAATATAAAATTTATTAATTTATAATTATTAATAATAAATCATGTCAATTTAATTTTAAGTAGATATTTATAAATTAGTAATAATTTTAAACTAAAAAATTACATAAATATAAAGAAAGTTGCAACATTTTTAACGATTATCGGTATGTATAATCAATCATGTCAAGTTTAAAATTTAAAATTTTTTAAATTTATTTTAAAAAAAAATAGACGATCTTACATTTTAGAAGTTTATATATATATTGGCAGCCTTTTACATATTCATGGAATGATCGATCATGATTGTTATTATTATTATTATTATCATTAAGTAGACGTTACACAAAGCTGTGGACATTAATGCTTAAAGTAGCTAGCTAGAAAAAGTAACAAAAGGGTTAAACCATATATAATTATTAAATATTTTGGAGCAAATTAAGTTTAGTACGTAGTAATATTATATAAATCTCAAGTACATGCACTATCTTTGAGTTTAAACGCTTAGACTAAATCGCTCTCGAACGCCAGAAATATAAGTAGCAGCTTTCATATCAATGCTTTCGTCTCCAGCAGCATACAGGTGGGATGTGGCGGTGGCGGTGGCGGTGGCGGAGGGGCTATGATCAAACTTCCAATACGAGTCGGGTATAACTGCATACCCTACCGACGGAGTAGAAGAAGAAGCAATATTTTGCTTTGGTTGATCAGGGATTATTTGAGTACTACTCGAATTTGAGGATGTTCCATGAAAATTAGACCTTGCCAGCTGCTTGGCCTTCAACATCAAACCCTTGCCCAGCTTGTACTCCATTAAGTCTCACCTACTTCTATTCTTTCTTCGATCTTGTTTGTTTAGTAATCTGCAATATATATGCGAACTGGCTATATATATATATATACACACACACTAGTTTGCTGGTCTTATGGTTGTAGTCGGTCTTGTAGTAAAGCTAGCTAGCGTTCAGATAGATATTAATTGAGAATGTGTGTGGTCCCACATTATCTATCCACAAATATCTCTCTTTCACTTTCAGAATTTTTAAGATTTTTATTGTGCTATACTCCATGCATATATGGTTAAAGATAAGTTCCAATTATTTGTTATGATTTATTTTTTTGAATATATACTTTTAAAGTGGGATATCAATACAAATATAAATAAATTACATAAAATAATCTTTGAATTATATATATATATATATATATATATATATGGGTCTCCATCCACAGCAACCGGTTGTAGGGGAGCAACCCCTTTTATCCAGCCGGTACAAGCTGTACCGGCTTATTAAAAAAAAAATTTCTAAGACCGGTACAGCTTGTACCGGCTGGATAAAAGGGGTTGCTCCCCAACAACCGGTTGCTGTGGTGGAGACCCTATATATATATATATTATCCAATTTCATATAGTGATATATGACGCAATCGTAATTCGGCTGAAATCTTCCCAATATATTGAATTAATGTAAGTTAATATACATCAAGAGTTCTCCCGGCTGAATTATTGTTCTTGAGACTTTGAGTAATTAATCAAGTTGCCAGTTTTAGAGACTTTATTTTTGATGGAGTTAACTATCATAACATAAACTCTGTGTGAACATAAAAATTAAACATAAATATATTTAAATTTCACTTATTTATATTTTGATCTCACCTAAAAGAGCTCCTATCATAATGTTTACTATCCGTTAGAGTTTAGACAACTCTTTATAGTTAGAAGAAAGTATAGTGTTGTTCAGATAAACAAAGGATTTTTTCTTTCAAGTCTTCCAGCCAAATTATTAAAGGATAATAATGAATGCACGGAATTGTTCTTATAATATATAATAATGAATGCACGGAATTGTTCTTATAATATATATGCTATTATTCCTAATTTTGTTTAAGTCAAGATTTGAAGATATATCTCATACAGTTGATTCACTATTTAATTAGATTAGTTGGATCCAGAATATATATGATTAATTCATTGGGCCAATCTAGGCACCAACGTGTTGATTAATTATTGGGTCCTTTACATAAGTATATAATAAATAGAAAATAATTACAAGAAAAGTGCATCAACTAAATAATTACAAAAACAATATAATTAGGACTCATTGTGACGCCCCCAAAATTAGGTATACATCACCCATCTTGAGTCGTCAGATACATGGTACAGAATTCAAATACAACTTACTAATACCACTGTCGTGTATAATACGACAAAATACAACTGTGAGTTTGAATACAATAATTGTCTACTAGAGATCATACAAACTCAAAAGGAGTCTTTAACTCCTGAAGTTCAATAGGAGCCATTCGATATGGGGCTTTGGAAATGGGTTTTGTACCGGGTTCAAGGTCGATACAAAATTCAATTACACGCTTTGGGGGTAGGCCAGGAAGTTCTTCAGGGAATACGTCAGGGAATTCATTAACAATAGAAATATTATTCAGAACTGACGTATTTTTGTTTAGATCTGTGACATGAGCTAAGAAAGCTTGACATCCGTTTTTCAATAAACGAATAACTTTATGGCTTGAGATGACAGTGATTGATTTTAATGGTTTGGTTGCTTGAATTCGCATAATAGGTCTATTAGGAATATGAAAGCTAACAACCTTACGGAAACAATCAATTTTTGCATGATGAGTAGTTAACCAATCAATCCCTAAAATTACATCAAATGCAAGTATTTTTAATGCAATAAGATCGACAGGTAATGCGTGGGTACCAACTTGAACCAAACAAGACTTATAAACCGTGGATGTAATGAAGGTTTCTCCCAACGGAGTTTCCACAGATAAGTCAAAGTCTAATTTCTCCGGAGTCAAATTTAATCGTTGAGCGCAAGTAGGAGAAATAAAAGAATGGGTAGAACCGGTATCAAATAAAGTGTAGACTTCGCTAGAGTTTATGATAAGCTTACCCGTGATGACCTCATGCGGGTTCCTTGCTTTCTGGGAGGTCACAACAAACGCTCTCCCTTGCACTACCGGCTTTGACTTTTCTGGGACAACCTTTGGTGCCTCCATCCTAGTTGAATTTGTCTTCGGTGAACGACAAAATCGGGCTAAGTGGCCTTCTCTTTCACAATTATAACATGCTTTGGACGGCATCGCGCAATTTGGACTGATGTGTCCCTCCCCTCCGCATTTGAAGCATATGATAGGTTGTCTTTCTCCTTCCTTAACAACGGTTGCTGTTGCTGACGTCTTTCCATCATTGTTGAATCTCCTCTTCTTGAAATGTCCATTCATATTGATTTGGCCCTGATTACCACCGAAGTGGTTACCATTTCTGGCCTGATGATTTCCGCCACGCTTGTTGTCACCGCTTCGATGACTGCTCTCACTGGTATTATCATTTTGCCGGCTGCTCTCTTTTGATTGCGTTGACTCGTTATCGCGCTCTACCAACTGAGCCCTATTTACAACATCAGAATACAAACACAGTTTATGAGAAATAAGATGTTGACGTATCTCCGGCTTCAAACCTCTTAAAAACAATCGTGCCATTCTCTCTTCATTATCCACCAAGTGGGACGCAAACCGGGATAACTCCGCAAATTTTGCCTCGTATTGCGACACAGTCATATTATTTTGCTCTAATTTGATAAACTCCACCTCCATCATGTGACGAATACTTTTAGGAAAGTATTTGTCATTGAACAGCTCTTGGAACTTCTCCCAAGACATCTTCAGTACGGCAGGTTGAGTACGTTTTACCGATTCCCACCAGTAATCTGCCTCTCCGCGCAACATAAAGGCGGCAAAGGGAACCTTTTGCTCCTCGGAGCATCCCAAGACATCAAATATTTTGGTGATCTGCTTTATCCATGCTTCCGCAATAAGTGGTTTTGGCTCTCCCTTAAACTCCGGTGGTCCCAGCTCCTTGAACTGTTTAGCGGTGACCGCCCGAGAATTTTCGGTGTTTCCACCTACATTTTGAACAGGAGCCGCTCTCGCTTGCTGTTGCATGAATTGCATAAAGTCTCTGAACAATCCATCATTCATCATTTGGTCATGAGGATTGTCGCCTTCCTGATGCACATTCTCCTGATTATTGATATGTGGAGACTCAACGGTCTCTTGTGCTCCATTGTTATTCTCAACATTTTCGGAAGTCATTTTCAAATACTGCCACAGTTTTTATAAATAAAGATGAATTTTTATAATTATTATTTTTGAATATTATGGAAGAAATTTGATATAATGTTATAGTTGTGGGTAATATTTATAAATTTTGCAAAGTACGCAAGTTGTTATAAAATATTCGTTTGGTCGGGGAATATTCTTTTTGTCTGGGAATATTCGTACGACGGCAAAATTATTGGTGGACCCCACAACAGAATTATTGTCGGATTGAGAAAACGACAAAAATATTTTATTAAAAATAACGGCGAAAGTTTTACCGTTGATACTGTTGAACTACTGGGTAGTAAAAGTACAGTAATACGCGTTGTTGCATAGTAGCACACGGTGTTGATTATTGATATTTATGTGAGAAGTCGCTCAGTTTGATTCAATTATTGTCGATTAATAATATGAATTATTATAGCGATAATGACGTTTTGTTTTATTCGTATTATTAACGTAATAAAACGGAAACATCTTTTTATATAAAACAGAATACTTTATTAAAGTTATTTTATAAATAGAATATATTATATTTTATTATGCATAGTGTTGCATAGTGTTTTGCATAGTGTTGCATAGTGTTTGCATAGTAAAAATCTTTTTATATAAATAGAATATATTATATTTTATTTAAAAGATTTTTCTTTAAATGTGGACCGTCAGATTAAAGTAAATTAATCTGGACCGTTCATGGATTAGTTACTATGCATTCCATTTTCCTATAAATAGAAGCTCATTCCTTCATTATTTTCTTACGAATTCACTGAACTCTAGAGAGAGAAACTATAGAGAGATAGAAGAAAAGCTTTCTGTTACTTAACTTTTCTTTTCCCATATCCAGTTTCTGTTACGGTAAGGGGTGTTATTCTTTCTTATTCATGAAGAGAACTGTTGTTATTCCATTTCTTATTATTCTGTTGGAATAACCTGTATACGCGGTCTACCCTATACTTGGTGACATTCTTCTATCATTCTGTTGGAACATCCTGTCTGTGTGTTTTACACCGGACCTGGTTCCGTCTTTATTATTATTCTGTTGGAACATCCTGTCTGTGTGTTTTACACCGGACCTGGTTCCGTCTTTATTATTATTCCGTTGGAACATCCTGTCTGTGTGTTTTACACCGGACCTGGTTCCGTCTTTATTATTATTCCGTTGGAACATCCTGTCTGTGTGTTTTACACCGGACCTGGTTCCGTCTTTATTATTCTGTTGGAACATCATGTCGGTGTGAATTTCACCTGACCTGGTTCCATTATTATTATTCTGTTGGAATAACCTGTCTGTGCGGTCTATCGCATGCATGGTGATTTCTTTTGTTATTCCATTCTTTATTATACTCAGTTGGATAAAACTTTGATTTCTATACTCCATGAAATTAGTGGAATATCCTTGACATTTGCGCTTCATCCAGTATCCTTTCATGGAAATATTCTTCTGATCATTCTTGAATTTTACACCACAAAATAGTATCGTGTTGACAATTTGGACGTTAATAATTCCTGGATAAAATAATTCTTGAACTTGTTTTATTGAATTCTTATATCATTGTCATCATCCTCTTATTTATATTTTTGAAAGTCATCTGTGGCCTGTAGAGCATGGATGGACTTGGTATGATTATGACCAGGGATTATTCGGTGTAATCATGACCGTAATGTTACAAATGATGTGGTAAAAGTCTCATTTGCCGTAGTGCATTGATGGACAGTTGTTGGCATGATCATGACCATTGATGAATACACAAATATCCTTGGCCCGTAGTGCATGGAATTTGTGGTCGTGACCCTAATGAGTATCCTTGGCCGTAGTGCAGGGATGATGTGGATTATTTATTAAGCTGAGTCTCAGCGATAAAAGTGATTAAAAACTTTTTAAATCATAAAAGATAGTAGATTCTATTCTCTACTTGACTCTTTTAATGGATTGCTTGATCCGCTGCTGTTAAACTTGATGTTGTTATATTTTATCAGTTTAATACTGTTGAAGGCTAACGATAATTTATTCTGCATTATCTTAGTCATAATATTTCTTACTGGGCTAGTTGAGCTCACCCTTTCTTTCACTGTTCTCTTCAGGAAATGAGAACATAGCAGGGACGAGTCGGGGAACGGAGTAATGGTCCAGAGGATAGCATTAGTAGTCCTCACTATTCTGTGAAATAGTGTGACAATAATTGTATTGAGGACTCCTTTTGAGTTTGTATGATCTCTAGTAGACAATTATTGTATTCAAACTCACAGTTGTATTTTGTCGTATTATACACGACAGTGGTATTAGTAAGTTGTATTTGAATTCTGTACCATGTATCTGACGACTCAAGATGGGTGATGTATACCTAATTTTGGGGGCGTCACAGTTGGTATCAAAGTTTAGGGATATGATCCCTGGCTAAGATGTGAGACTAGAACTAGGAGGGGAGAGACGGGGAATTCCTTCGCTAGTATGACCTACTTAAATTTATTTTGTATTTAAATTAGTTGGTCAAAGTTTAGAGATATTATGTTACATGTCAATTAATCTTTGTTTTGTGGCAGTATTTGAAAATGACTTCCGAAAATGTTGAGAATAACAATGGAGCACAAGAGACCGTTGAGTCTCCACATATCAATAATCAGGAGAATGTGCATCAGGAAGGCGACAATCCTCATGACCAAATGATGAATGATGGATTGTTCAGAGGCTTTATGCAATTCATGCAACAGCAAGCGAGAACGGCTCCTGTTCAAAATGTAGGTGGAAACACTGGAAATTCTCGGGCGGTCACCGCTAAACAGTTCAAGGAGCTGGGACCACCGGAGTTTAAGGGAGAGCCAAAACCACTTATTGCGGAAGCATGGATAAAGCAGATCACCAAAATATTTGATGTCTTGGGATGCTCCGAGGAGCAAAAGGTTCCCTTTGCCGCCTTTATGTTGCGCGGAGAGGCAGATTACTGGTGGGAATCGGTAAAACGTACTCAACCTGCCGTACTGAAGATGTCTTGGGAGAAGTTCCAAGAGCTGTTCAATGACAAATACTTTCCTAAAAGTATTCGTCACATGATGGAGGTGGAGTTTATCAAATTAGAGCAAAACAATATGACTGTGTCGCAATACGAGGCAAAATTTACGGAGTTATCCCGGTTTGCGTCCCACTTGGTGGATAATGAAGAGAGAATGGCACGATTGTTTTTAAGAGGTTTGAAGCCGGAGATACGTCAACATCTTATTTCTCATAAACTGTGTTTGTATTCTGATGTTGTAAATAGGGCTCAGTTGGTAGAGCGCGATAACGAGTCAACGCAATCAAAAGAGAGCAGCCGGCAAAATGATAATACCAGTGAGAGCAGTCATCGAAGCGGTGACAACAAGCGTGGCGGAAATCATCAGGCCAGAAATGGTAACCACTTCGGTGGTAATCAGGGCCAAAACAATAAGAATGGACATTTCAAGAAGAGGAGATTCAACAATGATGGAAAGACGTCAGCAATAGCAACCGTTGTTAAGGAAGGAGAAAGACAACCTATCATATGCTTCAAATACGGAGGGGAGGGACACATCAGTCCAAATTGCGCGATGCCGTCCAAAGCATGTTATAATTGTGGAAGAGAAGGCCACTTAGCCCGATTTTGTCGTTCACCGAAGACAAATTCAACTAGGATGGAGGCACCAAAGGTTGTCCCAGAAAAGTCAAAGCCGGTAGTGCAAGGGAGAGCGTTTGTTGTGACCTCCCAGAAAGCAAGGAACCCGCATGAGGTCATCACGGGTAAGCTTATCATAAACTCTAGCGAAGTCTACACTTTATTTGATACCGGTTCTACCCATTCTTTTATTTCTCCTACTTGCGCTCAACGATTAAATTTGACTCCGGAGAAATTAGACTTTGACTTATCTGTGGAAACTCCGTTGGGAGAAACCTTCATTACATCCACGGTTTATAAGTCTTGTTTGGTTCAAGTTGGTACCCACGCATTACCTGTCGATCTTATTGCATTAAAAATACTTGCATTTGATGTAATTTTAGGGATTGATTGGTTAACTACTCATCATGCAAAAATTGATTGTTTCCGTAAGGTTGTTAGCTTTCATATTCCTAATAGACCTATTATGCGAATTCAAGCAACCAAACCATTAAAATCAATCACTGTCATCTCAAGCCATAAAGCTATTCGTTTATTGAAAAACGGATGTCAAGCTTTCTTAGCTCATGTCACAGATCTAAACAAAAATACGTCAGTTCTGAATAATATTTCTATTGTTAATGAATTCCCTGACGTATTCCCTGAAGAACTTCCTGGCCTACCCCTAGAGCGTGAAATTGAATTTTGTATCGACCTTGAACCCGGTACAAAACCCATTTCCAAAGCCCCATATCGAATGGCTCCTATTGAACTTCAGGAGTTAAAGACTCAACTGCAGGAATTGTTAGACATTGGCTTTATTCGTCCTAGTACTTCTCCTTGGGGTGCTCCTGTTCTATTCGTGAAGAAGAAAGATGGGAGTATGCGACTTTGTATTGATTATCGGGAGTTAAATCATGTCACCATCAAAAATAGGTATCCATTGCCACGTATTGATGACCTGTTTGACCAGTTGCAAGGAGCCAAATTCTTTTCAAGGATTGATCTTCGTTCCGGATATCACCAATTGAAGATTAGAACCGATGACATTCCAAAGTCGACTTTCAGAACTCGGTACGGGCATTATGAATTCCTAGTCATGTCCTTTGGATTGACTAATGCTCCTGCTGCCTTCATGGATATGATGAACCGAGTATTCAAGGAATATTTGGATCACTTTGTGGTCGTCTTTATTGATGACATCCTTATTTATTCCAAAAGCCGTGAAGATCATGAGGAACACTTGAGGCTAATACTCCAAAAGCTTCGTGAATACAAGCTTTATGCCAAGTTGAAGAAATGCGAGTTCTGGCTTGAGGAAGTAGCATTCCTTGGGCACGTGGTATCAAATCATGGAATATCTGTTGACCCATCAAAGATTGAAGCTATTCAAAGCTGGGAGCAACCTAAATCAGTGACCGAAGTACGTAGCTTTCTCGGCTTAGCTGGTTATTATCGGAGATTCGTAGAAGGGTTTTCTCGAATCGCTACTCCACTAACTCAGCTGACTCGGAAAGATACAAAGTTCGGTTGGAGCGAGGAATGTGAGAAGAGTTTTCAAGAACTCAAGAGGAGACTCATTTCAGCACCTGTTCTGACAATACCATCTGGTTCGGAGGGATTTGTCATCTACAGTGATGCTTCGGGCAAAGGGTTAGGATGTGTTCTCATGCAACATGGGAAAGTCATAGCCTATGCCTCACGACAACTCAAAGAATATGAGAGAAATTATCCTACTCATGACCTAGAGTTAGCAGCTGTTGTCTTCGCACTTAAAATTTGGAGGCATTACTTGTATGGGGAGAAAATGGAGATCTTTACGGATCATAAAAGCCTCAAATATTTCTTTACTCAAAAGGAACTCAACATGCGACAACGACGTTGGCTTGAACTGTTGAAAGATTATGATCATACCATCCAATACCATCCTGGAAAAGCGAACGTAGTAGCTGACGCATTGAGTAGAAGGTCATATGCGGGTGCGAGTGCAATATTGTCAACGCAAAGGCCCATTTTGGATGACTTGCAAAGGATGGAGATAGAGATAAAGACTCCAAGGACCCACATTATGATGGCGAATATACGAGTAGAACCCACTTTAATTGATAAAATTAAAGCTGCTCAAGTTACAGATCCGGAGCTGATGCGTATGAGGAAGAAAGTACAAGAAGGTGCGATACCGGAAGCAAGAATCGATGAAGAAGGAATACTTCGAGTCAACTCCAGACTTTGTGTTCCTAACGACCCTGATTTAAAGTATAAAATCATGATGGAGGCGCACAACACACCGTTTGCAATCCATCCTGGGAGTACCAAAATGTATCATGATCTTCGACATACATTTTGGTGGGGCAATATGAAGAGAGAGATAGCGCTTTTTATCTCAAGGTGTCTAACGTGTCAACGAGTCAAGGTGGAACATCAAATACCAAAAGGACCATTGCAACCACTTGAAATTCCAGAATGGAAGTGGGAGCACATTACCATGGATTTCGTTATTGGTCTTCCCAAAGTTTCTCAAGGCATAGATGCGATTTGGGTCATTGTTGATAGATTGACCAAGTCTGCTCATTTCTTACCGATACGAGAAACTTATACACTTGAACGTCTTGCTCGTATGTACATAAACGAGGTTGTAAGATTGCATGGCATGCCAGTATCCATAGTTTCTGATCGAGACCCAAGATTCACTTCGCGATTTTGGGTTAGTTTGCAAAAAGCTATGGGCACAGATTTACGATTTAGCTCGGCATATCATCCTCAAACGGACGGACAGTCAGAAAGGACTATTCAAACTCTTGAAGATCTATTAAGACTCTGTGTCCTTGATTTCAAGGGAAGTTGGGACAAGTTCTTACCATTGGTGGAGTTTTCCTACAACAACAGTTATCAAGCAAGTATTGGCATGGCTCCGTTCGAGGCGTTGTATGGAAGAAAGTGTCGTTCTCCAGTATGTTGGGATGAGGTGGGTGAAGCAACGTTGTTGGGACCGGATTTGGTACGTATGACTACGGAAAAGATTCAAACGATCTGGAAACGTATAAAAACCTCACAAGATCGACAAAAGAGTTATGCTGATCTTCATCGAAAGGACGTGGAATTCGATATAGGAGATCATGTGTTGTTACGTGTTGCTCCATGGAAAGGAGTTACGAGATTTGGAAAGAGAGGAAAGCTCAATCCTCGATTCATCGGCCCATTTTTAATCCTCGATCGAGTAGGAACTGTGGCCTATAGACTCGCTTTACCGCCAAGTATGTCTCGTGTTCATAACGTTTTTCACATATCCATGCTACGTAAATATGTGAAAGACCCGAACCACATTATTGAATTAGAACCAGACGAAATAGCGGAAGATTTAACGTATGAAGAGGTTCCTGTTCAAATCTTGGATAAGAAGGAACATATTTTACGCACCAAGGTTATACCTCAAGTCAAAGTTTTGTGGAGAAACCACGATGTTGAGGAAATGACTTGGGAGTTAGAATCTGAAATGAAATCAAGGTATCCTTACCTCTTCGACATACCAGGTACGTACCCTAATTTCGAGGGAGAAATTTCATAAGAAGGGGAGGTTGTAAGACCCCAGTTTTTATAAATAAAGATGAATTTTTATAATTATTATTTTTGAATATTATGGAAGAAATTTGATATAATGTTATAGTTGTGGGTAATATTTATAAATTTTGTAAAGTACGCAAGTTGTTATAAAATATTCGTTTGGTCGGGGAATATTCTTTTTGTCGGGGAATATTCGTACGACGGCAAAATTATTGGTGGACCCCACAACAGAATTATTGTCGGATTGAGAAAACGACAAAAATATTTTATTAAAAATAACGGCGGAAGTTTTACCGTTGATACTGTTGAACTACTGGGTAGTAAAAGTACAATAATACGCGTTGTTGCATAGTAGCACACGGTATTGATTATTGATATTTATGTGAGAAGTCGCTCAGTTTGATTCAATTATTGTCGATTAATAATATGAATTATTATAGCGATAATGACGTTTTGTTTTATTCGTATTATTAACGTAATAAAACGGAAACATCTTTTTATATAAAACAGAATACTTTATTAAAGTTATTTTATAAATAGAATATATTATATTTTATTATGCATAGTGTTGCATAGTGTTTTGCATAGTGTTGCATAGTGTTTGCATAGTAAAAATCTTTTTATATAAATAGAATATATTATATTTTATTTAAAAGATTTTTCTTTAAATGTGGACCGTCAGATTAAAGTAAATTAATCTGGACCGTTCATGGATTAGTTACTATGCATTCCATTTTCCTATAAATAGAAGCTCATTCCTTCATTATTTTCTTACGAATTCACTGAACTCTAGAGAGAGAAACTATAGAGAGATAGAAGAAAAGCTTTCTGTTACTTAACTTTTCTTTTCCCATATCCAGTTTCTGTTACGGTAAGGGGTGTTATTCTTTCTTATTCATGAAGAGAACTGTTGTTATTCCATTTCTTATTATTCTGTTGGAATAACCTGTATACGCGGTCTACCCTATACTTGGTGACATTCTTCTATCATTCTGTTGGAACATCCTGTCTGTGTGTTTTACACCGGACCTGGTTCCGTCTTTATTATTATTCCGTTGGAACATCCTGTCTGTGTGTTTTACACCGGACCTGGTTCCGTCTTTATTATTCTGTTGGAACATCATGTCGGTGTGAATTTCACCTGACCTGGTTCCATTATTATTATTCTGTTGGAATAACCTGTCTGTGCGGTCTATCGCATGCATGGTGATTTCTTTTGTTATTCCATTCTTTATTATACTCAGTTGGATAAAACTTTGATTTCTATACTCCATGAAATTAGTGGAATATCCTTGACATTTGCGCTTCATCCAGTATCCTTTCATGGAAATATTCTTCTGATCATTCTTGAATTTTACACCACAAAATAGTATCGTGTTGACAATTTGGACGTTAATAATTCCTGGATAAAATAATTCTTGAACTTGTTTTATTGAATTCTTATATCATTGTCATCATCCTCTTATTTATATTTTTGAAAGTCATCTGTGGCCTGTAGAGCATGGATGGACTTGGTATGATTATGACCAGGGATTATTCGGTGTAATCATGACCGTAATGTTATAAATGATGTGGTAAAAGTCTCATTTGCCGTAGTGCATTGATGGACAGTTGTTGGCATGATCATGACCATTGATGAATACACAAATATCCTTGGCCCGTAGTGCATGGAATTTGTGGTCGTGACCCTAATGAATATCCTTGACCGTAGTGCTGGGATGATGTGGATTATTTATTAAGCTGAGTCTCAGCGATAAAAGTGATTAAAAACTTTTTAAATCATAAAAGATAGTAGATTCTATTCTCTACTTGACTCTTTTAATGGATTGCTTGATCCGCTGCTGTTAAACTTGATGTTGTTATATTTTATCAGTTTAATACTGTTGAAGGCTAACGATAATTTATTCTGCATTATCTTAGTCATAATATTTCTTACTGGGCTAGTTGAGCTCACCCTTTCTTTCACTGTTCTCTTCAGGAAATGAGAACATAGCAGGGACGAGTCGGGGAACGGAGTAATGGTCCAGAGGATAGCATTAGTAGTCCTCACTATTCTGTGAAATAGTGTGACAATAATTGTATTGAGGACTCCTTTTGAGTTTGTATGATCTCTAGTAGACAATTATTGTATTCAAACTCACAGTTGTATTTTGTCGTATTATACACGACAGTGGTATTAGTAAGTTGTATTTGAATTCTGTACCATGTATCTGACGACTCAAGATGGGTGATGTATACCTAATTTTGGGGGCGTCACATGGTGCGTGGGCGGGGGTGTAGAAGGGAGGCGGAGGAAGAGGAAGGAGAGGGTGTGGGGCGGGGGCGGGGGCGGGGGCGGGGGTGGGAGGAGGAGTGGCGGGGGGCGGAGGTGGGAAGACTGCTGGTGGAGCAGTGGCGGGGGCGGAGGTGGAAAAAGGTTGCAGAAGAGGAGGAAGAAGAAGGCGGTTACTCTATTGATTCGTTAGATAAAAATATGGAGGTTGATGAGAGAGATAATATTTAAATCCCTACAATCATGGACCATTATCAATAACTAATTAAATCAGTCAACTAAATAAAAGGGATAAGATTACACTTTTTTTGTAATTAAATATTGCATATGTACTCTTTTTGTAATTATTTTGTTTGTACACTTTTTTTATAATAATTTAATAAAATGTACTAGTTATTGTAATTGTTCCTTAATTATTTGACTTCAAGTATTGGCGAACCCATAAATTTTATGTCGTGGAGTGGAGTTTCTGTTTTTAATAGAACATATTTAAATATTAAAAAAATCTATATATTCTGGATACATAATCTACTTTAATTAGTTAAATAATGTGGTTAGTTAAAGAAAAATTAAGGAGAGTACATTGTTGATACTTAGGTCGGAAGTGACAGTACTGTATTGATCAATTGATGATCAATTTAACATCAAATTAACTTGATAGTAACTGGATCCAAAATTAAGGTGGAGAAATATTCCCATAACTTTTCAAGTTGTTTCTTTCTTTAAATATATATATATATATATATATATATATATATATGGGTCTCCATCCACAGCAATCGGTTGTTGGATAGCAACCCATTTTGGCCAGCCGCTACAAACTCTACCGGCTTATAAAAAAAAAATTGTCTAAGGCCGGTAGAGCTTGTAGCGGCTGGTCAAAATGGGTTGCTCCCTAACAACCGGTTGCTGTAGATGGAGACCCTATATATATATATATTCCCAGCTGATTGTTACGTGGAACATTTTCAAGTGGCTCTTTTTTTTGGCCTATTTCAATATATTATATATCTAAGCAGCACTGACGTGAGTCCTTTAATATATTGATGCTAAAACATTCCTATGAGAGCCTGACAGTCGTTATGATACAACAGTACTATCCTCCATCCATCCGCCTTTCTTTGAGAGGACCTTACCTTGGTTACAAATTAAATCTTCTTCGCACATCCACTACTAGAAAAGCTAGCTGTGATTATCTGATTATATGCCATTTGCAAAAACAACTGGTGATTCCTTCTTTTATATATATAACAAGCTAGAAAAACAACTGGTGATTCCTTCTTTTATAGTCTTTTCTACTGTTTTCTTTGGATAAGGAAGACTAAAAGAGTTTCTATTAGTGCGATATTCTTAGCTATCAATTAAGTAACTTGCATGCATGTTCGGCCTATTTTATGAAGTGCACGACTGGATTTTAGATTATTACCGTGTATACCTAATTTGTCAATGGGGAAGATCACGATGATCCATGCTCTCCCTCCTCCATTTTATTGGAAATATATATATATTACTTTATTTTGATTCATTAATTTTCAATCTTGATATATATATTTGTTTTTTTTAAATATATCATAATTACTAGAAAAATAAGAATACGTGCATGATAGAACTTTGTGACGGTTTTTAATAACAATCACAAAAGATAATAATTTGTGATGGACTTTTGAGCAATCACAAAATAGTAATATATATAATGACGACTCTAAGTGATGGCCAATTTTGTCATCAATGTATTATAATTGTGATGATTATGTCAATCACCAAAATTTTCACCCAAAATAATGTTTTATTTTTGCGACGCACTAAACCATCACTTATGGATGTACTCTTTTCGTAATTGCATTTAAGCTGTCACTAATATTTTAATAAAAAAAAATCAAAATAGCTAGATCGATGATGTAAATGAAGAGAAGATAAAGGCTTGACGACAAGGGATTATTTTCTGATCAAATACGTAATTGGGAAGAACAAACCTTGACAAATACAAACTTCCAAACCTTGACAAAAAGTGTAGCTAGTAGAAGAATTAAGAAGAAGAAGAAGAAGAAGAAGAAATATGAGCTGGGATTGTTTTCTGATCCCTAATTATTTGACTACTACTTGAATTACTCTTATTTGAGGATGTAATTCTACTTCTCGAATTACTCTTCTTTCTTAATTAATTCGAAATTTAATTGTTTAGTAATCTGATCTGATCTGATCAAATACGTACGTACGTGAACCAGATGCTTGAGTTTTATATATACTACTAATTTGCTGGTACTGTATTAATGGTCGTACGTACCAAATTATTAGGTGTTCATGCATGATAGAATCTCTCTTTTTCACTGTTTCAGATTTTTTATTAAGTTACACTTTTCATGGTTAAAGTCTTAAAGAAAGATACGTTCCAATTAATTAATTGTATGTTATTAGTATTCTAAAGTGAAAAGTGGAATTAATGAAGAATTCTCCGTAAATGACATCTACACCCTATTGGTAATAATTAATTCAAATATAAGAAACAAATTAAGAATTAAAGTATCACGTATGTACAATATACTATAAAAGAGGAAAGAAAGTCCCACTTTAAATAATAGTACAAAATTAATTACACAATGATATGAATTGAACCAATTAAAGACCTAATTTAGTCTTCTCTTGCTTATTCGGAAATACTCTAGTTAGTTCATGTTTTAAACTAATTTTTTAAAGGTTCAAGAGTACTTAATTCTCTCAAATACTATTAATCTTGAGACTTGAGCAAAGTTAATTATCCATATTTAATTATCCCCTTTATTTTTGACGACTGAGTTAACTTATCATAATGTTCACTACCACTAATTAATTTGACAACGTACTCCTTATAGTTAGTTAGTTAGTTAGTTAGTTAGTTAGTTAAACAAAGGTTTAATTTCTTCTTAATTTTAGTATTGCAAGTTTCCAACCAAATTAAAGGATCGATATATTATGTCCTAATATATACTTATGCTATTATTCCTAATTTACTTTCGGTCGGTCAAGAGATTAATTTGAAGTATCTCTTACAGTTGATTCACTGTTTATTTATTAAGTATATTAGAATTTAATTGGAACCAGAATATATATATACACACACACATATATATATATATATATATATATATATATACACACGGGAAGTTTCAAGAGCATAATTCTTAAATAGCATAATTTTATCAAAACGACGTAGTTTTGTAAACACGCGGTGACATTTTTGTAAATACGCGGTATATATATATATATATATATATATATATATATATATATATATATAACATGGATCCTGTTCGGACTCCCGGACAGGTCCAAAATTCGGACCACAATTTTTATTTTTTATTTTTTTTGTAAAACAACTAAAAAAAATATGGAACTGAAATTTTTCCATAATATAATATTTTGGGCGTGATTTGGATACGTATACCAAAAAATATATGTACAGTCTGCACAGACTGTACAAACATATTTTGATATATGTATCCGCCCAAAACACTGTATTATGTAAAAATTCAAGTTCCATAATTTTTTATTATTTTTTTAGTTGTTTTAAAAAAAAGCAAAAAAAAAGTCTGAATTTTGTAAAATGCGGGAGACCGGACCTGATCCGGACTCTATATATATATATATATATATATATATATATATATATATATATATATACACGGGAAGCTTCAAGAGCATAATTCTTAAATAGCATAATGCCTTAAATAGCATAATTTTATCAAAACGACGTAGTTTTGTAAACACGCGGTGATATTTTTGTAAATACGCAAAACGACGTAGTTTTGTAAATACGCGGTGACATTTTTGTAAATACCATGCCACCGCGTATTTACAAAAATGCCACCGCGTGTTTACAAAACTATGTCGTTTTGATAAAATTATGCTATTTAAGGTATTATGCTATTTAAGAATTATGCTTTTGAAGCTTCCCGTATATATATATATATATATATATATATATATATATATATATATATATATAGGGAGATGATCCATGGAAAACGTTAGATATTAACACTATTTCAACTAACGCTAATCTAGCCGTCCAATATTAGAGTTAATGGCTGAGATGAATGCCCAGCCGCTAGAGGGAGTAGCGGCCAGCAATAAATTAAAAAATCATCTCTGCTGGCCGCTAGAGGGAGTAGCGGCCAGTCAAAACGTACGTTTTGACTGGCCGCTACTCCCTCTAGCGGCCAGCAGAGATGATTTTTTATTTTGGCTCCACTGGCCGCTACTCCCTCTAGCGGCCAGCAGAAAGGATTTTTTAATTTGGCTCATGCTCCAGCCGCTAGAGGGAGTAGGGCCAACAATTTTTTTTGGCTTAATTACATTATCCTGATTATCCTCTCACATACTATTTATTAATCAATAAATAAAATAATAAAAAATTATAAGGATAACTATAAGGATAATCAATAATTATCTTTATACTTATTAAGATATTATCCATATACATATTACTTATTAATCAATAAAATAAAATAATAAAAAATTATAAGGATAATCATAAAGATAATCAGTAATTATCTTAATAAGTATAAAGATAATTATTGATTATCCTTATAGTTATTCTTATAATTTTTTATTATTTTATTTATTGATTAATAAATAGTATGTGAGAGGATAATCAGGATAATGTAATTAAGCCAAAAAAAAATTGTTGGCCCTACTCCCTCTAGCGGCTGGAGCATGAGCCAAATTAAAAAATCCTTTCGACTGGCCGCTAGAGGGAGTAGCGGCCAGTCGAGCCAAATTAAAAAATCATCTCTGTTGGCCGCTAGAGGGAGTAGCGGCCAGTCAAAACGTCGACGTTTTGACTGGCCGCTACTCCCTCTAGCGGCCAGCAGAGATGATTTTTTAATTTATTGCTGGCCGCTACTCCCTCTAGCGGCTGGGCATTCATCTCAGCCATTAACTCTAATATTGGACGGCTAGATTAGCGTTAGTTGAAATAGTGTTAATATCTAACGTTTTCCATGGATCATCTCCCATATATATATATATATATACGGAAAGGATCAAGAGCATAATTCTTATATAGCATAATGTCTTAAATAACATAATTTTATCAAAACGACGTAGTTTTGGAGGGACGCGGTGACATTTTTATAAATACCATGCCACCGCGTATTTACAAAAATGCCACCGCGTCCCTCCAAAACTACGTCGTTTTGATAAAATTATGCTATTTAAGACATTATGCTATTTAAGAATTATGCTCTTGATCCTTCCCGTATATATATATATATATATATATATATATATATATATATATATATATATCATCTATGCAATTGGGCTTTGTTTTGGATCTGTACGTAAAGTACACGGCTCATTTCAATCTAGGAGGGCATAATATTACTCTAGTACTTGTACAGTCGTGAGTCCTTGCATGATTCTAGTCTTTAATTTGCTTTTTAAGTGACTAGGGTTGTTTTTGTGGGGATACGAGCTAGCTAGTATATGTAGTACTGCATTTTTATTTTTATTTTTTCTAGAATACATTTTGGTTAGTCCCAAGGTTAGCTGAAACCCAATTAGCAAAGATAAATTAAGAAAAATCTTGAAGCTAGCTAGCTATATATTTCAAGTTTTTAATGCCAGTTTTCGAATAATTACATGTGAATTCTTCTAATATTCTGTTAAATTATATTTAACCTGATTATTCACATATAAGGCTATAAAATAAAACAAACGGTTCAGACTTAATGCATATTCGCTCGATTAAAATTTCGTTTCGACCTCGACTCGAAATATAAACAATTTAGAAATAAGCAAATTTTAAAGTTCGATAATTACTCAAGTCTTTTCAAAGTACAATTTTCTATTGATACTCGGATCATATTTGCTCAAATAGTTTAAACTGTTCGGACTCCATTCGAGACTCAGTAACTAAACAAATCTCAATCAAATTTTATTTCAAACTCGATAAATTTTATGAACCAAATCTGAGCAACTCAATATTCGACTCGACTCGATTCATTTACATCCGGAAAACTCTAGGCAGACAGGAATATTGGACCGGAATATTGGACAGGTCGAGTTTTTTTTTTTTTTTTTTTTTTTTTTTTTTTTTTTTGTGACTCTCAAAAAATGTATAGTATTTATTCCAATAGGAATTTTTATAAAATATAGTGTTTTGGGTGTAATTTGGATACATATATAAATACAGGGTTATACAGTCTGTATAACCCTGTATTTATATATGTATCCAAATTACACCCAAAACACTATATTTTATAAAAATTCCTATTGGAATAAATACTATACATTTTTTGAGAGTCACCAAAAAAAAAAAAAAAAAAAAAAAAAAAAAAAAAAAATAGACCTGTCCAATATTCCGGTCTAATATTCCTGTCCCCATAGAAGGACTCTTTACATCCCTCATGTAACAATAAATGTAAATTTTTGTTTACGGAGTATAATATACACATAGCAGTCGCATTTAATTTGTTGCGTAGTTCTAAGTCATTACAAAACACACAGCAAAGTCAATACTTAGTTCCACATTGTTCAATTACTTAAGCAGAGTTTATGAATTTTAATATGGAGAGAAAAGAAGAAAAAAACATGGGAGAAATTTATGAAAGAAATTAAAGGTATCTTGTTGCGAGTTTTTTTAGGAGAGAAAAGAAAAGAGAGAATTTTTAAATATTTCCTCCCAATAAATTTGGAAAGATTTGGTAGGAAATTTTATTAAAGACTTATCTAAAATACTAAAATGCCAAAACTAGCATTATAATATGGTTGAATGATACTTTTGACCCTCTAAGTTGTCACCCACTTTTAAAGTCGTTTCTAAAGTTTAATTTTTCGTCAATTAGGTCTTTAAAGTGACATTTTTTTGTCGATTTTGTTTCTTTTACCCAATTTGATCTCAACTCGACCCATTTTGACCCGACCCCAATTTCACCAATTAGTTTTTTTTTTAAAAAACTAATTTTTTTAATCTCTTTTAAAAAATATTTTATTTTAAAATATTAAAAATAATTATTAATAGGAGCGGATGCTAATCAGAATGAGAGTTTGACTTTATTAATTAGAGTTTAGAGTTTATTAACTCATTTTTAACTAGAATTTAGGATTTATTAATACTAAATTCTGGTTAATAAACCTAAACCCTAATTCATAAACTCTTATCTTTAGTTAATAAATTCTAAACCCTAAACCCTACTTAATTAATCTAAAATCTAGTTAATAAAATTAAACTCTTATTCTAATTAGCATTTGTTATTAATAATAGCAGATGATATATTTTTTTTACGGTCAGCTATTATTGAAATTGAATACTTATCATCAATTTCTCAATGGCTTTTGGGCATCCCCTAAAAGTCATGATAGAGCACAGAGCTAGAGATATCAAGAAAATACTTTAAAATTAAAAATATATTTTAACTTTTCAAAACTAATTTAAATTATAAAAAACACTAAATTTAACAATTTAATAACTAATAAGTATTTCTAAGGTAACTAAAGAAATTAGAGTATCAATAGGGACCAAATCTAGCCCAAGCCAATGAATTTAGTTTTGTACCCAAAATTAAACGAGCCGAAGCGAAGCCCAAATAAAGAAGCAACGGGCCAAATTGAAGGCAGTCGACATCATTTCTCCCAATTAGAATTAGAATCCCTTCTAAAAAACGTGATATCTATTCAGTCGATTAATTTTGAACAATTTTGGATTGAAGTAAAGGGGTTTTGACGCGTCAAAATGGCAATGACGGACTTGATACTGACAGTGGCCGGAGTGAGCGCAGTGATTCATATACTGACAGTGGCCGGAATGAGAAGTAATGTCAAACAATCCGCCAACATCTTCAAGCGTAACGTTCGTCAGATTCGCCACTGGCTCGAAGAAGAATCTGCCTTTGCCGCCGCTAAGTATGCCTTCTCTCTATCACTAGATATTTATAACTCGATTTTTTTAATGTCCATTTTTAAGCTGTATCTACTTCTTTA
This sequence comes from Panax japonicus, assembly GCA_020205505.1. NCBI lineage: Eukaryota > Viridiplantae > Streptophyta > Magnoliopsida > Apiales > Araliaceae > Panax > Panax japonicus. The sequence continues at coordinate 19,384,997 of CM035095.1, forward strand.
CTATTTGGGTGTTTTGGTTGGAAATCATGATCAATGCTTACATTTGTAAAACGATTGTAATTTTAGGGAAAAAAAATTAGTTTTCCAAACTTTTCTGTAATATTAGCTAGAATTAGAATTGTGGTTGTGGTGGCGTATAGTACCAATCAACTAGGAACAAAGTAATGGCTTACACTACTACTAGCTAGAATTTGAATTGTAGTTGTGGTAAACAAAGGTAATGTTATGATAGGAAGTTTATGTTAATCTATATTTCAAAAGGAAATGTATCTCTATTTTTGGAATGAGCAAATAAAAATGCATCTCTACTTTGTAACGGGCGGATTACTATAAGAGTTCAGTTATGAAGATAAAATGGTTTCATTAGGTCTGTTCTTAGGCAGTGGCGGACGCAGGACTTCTACTCAGTGGAGACTTCATACAACTAATTATAAGAAAAATAAAGAACAATAATAAAATTAAAAAACATTAAATATGTTAATATCAATCATTATTTTTGCAGCGATTTACAATGATCCTCTTCATGGTCTCATATACTAGAACCGTTTCAAAATGAGTTCATTGTCTATAGTATAAAGATGTCTCTATGTACATGACATACAAGAATTTATCTACCCATCCATCTCCTATCCTATTATGCAATGACGTCTTAATAAAATTTATAGCTGATAATGCTCTTTCATCTTTCAACGTTTGCTGCTCCAACTAGGTAGGATTAATACCAATTTTACTAGTAAATAAACAATTTAAGTCCCAAAGAATAGAAAACCTCAATTAAACAAAACAAAAGCTAGTAACAAGTTCACAACTACTTAATTAACAAGATGAATAAATATTGTAATGAGTTTTCAATTCAAGTTAAACCAATAATTATTAGAATAATTGAAATTTCTTAAGGTATAAGAATGTAGAGTATCATACTTTCTAATTTGTCATGGTATTCCAAGTAATGTCAGAGTGAAATGGGTAGTAAATAGTGAAAAGGGGTTCTTTCCTCTAAACATAATCTCAAGAGTGTATATTGTAATGAAGTCGCAGTACATTACTTGAAAAGTTTTAGTCATTAGTCCCCAGACTGCATAATATTACCAATATGCCATATACCTAAAAAAAATCACTGGGGGTTGGAGATCACACTCGCCCAAGTGTGGCCCCACCCCTGTTCTTAGGCTATGATGACTACTCAGTTTGTGTTGTCAACTTAAAATGCTTTGAGTTCTTCAACTGGTTTTTAAACACAAATTCGTAAAAGAAGGTCAACGTCATTGGTTCTGTAAGGGTCGAATGTAGATATCTTATCCCAGGTTCTGTAAATCCACATTATCTATCTAGAAAACATTACTCCCTTTGTTCTAGAACAGAACCACATTTCCAATTTTTTAGCATCACTAAAAGAGTCCCATTTTTACTGATGGTAGTATATACTGACACCAAGTTCTCATGTTTAAAATCACATTTTCATTATTTTGTCACCATTATTTAGCTATAATCATTATATTAGGGATAAATATGGAACACAATTTGGCCTTAACATTTGCAAATGAGACTCTTTTTGTGGAATGGAGGTAGTATTATTAGCGAAATAGGAAGAAAATGGATGGATGAGTAAGTTTGCTCATGGAAGCTGTGAAGTGTGCAGGCTAAGAATTTCGATCTTATCAGTTCATGGTATCTTTATTGGTAAAAAACTGTTTTTCTACACTAAAAGTTATAATTTCATCCACAATCTCTCATCGTTCTCGTTTATTTTTCTTACAATCTATGGGATAAAAATATGGGTTTCCAGGGCATCCAAGCGTTTGGCCAGAGTCGAGGCGAGGGCACGACTTGGTGAACGACTCAAAGGCGCTTCAGCCTCTAAGTTGTCGCCTTGGGTCACCTAGGCGACGCCTTGGACGAATTCCTTTCAAGTCGGACGATAAAGGGAGGAACTAATTAGATGGAGATGAAGATATTAGGGTTTACTTGAGCACAAACCTAGAATTCTATGTTTCTTACGCCATTGACGACACTTTAAAGTTCTCTTCTTCTTCGCCTTTCCTCCTCATCCTCCATGCGAGTTGTTGCCTCCTTCCTTCTCTCCTGGTGAGTTGTTGTCTCCTTCCTTCTCTCATTGGTACGGTAAAACATCTTCGTCTCCTGTTATGACCACTATTGGGCTGGTGTTTTTATTTGGCAGAGTTTAGTTGGGCCTTGTCTGAAAAAACATAATAAGCTCAAGCCCAACTTTAACTTTCCAAATGTATTTGGTGCTTAAATTTAGTTTATGTATGAAAACTTGTTTTTTTTTATACCAACTTCCTATTGTCTAAAAAATTTTGTGCAATTGATAGATTAAAAATTTGTTAAGTTTTCTTGTTTTCTTTCAAAAAAAGGAAGAAAATATAACAACTAATGAGTAAAATTTTTGATAAAATATTTATTTTTTACTTGTATTATAATATATTTATTTATTATTCATGAAAATTTAATATTTAATATAAAAATAATAATTTTAACTTTTGATTTTTAATATTTTTATAAGTAGTTTAATTCGTAAATTTTTACTTTACTATTGAAGTTAAATTTGTCTATGCATCTGCTTGGTATTTTTGTTTTAATATATGTTGAGTCTATGTATTGTAATGTATTATTAATTGTATATATTTATTTGTGAGTAATATTTTATGTTTAGTGTACCTGTGAATTGAAATAATATATATATATATATATATATATTGTATAAATTGCATATTATAAACAATTTATCGCTTCGACTAGTCGACTAAGCGGTTGGCCACCGACTTACCTCGACTTAGCGCCTTAACAACTATGGTTTCAAGCTTTCTGTATCAACTTATCTACCTTTTAGGATAGGAAATTCAGGGAATGCATCTAAAACCTGAGATTTGAAATAGTTTATAATCCTAAGATTTGAAACAGTTTTGCAGAACGAGTAAATGAAAAACCTGGAAGATTTAGTTGCTAGGAAAAAAAGAGGCTTCCCAAGCCTAATTGTCAAAACCATGAAAATCTTGCTTACCCTGAAACAGAAATACAATCTTGCTTTGTCAAAGCTTTTTGAAAGTGTTTGTATTTATAATTTAATCCGTGGCAAACAGTGTCTTACATATTTGTGAGCATGCAGTTTTAATCCCCGCCACGGAATAGTGCACTTACACATCTTCATTGACGTTGTTTTTCGTAGAAAGAAATTTTTTGTATTATAAACATGTAGATGAGTGCATCCTAAATCCTCAATCCTCAGATTCTGTCTGTAATAGTTACAGTCTGTAGAGGCTATAAGTAACAATATTCTCGGTTAAGGTTTTATCTTTTATTCTAACATACCTAGCGTCTTTATGGAAACTGAATTTAACCATTTTTTGTCTAGCTGTATGCGTATGTAACTTCTAGTTTGATGTGGGAATAGCAGTTATCTTTCTCTACAGATAAAACTAATAAAATATAGGTGGATAAAAGGGAGGTAGTAATCATTCGTGACTGTACTTGTGGCAAAGCTACTGTCCGTGATAAATGTTCATGATTTAGTCGTCGTATATTAGTTTAGAGGCATTAGACTTCTAAAGTCAACTTGATACACCTGTCTCACAACTTATCATGCCTCTACGAGTGTCGTGGTGGGGAACTGACTCTAAAAATGAACTCAAATGGGTATGACTTCTGATATGTGATAGTGTTTTACTTTGGAAGCAGTGTTTTAAAAATCGTTAGCGAATCTAGGCGGCGGAGATAGTGCCTAGCACCTGGGCGTTTTCCTAAGTGGATTAAGCGTTTTCTTTGGCGCTCTCATTTATTTATTTTTCTATTGTACAAACTTGTTATACTATAAAAAAAACATATAATAGATCTAATTTTTTTAAATTTTACATGAAACATTACTAAAAAATATATTTTAATGCTTAACAAATTCATTTAAGTTATAGTTGAGCTTAAAAGTAGAGGTTTGATTCTGCCTAGGCCAGGGCTTAGGCGTCCAAACAAATCGAGGCGGTAGAGTACCGCCCCTAGCCTTGGCTGGGATTTTAAAGCACTGTTTGGAAGAAGAAAGAAGTGGCCACTCGGTCGTTAAACCCCCACCAAACTGGGAATTCTTGTAAATGAGGATTGAGTTTCTCACCCCTTATTTCGGACCCCTACAAAGAGTGAGCTATCTAGTTATTTGTTCTCGTGAAAATGCCTGCATCTTTAATTTACACTCACATTTATAAGGATCATTTGTGGGCATGAATATAAATCTGTTTTGGATTTCTGTAGGGGAAATGGACAGGGGAAAACCCAAGGAGCTGCCACGGAAAGATGTTACCAAAGAAGAGAAGCACTAGGCGTGGCAAATGAAACCAAGGAGTGGCGTACAATATATATGTATACTTGCTAATAATGTAGCAAGATTTGAGGTATTCTTATCTGGATGAAAGTTTTCGTCTTGACGAATGCCAGTTTCAAAATAAATATTTCTTTTGTTTTTTTGCATGTAATTTCATTAGGTTGTTAATAAACTTGCCTTGTAATAGAGCAAGATTAAAGAGTTCTTATATATCTGGATGAAGGTTTTCATTGATAATCTAGTAGTTGGTTGTATATAAATTATTCTCCCTCAATCTGTCCAAGTGTGTAATATTCAATATAGTACTACTGGAGGAGTATTTGACTCTATGCTTTAAAATTTAACATTGACTATGAATGAAAGAAAGAAAGAAAGAATTGAATAATAATAATACAAAAGAAGAAGTAGCAAGTTAGTAATATCTGTCTGTCTGTCTACCTACTTGCACGTGTTTCACCTATTTGTGACTTGTGATAATAATCAAACAATCAAAACAAAAATGTGATTCAACCTTTTTCAAAATTATTTTACAACTTACCAAAATGGTTCGTTTGTCGGCAGGAGGGAGGGCAAGCAGATGGTAGCAGTAACTTTTAGGAGCAACTTATTGTAGGGCCGGTCCGCCGGTGGACAAATCGCACATGAATGTTCTACCATTATTTTCTCCCACTTGCCACTTCCACTAGTTTAATTTTGGTTTTTTTTAAAGGGCATTACGTTTCATTTTTCATTATGAGGATGAGAGTCGAGATTCAAACCCTGATCAAAATAGTCATAAGTTTTATTGTCAAGGGCAGTTTCTTTAATCTTATATTTAAGATTTGTGATCACATAAAAATACTCGCCTTCACTAATTCTCCTTGTCTATCAGCTATCAGGCTATCAGTCTCAAAATTCACACACCAAACAATATTTTTATAGTAACTAGAAACTCTCTCCTGTAACATGAGCTCAGTACCCAAATATTTGATATAATTCAGTATAATTTATTGGATCAAAACTCTAGCTCGATCCGTCATAACTAACATGATTAACATTTAGAGTGAGAAAGTAAAAGGTTTTAAAAAGATTTAAGTAATTCTTTCAGAATTTAATTTAATTATAAAAAAAATCCATTTGAATCATGATTCGTATTGTTGGATCAAGTAGAACATGAGACAAATAATTAATGATCCATGTATTACATGGTGAATAAGATCATTGATTTATTATCGGATCAAATTATGATTTGTTCTAATTTAACCCATTGACAGACGGTACCAATGATATTATGTAAGTGTCCAAATTAGCTGGGACACCCCTAAGCTAATAGCTAAGATTTAACTAGGTATATCCTCAGCTTTAGAAATTGAACGAGTCAAATGAGCTAGTCCGCTTTGGGATTTTATAGACGAGTTTGAGTGTGAGTTTGAGCACGAGCAAAGATTTTAATGAAGTTAAAATTCTTAGTTTAATTGCGTGGCCTAGCTAGGTTCCCGAAACATTCGATCTGATCATTTATATATATATATATATATATATATATATATATATATATATATATATATATACTAACAAGCTGAAGCAGTCAAGCTAGATCAGTTTATGAGTGATTGAATTTGTTTTAACTTGAAACTCAATACAAATTTACGTACATTAACAGTTAATTACCTACTTAAGACTTAATTAAAAACTTTGGCGCTTTAAGACTTGAGATGTTGTTCATTGTCATTGACTGACTAGTTTATTCTACTAGCTAGCTGAATTAAGTCAAGTACTTATACGTGAGCACTGAGCCGAAGTCAAGTTATACTTATTTTTGTATCACATTGCAACCTTTCCTTACAGGGCCATCTTGAGCCTAAATCATGTACTATCCGATACAAAAATATTAATATAGTGCAATAGTTAAAATAATTGGGTGTTCAAATTAATTGTGTGTATATATATATATATACTGTTATCAGTTAGGTTTATTATAGGAAAAAAGAAATTCCTGACGTACTTATATATATATGTTCAAAGAGTACTATAAATATATACTCAGGAATCATGCTGGTATATATTATTCAAACAATAACAGGATATTGAAAATGACCAAAACAAATAACCCCAATTTGCTATATATGTTAGTTACGTACAAAATGGTTATATATACATATATATATATATATATATATATATATATATATATATGAAAATTTAATTAAACAAATAATTAAATTCTGATTAAATAACATAAATCCTTTACAAAAAGTACGTAGACCGACCAAGCTAAGCTAGTTTATGATCCATAAAAATAAGGAGGTTAAGCAATTAATTAATTAATTAATTATAGGGAGGAGGGCAAATCTTCATCTCACTTAAGATTTGTTCGAAATTGTCAGATGGCTTCTCTATGGAATGTGTGTGCATCCCTTCATAAGTAGTCACCACAACTCCTTCATCCTTTGATAGACGTTGGACTTGTTTCTTCACATTGCACCCTTGATAAGTACACTTGTAGTAGCTTCTGCATAAACATTAATTGATTTAATTCAGTCAAAAATTTCATTTAATTAATTTTATACACTATTTGATATATATAGATTTCAGTTATTTTACACCATGATATTCATATTTCGATCAGTTTTCCTTTCTCTACATGAATGGTTATACTTACCCATGCATGTTACATGCCTTTATATATATATATATATATATATATATATATATATATAAATGATCAAGAGTAGAATTCTTAAGTAGTAGAATGCCTTAAATAATAGAATTTTATAAATACGCGGTCAATGCATCTATCTATATGAACATATGCAACTAGTTACATTACTTGCAGTCTTGCATATACTTATTGTACTTCTATATATGTGTTGTCATAAATCCATTTGTACTCTTCAAGCTAGGTATCAAATTAAATTGGCATGTGTAAGATAATTATACAAGCTCAAGTTGATGAACATATTTTCGAGTTCACTAGCATAACAAGCTTGGCTAGCTAGCTCCACTGCTCCAGTTAGCTCGACTACACTTATATATATAAGTATTAAGCTTGTTTGTTTAAACGAGGCGAGCTTGAAGAGGTAGACAATTACACCCCAATATTATATCCATTAGTTCTGAAGGTTATGTGTAGAAAGCTGCAAGTATCTTTTCTTGAGCATTTTGAATTTCATTGGTTATAAAAGATCAAACAGACATACTAATTAATGACTTTGTAGATATATTTTCTTGCTTGTAATGTCATATATATATATATATATATATATACAGAACTGATCCAGTCCGGGAGTCCGGACTGGATCAAAATCCGGTCCAAATTTTTTTTTTTTTTTTTTGCTTTTTTTTTTTGGAACAACTAAAAAAAAAAAAAAAAAATTTATGGAACTGAAATTTTTCAATAATACAGTGTTTTGGGTGTGTTTTTAATACCTACCCCAACCAATGTATGTACAGTCTGCCCAGACTGTACAGACATGTTTCGTTATAGGCATCCAAATCACACCCAGAACACTGTATAATGTAAAAATTCCAATTCCATAAATTTTTTTTTTTTTTTTTTAGTTGTTTCAAAAAAAAAAAAAAAAAAAAAAGTCCGGATTTTAACAAAATCCGGGAGTCCGGACTGGATCCGGACTCTATATATATATATATATATATATATATATATATATATATATAATGAGCGCAGGAACTATATTGTTTTGAAAAATGCATGATCTATACTCTATTCAAAATTTACAATAATAAATAAAAATTAATTAATTAAACCTGTGGATCAATTTGTGTGAATGAATGTAAATCTCAGTCATTATATACTTGTCAGAGAAATTAATAAGTACTAAAATAAATCATGTTTTTATTAGACACTCATATATATATATATATATATATATATATATATATATGTCTCACGTAAACTATAGAAGTAGAAGTTAACCCTAAAACAAAGACATGTTGTACTGATAAATCTAGATGTATGCATCATGAAATATATATACAATAAACAGATCCACCCATGCAAAATACTCGTTGATGTATATTCATAGATTCCCATGCATATACCCTGGCTCTAATATATATAATATGTAGATATAGATATAGTTAGGCAAACTTGCCTTTGTGGTCATCAAATCAATCTGGAAGGAACAGTTACAATACATGCACCTTACTCTCTATTCTGATTCTGTATCTAATGGTCTTCAATTTACTTTTCAACAAAGTGGAGAAGAAAATTATAATTTGGTGGGGCCTAATTAACTCGTATGATATATGCCTACTATAATATTCTCGTAAAAGATCAAATCTAATGAGAACATATCATGATAACCTTTACCATTTAATTGAAAATATATTAAACAGTAAAAAAAACAGTTCAAATCAATTGTACTAACCTCGGAAATTTGTTGTTCTTAACAGCCTTTTGACCATATTTTCTCCATCGATATCCATCATCAAGAATATCAACCTGGCTCCTTGTTTGGAAAGCAAATCGCGGTTTCTTAATCTTCTTCTGATCACCCTTCTTCTTACCTACAAGTTTCCCCTCGTGATTTTCAGCCGACAAGAAGCTTCCACTGCCGTTAGAGTTATTAACAACCTCTTTAGTTCCTGATGTCGAGGCATGAATCTCCATCGAGTTTGATACTCCCGAGAATCCATCAGGGTTGTAAAAATTAGTACCAATATTATTAGTGTTGTTGTTAGAACCATAAGGCGGCACAGTTGATGAACCAAGAAAGAGCATCGGATAAGTACCCTCCATTAAGAATAACTTAGGGATTGATCACAAAAGAATAAAATGAAGAAAGAAAGAAAGAAGGAGAAGAAATGTTCCAAGTATATAGTGTATATATATATATAAATAAGTGGTGGTCTAATATTGGAGAAACTAAGGCGGCTTGACGGGAAAAAGTTGTAGTGATCACTATTAATGAATTCAAATATGAAATATTTTTTTAGGGTAAATTAAGAAATAAGTTGTATGAATAGACTTGACTTGTAAGCATGAAATTTAAGTGGTGGAAAAATGGTGTCACACTTGATGATTAAACTTAAGACTAGCCAGAGGCGGAACTAGGGGGGGCCAGGGGGGGCAGTTGACCCCGGTAGGGGGGGAGTCAGGCGGAAGTAGGAGGGGGAGGGGGCAGGGGAAGGGGGAGGGGGCGGGGGCAGGGGGCAGCAGGCGCCGCCGCGCCGGCGGGCGGCCGCTGGCCAGGAGCTCCGGTCTTCATTAGTGCTCTTTAGTTCAGATCATCTCTTCTCTTCTCTTCCCTCTAATCTCTGTTACGCGGCTTCCGCCTCCACTGCCTCCAGGCCCTTCACTGGTGACTGAACTAGAACCATTGCTCCTGCCGCTGCCTCTGCCGCCGTCCTCCGCCGCCGCCGCTGCCACTGCTATTCTTACAGGTTTTGTGATTGTTGTTTTTTTCCCCTTTTTATTTATTTTTTTATTCAGTGCCTCAGTAAACAATACTAACATGGACTATTTATTTGACTGTAATAATAAATCAAATATAGAAATAGAAGTAAACAATAGAAACCAAAAATATACAACATCCAAACTTTTTTATTAAGTGGTCGAGTACTGGAGTGTGATAACATACTAACATGGGCTATTGATTTTTCCTGGCTTCTGTTTTTATATATAATAACTTCCAGTTTGGGGAAAAAAATTAGATTCTCAATTTGAGAATTTAGTAATTTAGGATTCTATATTAATTTTTTTAGTAATTTAGTTTTCAAAATTGTTTCTGTTGGAGTAATATTTAATTATTGTTTAATTTTTATTTTCTTAAATTCTAAGAGAATTGATGAATGATGAAATTATTATGAAATGTTTAAATTGATGAAATTATTGATTATCAATTGATGTTTTATTTATACTATATTATGGATAAATACTTGATTAAGCGACGTCTTTTGATGAGAGATATGAACAAGAAGTTTTGAGAAAACTAGTATATAAACTAAGTGAAGTATAATTCTAATGGATGACTTTTGTATAATCAATTGCATTATGTGTTTGTTATCTTTGGAGGTAATTTTTGTTATCAGTGAGTGCGCATTCATATTTTGAAACTGTGATTTGTAGATATTGTATTTTGGTTCTACCACAAACTTTTGTTTCATAACTTAAAAAAACTTTTTACTGATAAAAAAATAATAATAATTACTAATTACCAAGTTCCGAAGCAAGTGGTGGTATAAATAATTTCGGCCCGCTTGGTTTAAAAATTTTGACCCCCCTACAAAAGCGTTCTAGTTCCGCCACTGAGACTAGCTATGTTTAATTAATTAAGAAATGGTGAGGAGGGACAAATTAAAGCTGAAAAGGATGTACATTTTATTATCAAGTATTATTGCTTTTAGACTAAAAACGTGACAAAACAAATGCACGGTTTGATCATTTTATATACTTGGATCAGAATGAAATATTCATTTTTCTCCTTACATGCATGGGAAACCCGGGTCTCGCATTTTAAATGAATTCGGCTTAGTCCCGTTAATAATCCATTACGTACTAGTTATATATATATATGATCAGACCAAAAAATTAAAAAATGCACTGGGGAGCACTGCTCCCTTTTTTACTATCATTATTATAAACATTTTTACCATAATTGAAAATAGTTGGAATTATATAAAAGTAGCTAATCTGAAATTCCTTCTATTATTATTATTGTTGTTGTTGTCGTTGAATATTATACTCTCTCGTCCATGAAAATGAAAGTTGTACTATTAATTTTCGCATATTTCAAGGATGCAATATTAGAGGAGCGTATCATTTTTTTCATTATGGCCCTTAAATTTATATTCAAAATAGTGGTTCCACTTAAATGATACGGGATGAAAATTTGGAACATTGAATGTGATATATGACATCGATATATATATCGATGTCATGTAGTAGGGACCTACTTGAAAAATAATTAGGTTATTGCATTACAAAAATATTTGTTTTGTCATTCGTTAAGAGAAAAAAATTACCTAGATTGGGTACGATCATGACATTATATTTTTAGCAAATGTTAGAGAAATATATTTGTGTTCGGAAGTATTTTATCGACCTTTATCTAGGCCGAAGGCATGACATTAGAAGGACTTTAGGAGGCTATTGGACTGAAGTCTTTGAAGAGATTGGAGCTGGTCGGGTCGGCGTCCGAGTCTTTTTGGGCCGGATACGTTACCCTGTCGTGTGGAGTTCGGGGTCGGGCCTTCGAGTTCTTTAGGCCGAAACCCAGACTTGATGGTGGGATTGTTTGGGCCTGCACAGTGGGCTCTCCTGCGTGCAGAGTTCAGGATCCTAATCATAATTGAATAAGACAACTCCAAAGGTAGTGGTTGGATTGGATTCCACTTGCACCTTTTAAGGAAATTGTGTTAGACTCAAGTTATGGTAACTACCATGACTAGGAGTCCTAATCCGACTGGGAGAAGGATTCTAAAGGTGGTGAGCACTATAAATACAAGGTTAAGGTTACAATTAAGAGGTAATAACTATTTTTGAGCACTAAACACTTAGCCTCCATTTGTTAAACCTTGTTAACGGCCTGTACTTATTCTCACATCGGAGTTATCCCCCTGCAGCACAAGCTATCAAGCTTCTGTGTGATCTGTTATTGTGGAGGTTCTAGCGCGTGAATTCTGTGATTGGACGCGCCGACAAAAATTGGTGTTAACATTGGCCCGGAGTATGAGGCCATCCTAGAAGGAATACGAAGCAGAGTATGAGGCCATCCTAGAAGGAATACGGTTGGCCCGGAGCTTGGTGGTACAGAAGTTGGTCATCTACAGTGATTCTCAGCTGGTGGTCAAGCAGTTATCGGGTGAGTATGAGGCTCGGGGGGCAAGAATGTCAAAGTATCTGGCCGAAGTAAAGGATAAGCTTGCGTACTTCACATCACACAGTTGTTAGGGGGTGGACCGGTCAGATAATACAGTAGCAGATGCCCTAGCCAGGTTGGCAACTACCGAAACAAGCTCCTTCAACGGATCGATGTACCTGGAGGTTCTAGAAAGGCCCAGTGTTTCAAAAACAGAAATGCTAGTTTTGGACAGACTTGACTGCTGGCTCACGCCTTATATCTTCTATCTGGCAGATGGGACTCTCCCTTCGGACCGAATCCTAGCAAGACAAATCAAACACCGAAGCTCAAACTTCCTCCTCATTGATGGGGATCTATACCGAAGGGCCTTTAGCTCCCCACTGCTCAAATTCTTAACTCCATCAGAGGCAGACTATACTCTTCAGGAGGTACATGAAGGATCTGTGGGGATCACATGAGAGCAAAGTCACTAACATATAAGATTTTGAGACAAGGGTATTATTGGCTGACCATCTACACTGAGGCCATGGAATTCGTCAGAAGGTGTCACAAATGTCAGCTGAACAACATTATCCCGCATTAACATCCCGCAGAGCTGTATTCGGTCTTATCTCCAATTCCCTTTGCTGTATGGAGGATCGACATCCTAGGGCCTCTACCGAAGGTCAAGGGATAAGTTAGCTTTGTGATCGTGGCTATCGACTATATGACGAAATGGGTCGAAGCCAAACCACTGCAGAAGATCACTGAACAAGAATGCTTGAAATTTTTCAAAGAAGGAGTGGTCTATCGTTTTGGTATCACGATGGCAGTGGTCTCAGATAACGGCAGACAGTTTGTGGGATCAAAGTTCAAGGGTTTTCTGAAAGAGTTGGGAATTCAGCATCGCAAGATCTCGCTCACTCATCCTCAATCGAATGGTCAAGTGGAAGTGGCCAACCGAACCCTGCTCAACGGGATAAAACGAAGGTTGGATGAATTGAAGGGTCGGTGGCGTGATGAGCTACTAAGTGTTCTGTGGGCATATCGAATTACTCCAAGGACAACAACCGGGGATTCTCCATTCAGACTGGCATACGAGACCGATGCACTCATACCAGTTGAGATCGGATCCACCACTCTTCGGGTCAGTCAATACAAAGAGCTATACAACGATGACGGTTTGAAAATAAATTTGGATCTGCTGGAGGAGGTTCGGGACTCTGCTATATTGAGGTTGGCGGTCTATCAGCAGAGAACAGCCCGACACTACAACCAAAGGGTGAAGTTGAGGAGGTTTGTAGTAGGCGATTTGATCCTCCGGGAGTCGGAGGCATCAACCCCCCAAAACACTAGCAAGCTGATGCCTAACTGGGAGAGACCTTATGAGGTGGTAGAGGTGCCGAAGCCAGGTACATAACGGCTTCGAGCAATGAATGGTTCGAAAGTAAAGAATACATGGCATACTGGGAGACTTAGAAATTTTACCAGTAATAGTTATGTCATTCTTTTCTTTATCCATGTAACCTTCCAATTTTAAATGAAATAAATGAAAGTTTCTTTTAGAGATGCTTAACTTCATCTATATTCATATGATTCTTAAAACTCGAACGGACAAACTTCAGACACAATCCGATCAGAAGGTTCGAAAAGATACCACTAATCGAGATACGTCACGAGTATAACTGATCAAGAAAACTGTAAATTTTTTATTTAGGCAATCTTCGGGCATTATTCGATCAAGAGGTTCGGGGTTCGGGAAGATACCACTGATCGAGATACATCACGAGTATAACTGATCGAGAAAACTGTAAATTTTTTATTTATGCAAGCTTAGAGCATTATCCGATCAAGAGGTTCGGGGTTCGGGAAGATACCACTGATCGAGATAAGTCACGAGTACAACTGATTACAAAAATTTATAAACAAAAATATTCTATTTCATTCATACTTTGAAGTTTTATAAAACCCGATCGCTTACGATTCGAGCAAAGTACAAATAGAAAGGAAAATGGAAGAAATATAAAAGATTATTACAAGTCCTAATGATATTTATTCAGGAGGGCCGTCTTCGGCTTCAGATTCTTCATCAAAGGAATCAAGGATGGAGGCATCGAGCCCAGCAGCGGCCAATTTGGCCCGAGCCTTTTCACGATAAGCTTCATACCCATCACCAAATTGGGCCATGACCTTCTCGTTCAAGGCATCAGACCCTTCATATTCGGCAATGGCTTCCTGCTGGGCCTCGATGATCTTTTCAGGAAAAGTGTTGACGGTAGCGGTTAAAGTGTTGTTCGCTCTGATCACTTGCATCATCTTTTCATGCATCTCGGAGAACTTCTTCGTGATGATGTCAACAACATTTTCCCTATCCTTGACCTCCTCGGTCAGATGATCCCTCTCCACCAGAAGTGATGCGTATTTCTTCTCGAGCTCCTCGGCACGACGTTCAGCTCGGCTCGCCTTATTTCGGGTCTCAGCGTAGAGATCCCGTTCCTTCTTCAGGTCCGAGCTCAGACCCCCAATTTCGGCCTCGAGCAGCTGCACGTCCGCCCTCAGCTGAACTTCCTTTTTTTTGGTTCGGGCCAAAGGAGGGATGGCTCGGACGAGAATGGCGTTGGCCTACAACAAAAATATATGTCAGCAGACGCAGTACAAGTACAAGTTATAATAACAAGATAGAATTAAAACCCAGAATTAACTGACACTGGGCACGGACATAGGCAACAAGATACTCTTTAGAAGAGAAACCCTTGAACCTCTCGTCATCACCCGACATTTTAAAGTGATCGAAGAGGGTGAAGGAGAAAACTTCTGAAGGACTCTTCGGCCAACAAGTGGTTGGCGATCCATGTGACGAACTCGGTCGAGAAGAAGGGGCGGAGGTGGCGACAGGATCGGCAACAACGACTTGTTGTTGGGGTCTTCGATGAGTCGGGGTTTTTTGGATCGGGGCTCCAGATGAACCTCTTTGGTATCCTCCGAATCCTCGATCACCGCGACTTTTTCTGCGGATGGAGGAGCTGGCTGTAAGACCCCGAAAATTTTTAAATAAAAAGGAATTTCCTTTATTTATTATTTTGAAATAGTAAGGGTTGATTTGATTAATGTGGAAAGTTATGGGTAAAATGCGCAAATATTTCGAATAAGCAGGTGGTTATAAAATATTCATTGTTGTCGGGGAATATTCGTTTGGTCGTGGAATATTCTTGCTGTCGGGGAATATTCGTACGACGGCGCAGTCTTTTGTGGGCCCCATAACGGAAAGCGATTGGATGAAGAAAACGACAAGTATAAGTTGTTTATAAATAACGGCGTGGTTGTTACCGTTAACACTGTTGGAATACCCGGTGGGTAAAGTAAAGTAATACGCGTTGTTGCACAGTAGCACACGGTATTGCACCAATTATTGATTCTTACGTAAAAAGACACTACTCAATAATGGTTACAGTAATTACTGTTCAGTATTTTATGTTATTGATTCAATAATTGCTGCATTGATATTTTATATTACTGTTGTTTCAATAATTGTCACTACACAGTATTTTCCATTATCGAAGCAATAATTCATATTATCTGAATAATATTATTTGATAACATTATTGGCAATGTCTAGAAAGTTCTGTCTAAGGAGAGGTTTGGTCACCTAATTGCGCGCCAGTAAGAAGAAATTCTTATTGGAAAGCCCCCTCTTTCCTGGGAACGGCCTGGTTGCCAGTATTGTGATTCTGTAATATTATTTGTGAATAATTAAATTATTGATTTATATGATGAGGAAAATATTGATTTTATGTGGATATAGATGGAGAAAATTTTTAATGTGACAATTGTTGAAAATTAATATTTTATCTTTTTCTGATAAAATAATTCATTTAAATATATTATTTTAATAATATATTAACGGTGATATTTTTACGATGAATGTGGGGTATATGAGTATATGTGGAGGAGGAGTATTTTTGTTACCAAAAATATTTAAAGCATGTTTTATGTGTCGGTGGACCCTATTTATTGACTGAAATTTGATTATAGCCTGTAAAATCGTCTGTTTGTGGATTTCGGTCAATTTCTGTTTGTAATTTAGAAAAACTTCCTTCTGCAAAGTTGTGCAGAATTGAATTTCCTATAAAAACTCGCGAGATTCGAATTTTCTGGCAAAAGGGCTATTTATTATGAATTATTGAAGTTCCGGAGCTCCGAAATAATTGATTTTTGGAAGTTTAAAATATTTTTATTAATAAAAACGTTTTTTGTACTTTTTCTAGAAGGGAGCACATGTTTTTGTGCTGAAATCAGATCTGAAAAAAAATGGGCGTAAGAATTTTTAATATATATTATTATTATATTAAATTTTCTGCTTTGGTGTTCTAAGCAATTTCCTATAAATAGGTGCTTAGGTTAGAATTGAAAATCACACCAGAAACTGAAGTTTTCTCTCTCTATATTATCGAGCGTATTCTTGTGAGTATTTTGAGTATACTTTGAGTATTGCTATACGGTGCAAGTTCAAGTCATAGCCTATATCCGGTGTTTTAACTAGAAGTGCTGTCTTTCGAGGTAAGGGATGTTATTTTCTTCTAAAATGATATTATTTCTTCAATATCATTATGCTGAAATGTTGGTTGGAACTTTTTATCAAATTTGGAACTTTTTCATGTCGGGGTTACTATTCATGAGTTACTATTCATGAGTTACTATTCACGAATTACTATTCATGAGTTACTATTCACGAGTTACTATTCACGAGTACTATTCACGAAGCGTGGAGATGTTTTTTGTGAAATTTCTATCTTTTGGTGTCGGAGTTACTATTCACGTATACGATACTATTCACGTATACGGCACTATTCACGAATACGACACTATTTACCGAAAAATGAAATTTCTTCTTTTTGTCCAAAATATCTATTCTGGATACTAGCTTTGATTGTATCCATGTTTTGATCATTCTTGAATTTTACTTCAGTATGATTATTTATGAAGTATTTTTGAAATCGGATTGTTTAAAGTACGAATCCTTAATACTTGTTATTTTGTTTCACTGGATTCGTTTTCTTTAAAATATTTTTCATCATCCTCAGTCCTAAATGATGGTGTTACTGAATATCTTTGGCCTGTAGTGCAAAGATGGTTGATTTTATTATGAATATCTTTGGCCCGTAGTGCAAAGATGAACAGGTGTTGAGATGAACATGAACAATTGATGAATATCTTTGGCCCGTAGTGCAAAGATGAACAGGTGTTTAGATGAACATGACCGACTGATGAATATCTTTGGCCTGTAGTGCAAAGATGAATATTTGATTTGATTTGAGATATATATTGATTGATGTTACAGGGATAAATATTGATGATGGACTTTTAAATTCATAGATGTTAGTAGATTTTATTCTCTACTTAACTCTTCTAATGAATTGTTGTTTCCGCTGCAGTTGTTGATCTAAAACTTGTTGTCTATTGTATTCTATCAGATTTTTTCCTGTTGAAGACTAACGATAATTTGTTGTATATTATCTTAGTCATAATATTCTTTACTGGGCTAGTTGAGCTCACCCTTTTCCTTGTTGTTCCATTTTTCTCAGGAGGCGAGAATGTAGCGAGTACTAGTCGGGGTATGGAATGAAGGTTCTAGAGAGAGTTGTTTAGTAGTCCTCACCATTTTTTGTAAAATTATGTATCAATAATTATGATGGGGATTTATTTGCATGTGGATATTGTCTAGATGATAATATTTGTATTCAAACTCACAGCTTATGGGTTGTAAAAGTTGTAGTTGTTTCTGTACCATGTATTTGACAACTCAGAATGGGTTGGGTGGAATGGACCTATTTTGGGGGTGTCACAGTTGGTATCAGAGCTTAGGGATATGATCTCTGGCGGAGATCGGGGAATAAAACTAGGAGGGGAGAGACGAGTAAATCCTTCGCTAGTGTGTCCTACCTAAGCTTATTTGTTAGTTGGTCAGTATATAGGGATATTATGTGATATATTAATTTCCTTAATTAACCTTTGTTTTATGACAGTATTTGAGAATGTCGACTGAGAATGTTAACAGTGGAGTAAATGAGACCGTAGAGACGACTGTACTTACCAACGAGGAGAATGTGCAACAGGCTGGCAATGTTCCTCCTGTGAACAACGCCACTGAGCAGACGATAAACGACGGGATGTTTAGGAGCTTTTTGCAGTTCATGCAAAATCAGACGAGGGAGACTCGTGTACAGAATACGGGTGGAAATGATAGCAACGCGCGGCTTGTCACAGCCAAGCAGTTCAAAGAGTTGGGACCACCAGAATTCTGGGGAAAGCCGGATCCGATCATGGCGGAAACGTGGGTCAAACAAATTACCAAGATATTCGATGTCTTGGGATGCACGGAGGAACAGAAGGTTCCATTCGCCACCTTTATGTTCCGTGGTGAGGCAGACTACTGGTGGGAGTCTGTGAAGCGTACACATCTAGCCGCACTCAGCATGTCATGGGAGACGTTTCAGAAACTTTTCAACGAAAAATACTTTCCTGAAAGTATTCGCCATATGAAGGAAGTGGAGTTTATTAGACTAGAGCAGAATAACATGACGGTGTCCCAGTACGAGGCGAAGTTCGCGGAGTTATCCAGGTTTGCACCTCATTTGGTGGAGAATGAGGAACGTATGACGCGAATGTTTCTGAGAGGTTTGAAACCCGGCATACGTCAGTATCTCATTTCTCATAAATTTTCTATCTATTCAGATGTTGTCAACAGGGCTCAGTTGTTAGAGCGAGATAACGAGTACGTTCAACCGAGGGACCATAACCGGGATCATACCGAAGATAGCAGTCATCAGAATAACGATAACCAGCGGAGAAAGAAGAATATGGACAAAGGCGGTAACCACTCTGGTGGTAATCGTGGCCATGAAAATAGAAGAAGCGGGGCGGGAGGAGATTTTAAAAAGAGGAGATTTAACAACGACCATGTGAAGACGACAGTGCCAGCAGCAACTGGTTCCAAGGGAGAAGAAAGACCACCGGTCGTATGTTACAAATGCGGGAAAGAGGGACATATCAGCCCAAACTGCCCACAACAATTCAAGATATGCTATAATTGTGGAAAGGAAGGACATATCGCTCGAGAGTGTACGGTAGCGAAACCAATTCCAGCGGGGATGGTGATTCAAAAGGATGTCCCAGAAAAGTCAAAGTCAACAGTTCCTGGAAGAGCGTTTGTCGTGACCGGTCAAAATGCAAGGAACCCGAACGAAGTTAGCACGGGTTAGTTAATTATAATTCTTGCGAAGTTTATACCTTACTAGGTACCGATTCTACCCATTCTTTTATCTCTCTTGCTTGCGTTCAACGTTTGAACTTGACTACGGAGAAATTAGACTTTGACCTATCTATGGAGACTCCGTTAGGAGAAACTTTCATTACATCCGTTGTTTAGAAATCTTGCTTGATTCAAGTTGGCACTATCACATTACCTTATTTCTATGGAGATATTTGCTTTTGATGTGATTTTAAGGTTAACTACTCATCATGCCAAAATTAATTGCTTTTGTAAGGTTGTTAGTTTTCATATTACTAAGCAACCTGATATTCGAACTCAAGTAATCAAACCATTGAAGTCAAACTCTTTCATATTAAATTATAAAGCCATTTGTTTATTGAAAAACGAATGTCAAGCTTTCGTAGTCATGTCATGGACTTGAACAAAAGTACATCAGATTTGAATGATATTTCTGTTGTTAGTAAATTTCCTGATGTATTTCCTGAAGAATTTCTTGGCTTACTCCCAGAGCGTGATATTAAATGTATCGACTTTGAATCCGGTACAAAACCCATTTCTAAAATCTCATATCGAATGGCTCCTATTGAACTTCAGGAGTTAAAAATCCAACTGTAGAAGTTGATACCCGAACCTCTATCTGGTGACTTCCTGTTGATGGGGATGCACAGAAGCCAGACTTTCCGTAGGGGATGCCATATTCGTACGATAGTAAACTGATAGGTGTCATTGTAACGTGCTATCCAAGGTTGGGATATGAGTCACAGTTGAGAACCACCTAAGTCGATAATCGAAATACGTAGCTTTCTAGCCTTAGTTGGTTATTATCGGAGATTCGTTGAAGGATATTCTCGAATTGCTATTCCATTAACGCAGAAGGGGTGGGACCCGATGTGGAGCCGGTGGAGAGCTCCGTGATCGGAACTGTTTCTCCTTTAGCCTCATCGTTACAAAGGGGAAGACGGATGGGCCCGGCAGCATTCGGGAGCGGTACTAGAGAGGCATCTGCCCCCTCGGGCTTGAAAATTGTCACTGAAAAAATAAATAAAAAGAGAACAAGTCAGAAAGAGGAGTGAAGATTAGGAGGTTTCGGCAGGGCATCGAAAAGATAAACTTACATCCGTGTCGGTATAGCCAGATCGAGTTTGTCAGAAGTCCGAAACTCCATTCGGTCTTACTCTACTTCTTATAAAAGGATTTGAAAGCGTATGCTCGGTCCTTAGGGAACTAGGACACCTTGGAGATAGAGTCATCTGGATGGGCCCAACTAGACAGGAGTTGGAGATCGGATCCCTTCACAAAGATCCACTGTTCATGCCACCCCTTGTTGCTTGAAGGGGTCTTGACAGGAGCGGTTCGGGTAGGCCTTTTGTTTAGTTGCTTCAAACCAGGCTCTTTCGACCCGGTTACAGTGAATATAACGAAGAAAAAGTCCAGGCCGGGCACGATCCCGAGCTCCTGGCACAGGGTGATGAAGGCAACCAGGTGGATGTACGAGTTTGGCACGAGTTGTGCGAACCCGATCCCCGCAAAGCAAAGAAAGGAAAAGATGAAGTCATGGAGAGGAAATCGAACCCCATACTTTAGAGCGTATAGGGGAACGGCCACCCACTCGCCTTCGGGTCGCCAGTACATTTTTTTGTCAGAGGCGGGCACCCGGAGCTTGTACTCTTTTGGGATGTTGAAGATGGTTCGGATGTCGGAGATCTGTGAAGGACTGACGGTAGATGGGGTGTTGATGTGGGAAAACGCCGTAGTGGAGTGGTAGGCGTATCGAATTCGGGCTTCAGCACTTATGGGAGTGGGTGAAGCAGCAGGAGTTGTAGTTTCAGGTGGTGTTGCCAGGAGGTCCACGGGAACAAGATCGGTGGGCAGTATGGGTGTGGAAATAATGATTTCAGTGGCGTTTGGAGTTTGATCAATGTTGGAATCTACCATGGAAACAAATATTAGCTGAAATGAGTTCTAGATCGAAGGGAAGGTGGGACCAAGCATGGAAAGGCATGCAGCGTTTCAAGAAACGAGGACAGACCGTTTGGCTTCCCCAGACAACTCATCATTAACTGTCGTGACCTTTCGTATACCTGACCTTTCGAGTCTCCAATTATAAGTATCTTACAATCAGAGACTAGGGGGCAATGTTCGGGAGTATTTTACCGACCTTCATGTGGGCTAAAGGCCTGACATTAGAAGGACTTTAGGAGGCTATTGGGCTGAAGCCTTTGAAGAGGTTGGAGCTGGTCAGGTCGGCGTCCGAGTCCTTTTGGGCCGGATACGTTACCCTGTCGTGTGGAGTTCGGGGTTGGGCCTTCGAGTTCTTTGAGCCGAAGCCCAGACTTGATGGTGGGATTGTTTGGGCCTGCACAGTAGGTTCTCCTGCGTGCAGAGTTCAGGATCCTAATCATAATTGAATAAGGTAACTCCAAAGGTAGTGGTTGGATTGGATTCCACTTGCACCTTTTAAGGAGATTGTGTTGGACCCAAGTTATGATAACTACCATGAATAGGAGTCCTAATCCGACAGGGAGAAGGTGAAAGTAATATGCACACAAGCCAATCATGTTTGATGATAAAGCATATACTTTGTAACAATCTTATTCACTTATTAATAAAAAGTATTAATTTATTAAAGGCTTTTAAATTATCTACATGATGTTGTTTTATAATATGTGATAAACCCATAGTTTTAAGCAATGCTTTTAGAATAATGATGATGATCATTCTAATGAGATCTAAATTCTTAGAAAGCTTAAAACTAAAATAGTTCCCAATCGTTGGATTACTAAATTGGGGATTAGTGAATCCGGATAGATTGGTACATACGTTGCTTGCTCATTGGATGAGGATGATTGATCTCATGATCATTTGTGTGGAGACACTAAAGCAAGTATGTAGGTGCTTATTAGAGAATAAGTTCACTGAACGTGACTCGCTAAGGAATACCTAATGGAGTTTTACTTGCCTGTCAATAGGAATTCCTGTAGTGATAGTAGTACAAGTGATCCTTGGACTTGAGATCATCATAGTATCTTGTGTATGATGAGTTATACTTTGACTTATTCCTTAAGACCCTTAGGGTATATCAAAGGGTATGCTTGGGTATAATAAGTTGTACATGGAGATAATGTATGATCAATAAAGAATCTACCACTTCTAGTAAAAGAAGAAAAATGTCCTATGTGATTTGATAAATGACAACCCAGTAGTCCTTGGCCAAGGCAGAATGAAATTAGAAAGGAGTTTCTAATTTGCATTATTTGGAGTTGTGCATTTAAGAGTCGAAATACATATAATTAAATAAAATAAGACTTGACAGTAATTCCATGTCTTATATTTAATTGGGACATTGTATGGTGGAAGGATTGAATTGTACGGTAACTATTTACTCAAAGGTCCTTTTATGATTAATGTTGAAATCTATATTATCTGGAAAGTCGTTGATCGCTAGGGAGGCTTATCCCTATTGTAGAATAAATATTATTTATTTAAATAAATTATTAGTTTAATTTATTTATTTAAATAAGATTAGAATTGTTCTAATTGATTTATTCACAACCGGTTTAATATGGAGAACCTAAAGGGTCACACCATAAAAGGAAGAATAATTATTTAAGAAGTTAATGGCATAATCGTAATAATAAGTTAAGTATATTTAATTTAATCTATAGTGATAGAATAAATTAAATGGCTTAATATTTATTATTTAATATTTTGGAAATATTAAATATAAATTAATAAGAGGAGTCTTATTATTATTACTATTATTATTATTTAATTCCTAAAGGAGTTTGGGAATTAATTAATAAAAGTACTCTCAAATATCCTAATAGGATTAGGAGGCAAATTAATTAAAAGAGTTTAATTAATTATCCCTAATAAGATTAGGGAGCTTAATTAATTAAAAGGTTAATTAATTATTCCTAATAAGATTAGGAGCCTAATTAATTAAAAGAGTTTAATTAATTAAAATAAAATCCAATTCCTTAATTGTTAAGGATGGGTTGCCCACATCTATAAATAAGAGGAGTCTTATTATGGGTGAGTGAGAGATTGACGTATTATTAGAATACGTTATTCCAATTGTTGGAGAGTACGCCCCTTTTTCTATAGAAATAGAAAACTAGGGTTTGAGCCAAATACCCATCTTCTTGAATTTTGTTCTTCCTTGGTGGATCACCTCTAGAGGCCAAACACTTGGGTGACTAACGTTGATCAAAGGAAAGAACCAAACCCGGTGGATTCAAGTTGAACGCGAAAGGATTTGGAGGTGAACTTGTACCTGAGGAAGCTCGATCTTCAAGGGTATGATTTTATTCTTTATCTTTTCGTTTAATTAATAATTGCGCATAAAGGGTGATCCGGGTTTATGGTTTGTAAAAATTTTAAAACTCTGATTTTACACGTTTCCGCTAATTTTTGTAATTTGATTGCGTTCTTGAATATTACAAACCTAACAGAAGGATCCTAAAGATGGCGAGCACTATAAATACAAGGTTAATGTTACAATTAAGAGGTAATAACTACTTTTGAGCACTAAACACTTAGCCTCCATTTGTTAAACCTTGTGAACGGCCTATACTTATTCTAACACCGGAGCTATCCGGCAGCACAAGCCGTCAAGCTTCTGTGTGATTTGTTATTGTGCATGTTCTAGCGCGTGGATTCTGTGATTGGACGCGCCGGTGAAACTTGCCGTTAACAATTTGTCAAAAATAAAATCTAAAAAAAATTGCTTTAAATATTTAACAATAATTTTGAATCAATATAATTAATAATATTTATGCCATCTTTTTGAATTAAGACTCGCTAGATAAATAAATAAACAAATTATCTAATAGCACCTGAGGTAGATCGAGCTCGATGGTGCATTTAACCGCTTCCTAACCAAAAAGGGTAAAATGGAAAAAGACGTACAGAACTTAATCGGTGTTAATCGCACATTGTCTGTGATTAGTATGGGGTGATTGTCTTTGTCTCTTTGATGTGAACACAATTGAAAAACTAAAATTTAATTCTGTAAAATTGCAAATATATTTTTAATTTTATTTCTAAACTTAAAATTGAATTGCCAAAAAGAAAGCTTTAACATATTTTAAATGCATATTGTTTATAAGTAAAATAATATATCTTATGATTTTTATGTATCAAATTTTGTTGTTATCAATTATGCGGATAACTATTGTTAAATAATATTTTAACGATATATGTAATGTAATGAATCAAATTTAAAATTTTATATATTAATATATGTTATAATTGTAAATTAATAGAAAATTTTCAAAACATATAATGGGATTCTTGTATTGTATTTTTCAGAACATATAACGGGGATCTGATTAGTATGAAATGAATTTTATATCAAATACAATATTGATATACAAGCATAAGAGTGATTTTTTTATCTGTCTATCAATACTATATTAAAAATAAATAAATTTATCATAAAATTTATTTCATGCTAACTACCCACACTTTGTTACTTTGCACTACTTAGTTCGGGTGTTTGATAAAAAATTAAATGAATCTGAATCTGAATGAGCCGAATCTGAATCTGAATAAAAAAAGTTGTTTGATAATTGACATGTCTGAAACATCTAAATGACAAAACTTTATTATTTTTTCCCTCTGAAAAAATTCAAAACTATTGTAAATTTATTTAATATTACTTAATATAATAGTTATTATTTTTTTTAATTTTTAAATTTTTAATTTTTTTTACTTCATTCAGTTGCTCATTCAGTTAAAAAAATCTGACTTAACCATTCAACTCGTCCATCTTATCGATTCAATCATTCAAACCAAAACAAACACACTAATCAATTCACCTATTTAAATTTAATTTTATTAATATAATAGTTAATATTTTTAATTTTTTTTTATTCAGCTGATTATTTAGTTAAAAAAATCAGACGTAATCATTCAATTCGTCCATTTTACGAATTCAATCATTCAAATTAAAATAAATACATTAACCAATTCAACCATTTAAATTTAATTTTATTCAGCTCTAAGTAAATATCCCTTAGTTCGGGGTAATATAGTCTTGATGTGAGGGCGTGTATAAGAAAGAAGAACGTGGGAGGTTTTAAAAATTGGACTAAACAAGAACGCCAAAGCCTAAAGGAAACACGTGTATCGGAAGTTTGAAGCGGGAGGGTCAGCGCCGCCACATCTTTTAGCGTTTGATTCCTATTTTGTCTTTTTGTGGGTCAGTAGGCTGTAACGTCGGATTGATTGATAAGACTATTAATATTATTCAAAGCCTCTTTTGCTTAATTCTTCCCAAGGCCCGCGTAGATTGATAGGGATACAATGGCTCATAATCTCTACTCCTTAGTTTTATGGGCCACCTCTGAGAGACGTAACATATGGGCATAAGAGTACATGTATTATCTGGTTAATGTGTGAAAAGATTAATATATGGGTCATATATGTGTGTAAATATTAATGTGGAAATAGCGTTTTTGAGACAAAACAGTGAGGAAGATAAAAAAGAGAGGATCAATATGATTTATGGTTCTTTAATTCATAATCATAACCCCTTGATTTGCTATATAATACTTGTTTGATCCTCGGGACAAATGAGTTATAGGAGGAGGGATAAAAAGAAGGGGAATGAGTATTTTCAATTCCCTTTTTATACAAATGTGCCTGAAAATGATCCATATTCCATCATTCATTCCGTCTCTCCCCCTTCAAAGAATGAAATTCATAAATAAATTTGTGATAAATAAGAATGATTCAATTCATTCCAAACACAATTTTTTTATTCTATAGAAATGATTCATTTTATTTCTACCTTCATTACTCCAATCCGAACGTAACATATCAGACCCTGAAACCTTAATTCAAATTGACCAAATGCCTCCTCCTATGCCTAAGCTAAGGTAGACAAGTCCGCATTGCTCCCTTCCTTTGATAAATGAGGGCAAAATCACCTGTACATGCCTCGGATGGATGTCTATCAAATACTACTATTAGACCTGGCAATATAAGTAGTTAACTGTTAGATCAAATCATATTAACTGGAACCAAATGGATCGGTTAACTATTTTTATTTATTCAGGTTGTTTAAAGTTTGAACCCATATATTTAAAACAAATATAGTTAATTAACTAGTTAACCATTTTTCAACCCATATTCTATTCAATTGCACTCCTCTCTCTCTTAGTAACCGCACTAAACACGATTATTTTTTTTTGGGTGAGTGGGGTAGAGGGTGGGTGGTGTATACATAATCGCTTAATATTAATTTATTTTGAGAGAGAGTGTTGGGGTGGGGTGGGGGTGGGTAGGGGTGGAGTGGGGTGGGGTGGGTAGGGGTGGGTGGGGTATACATAATCGCTTTATATCATTTTTTTGAGAGGGAGTATTGGGTGGGTACGTAGGTGGGTGGGGTTGGGTGGGTAGGTAGGTGAAGGTGGGTGGTGGGGTAGAGGGGGTGGGTGGGGTATACATAATCGCTTAATATCATTTTTTTGGGAGAAAGTGTTGGGTGGGTGGGTGGGTGGGATGAGGTGGGGTGGGGTGGGGTGGGGAGGCGTGGGGGTAAGTGGGGGTGAGTGGGTAGGTGCGTAGGTGGGGTAGGGGAGATGCGGGTAAGGGGGGTGTTGGGGGGTGGGTGGGGGTGGGGGTGAGGGTGGGGGAGAGGGTAGGGGTTGGGGGTAAGGGGTATATATATAATCACATAATATTATTATTTTTGGTTTGGTTGGGATGGGTTGGGTTGGGTTGGGTTGGGTTGGGGTGGGGTGGGTTGGGATGGGGTGGGGTGGGGGTAAGAGGTATATACATAATTACATAATATTAGTATCAAATCAGGTATTCATTAAACTCATAACCCATAACAATATTAAAATGATTAATATGATTTTTAATCATAACCATATGGTTCCAACCCATATTATCCATATTAAAAATGGTTAATATGATTTTAGTTCTTAAATGGAATCATAACCATATTTTAAAAACCAAAATCAACCCATAACCATATTTTGTTAGATCTAACTACTATTTTGTGTTTCGCCTTGTTACTGTAATATTTTTTTCCAAAAAATGCCAACCATGTCCAATTGTTTTTCATTAACCCAATTAATAATCCTTCCCTTAAAAAATCAGATATATTTTATCAGGTAAAACCTGAAAATATTAACAAACACCATAATATAAATTGAAAATTTAATTAAAACATTATAATCATCTCCTAAACATTTATGAAAACAATATGAAGTATTACTCCCTCCGTCCCAAATTAACTGCTCAATTTTGACCTTTTTAAGTCAAATTGACTATTTTTAGAATTAATAATTAAGCATATATAAATATATTTCTAAAATTATAAAAATTAGGATTAGTAATAAATTGTATATACTTTCTTTTGGTTATAAAATCTTCACCTATATTTTAGCAAAAATAGTAAAAAGATTAGTTTTAAAAATGGTCAATTTGACTTTAAAAAGTCAAAACTGAGCAGTTAATTTGGGACGGAGGGAGTATTATCCAAGTTCTGACTACATCCATTATGGTAGCTGTTTTCCATTAAAAACTAGGGCTGAAAGTATCAGCTTCTCACATCATGCAATTGCTAGTTTGCTACTACAAAATTTGTCTTGATAATGTATTTTTACCAAACAGGGAAAATAGGGTACAGGGATGTTCTTTCATGCTGAAAGTACAGATCACCCCAAAAATTTTGGCTCAACTTTTTCTAAAAACCAACACTAAATTATTATTGAATAGAAATTAGACAACATTGTCCTCAGTATTGGGCTGTCACGACATGATTCATCCATAGCTTACACTTTGAATTAACAAAATACAAATACAACTCATAAAAGATCGCATTCTAGGCCTTACCAAAGATTGGGCTCCATCGACAAATATGGTTGTCCCAGTCATGAAGCGTGCACCATCACTTATCAAATAGATGACGGTCGAGGCCAGACCATCTTTAACATCAAGCCACCTTTGTAGTGGCGCAGCTTCAGTGACCAATTTCTCTGCCCTCTCCTTTCCAACTGACAAGGGAAACTCATCTTTTATGTGCAATTCCATTTACCCTGATCTGGTGTTTTCCAACCTCCACCATTGCGGATGTCTGAGTACAGTAATCAGATATATGAATATTAATCATCAACTTGGAGGGGGGGAGGGGGGGAAGGATATAACATAGCACAATACTAGAAAGCTACTGAGCATGGAACAAAGCGTTTTATCATTCAACTAGAACAAAAAGATAAGAGAGAGAGAGAGACAATACCAGAGCACCTTCATGCAACAAAGTGCAAGCAACAAAAGCAGCTCTATCAATACTAGTTCCATTTTGGATAATGTAATTATCTGTTAGGGTTAACTTAATTCACAATGAAGACCACGATTTTATTTTGTTTAACCTTTTGGAGTAGACAATGTAAGGCAATGACTATATCCTAATTGCTACTGCTGCCAACAAACTTTATCATTTAACCTACTGTCTTTATGAATCTCTTGGTTATTGAGTCAGATTATACTAGTGTCAAAGATATTGCAACTAGTTGGCTAAAGGAGGCACTACTCATCATCCGCTACCTATATTGGCTGCACCAGCATCACACATAAGTTTCCATCCAAGACTTTCTGGGATATCACTCGTCGAAATTACAATAACAGAATCCAGAACAAACCCAATCCCTACTGATCAAAATTAGGACAACTCTCAAAGTCCTGAAATATTTATTTCAAAACATCATGCACATAGGGTAGTCTGACCAGAACAAATAGAGCGTTCATTGAAATGATGCTCAAAGTCAAATGAAAAAAAAAGAAAGATGTATTATTAATTCTATAAGTGTCAAGATGAACCAAAAGTAATCTTGAGCAAAACGTCTTTGATATCTGGACTGAGGTCAGATATCTAAAAACCAGAAATTTAATATTATTGCTGTAGCTCAAAATACCATACCTCCTCCTAAAAAAACGAGCGCCCACTTTCAAAAATAATTTACAAAATTGCATTATAACTTTGACTTGTAAAAATGGACTCTCAATCAGGACAGAAGGAGTAAACAGTATTACATCATGTAGTTCTCAAACTAATCGATGTGGTTTATACAGCTACACTCTTGATCATGCTCTCTTTTATAAATGGAGCAACTCTTTTGAATCATTACCTTATTCATAGCAATATACAACCTTCTCATTTTGATTGTCTAAACTATATGCCTCTCAGTCTACTTCTGACAACAATTTAAGAAATCCACGACACATTTTCCATCACATCCAACAGAATCCTCATCTCTTTTCCATAAAAAGAGATCATGAGATATTTCCTATACTTTTGAGGTTAAGTTAGAATTATACCTCAGATGTACTTAAAAATATTGGTCAGGATACTAAGTTTGGGAGGCCATCACCTACTCACAATAGGTGAACATGTGCTTTTCAGACATGGAGATAAACCATGTGAGATCTGTTTTGGGATGTTTGTACTCTACAATTGTTTGAGGTCAACACACCACCTAGCTTGGCCTATTAATTAGATTGACCAGCAGACAACAGGTGGTCTAGCATATAAAAGATTGTGTCATAAGCAAAGTGCACTGTAGAATTATGCAGTTTCTAGGGAGATCACAATTTTGTCCCTTGAGATTGCGACGTCAAACGGTTCGTATTCTTACACCACTGCTCTGGTAGTCTGGTTTGTTATTACTTCATCCAGCGAAAAGCATAAATTAATCATTAGCAAAGATATCAAAGCATAGTAAACACTTGAATATTTTAGCCAAGAAAAAACAAACACAATTGTAATGAATTGAGGAATGCTGATAAGAAGAAATGGCTTTCTCATACAAGTCCATATTTTGATGTAAAATTGTATTTACTTTGCTCTATAAATAGACCATTTTCTGTTTGATGATTTAAAATCAGAGCACCAAAACAAAAAGATTCTGTTTAATTTATCTCAAGACTCTGAGAAAGAGCAATCAGGGAAACAGAATTAATCTACAAAAAAAAATTACTCTCACACCAGCGCGCACATATCAGCTGGTGCAAGTTCATATACATGGGTATAACGGAGAAGGCAGAAAAAAAATTAACTTTCAGGAGTAAGATTGAAGCTCAAAAATATATTACAAAAAAAGGTTTAATACAGAAAAAGTAAAAGATAAAAAATATCACTTACCCTAACTAACTGCTGTACTCCAGCCAAAGCCGAACCGTATGCAGCAGCTCCAGGGTATAACCCTCTCTCTGCGCCGATTAATGAGGTAATGAATACAATGGACCCTCCTGTTCTCTGATCCCGAATTCTCCTGCCGACAGCTTTCAACAAAGCAGCCATATAATTTATTTTGACTATCTTTTTAAACTCATTTCCTGACACCTCAAGGGGATCTTGCATCTTTCCTGTTTCAGATAAGAATTTATAGATCTACTTAGTGACAAAACAGTTTTCCTCAAGAAGAAATGAAGAAAGTCTGGAAGCATGTGATGATACAGGACCATGGAAAAAAAATAAGAATAAAAGATTTGCCATAAATTAAAGACGAGGAAGGTACATGTAACACTCCAATCACACATCGAAAAAATATGAAAAAAAATTGTCTGTGTATAAGGAATTAAGTTACTAACAATAGTATCTTCAGTTATGACTTTTTGAGTGAGCCTGTGGTGGCTAAGATAGCCCAAGATGATATTATTGGGCTAGTTGTTTAAGGCCCTGGTTGGATTTATTCAATTCGATTTAGTCTTGGGATTTGACCTAAGATTTGTTGCGCACTCGTGATTTGACCCGGGTTGTTTCAATACAAGGAATTTCAAGAATAACTAACTATAAACATCTTAAATTTGCAAGAAATTCCTCCCATACAAACTAACTTGAAAGAAGAAACGTCAGGCAATATTTCAAATTTCTCCAACTTGGAAATTGTCCATCATCTAAGCCCATTGAGGTCCAGCAAATTTGTCTTGATTTTGTTAGCAATTCATGTTATGCTCTGGTACAAATTTTATCCTTTCTTGTACCACTTACTTAGAGTATGAATAACTTGGGAAATAGACATCTCTTTTGCTTTGCTAATGATTTACAATTGGCATAATCCTCCTAGATGTGGACCAAAACATTAATAGATAGAGAAATTTTCATTTGCCTATTGTTTTCTGTATTTGATGAGGGTCAGATTCAAATTTCAAAACAGAGGTCCAATATATACCAATTACAAAGTTAAGCTAATTTTGTTTAAAATAGCCCAAAACCACTCTGCCCCTCAACATAAACAAAAACTATTATGGGGCCCACAAATGACTGCGCCGTCGTACGGAGATTCCCGACAAAAAGAATATTCCATAACCACTTGCTTATTTTGTAAACTTTGCACATTTCACCCATAACCAAAGCATTATATTAACCCTTATTAATTTAGAATAATGAATAGAGGAAAATTTAATTTATTTATAATAAGTTGCGGTCTTACAACATCCCCTCCTTATAAAATTTCGTCCTCGAAATTGACGCACGTACCTGGTGTTTCGAACAGGTGAGGGTACCTCGATTTCATTTTCGATTCCAACTCCCATGTCATTTCCTCAATTGCATGGTTTCTCCACAAAACCTTAACCTGTGGTATAACCTTCGTGCGTAAGACATGCTCTTTCCTATCCAAAATCTCAACAGGTATCTCCTCGTATATTAAATCTTCAGCTATCTTGTCTGGTTCTAACGCAATAATGTGGTTCGGGTCTTTCACATATTTACGAAGCATAGATATGTGGAATACATTGTGAACACGAGACATACTTGGAGGTAACGCGAGTCTATAGGCTACGTTTCCTATTCAGTCAAGAATCTCAAATGGACCAACAAATCTTGGATTGAGCTTTCCTCTCTTTCCAAATCTTGTAACTCCCTTCCATGGAGCAACATGTAACAATACATGATCACCAATATTAAACTCCACGTCCTTTCTATGAAGATCAGCGTAACTCTTTTGTCGATCTTGTGAAGTTTGAATACGTTGTCGAATCATTTAGATCTTTTCTGTAGTTATGCGTACTAATTCTGGTCCCAACAATGTTGCTTCTCCCACCTCAAATTCTCGTCCCAGCATACTAGAGATTGACACTTTCGTCCATACAATGCCTCAAATGGAGCCATGCCTATACTTGCTTGATAACTGTTGTTGTTGGAGAATTCCACCAGTGGCAAGTACTTATCCCAACTTCCTTTAAAATCTAGGACACAAAGTCTTAACAGATCTTCGAGGGTTTGAATAGTCCTCTCTGATTGTCCGTCCGTTTGAGGATGGTATGCTGAACTGAATCGTAAATCCGTGCCCATAGCTTTCTGTAAGCTAACCCAAAATCTTGAAGTGAATCTTGGGTCACGATCCGAAACTATGGATACTGGCATGCCATGCAATCACACAATCTCATTCACGTACATACTAGCAAGACGTTCAAGGGAATAAGTTTCTCGTATCGGCAAGAAATGAGCAGACTTAGTTAATCTATTAACAATAACCCAAATCGCATCTATGCCTTGAGAAACTTTGGGAAGACCTGTAACGAAATCCATTGTAATGTGTTCCCACTTCCATTCCGGAGTCTCAAGTGGTTGCAATGGACCCTTTGAATGGAGCCGTCTTTACTCGTTAACAAGTTAAACACCTCGAGATAAACTCCGCGATCTCTCTCTTCATATTGTTCCACCAAAATGTATGTCGAATATCATGATACATTTTGGTACTCCCAGGATGAATTTCAAACAGGGTGTTGTGTGCCTCCATCATGATTCTATGCTTCAAGTCAGAATTGTTCGGAACGCAAAGTCGAGAGTTGAATCGAAGTATTCATTCTTCATCGATTCTTGCTTCCGAAATAGCTCCTTCTTGCACTTTCTTCTTCATACTCATCAGCCCCAGGTCCGTAGCTTGAACAGCTTTAACTTTATCGATTAAAGTCTGTTCTACTCGTATATTCGCCGTCATCACGTGGGTACCTAGAGTTTTCATCTCCGTCTCTATTATTTGTAAGTTATACGAAATGAGTCTTTGACAATATCGTACTCGTACTCGTATATGATCTTCTACTCAACACGTTAGCTATCACGTTCGCTTTTCTAGGATGGTATGGTCAGAACATGTGCCGAAATGAGTCTCCTCTTGAGTTCGTCGAAGCTCTTCCCACATTCCTCGCTTCATTTGAATTTTGTATCTCTACGAGTCAGCTGAGTTAATGGAGTAGAGATTTGAGAAAATCTTTCCACGAATCTTCGATAATAACCAACTAAGCCTAAAAAGCTACGTATTTCGATTACTGACTTAGGTTGCTCTCAACTGTGACTCATATCCCAATCTTGGATAGCACATCACAATAGCACCTATCAGTTTACTACCATACGAATATGGCGTCCCCTACGGAGAGTTTGGCTTCGGTACATTCCACAAAGGAAGTCATAAGATAGAGGCTCGGGTATCAACTTCTATAGTTGGGTTTTTAACTCCTGAAGTTCAATAGGAACCATTCGATATGAGATTTTAGAAATGGGTTTTGTACCGGATTTAAAGTCGATACAAATTCAATATCACGTTCTGGGAGTAGGCCAAGAAATTCTTCAGGAAATACGTCAGGAAATTCACTAACAACAAAAATATCATTCAAATCTGACGTATTATTGTTTAAGTCCATAACATGGCTAAGAAAGATTGACATTCGTTTTTCAATAAACAAATAGCTTTGTGGTTTGATATGACAGTGACTGATTTTAGTGGTTTAGTGGTTTGAATTCGTATGACAGGTTGGTTAGGAATATGAAAACTAACAACCTTACGAAAACAATCAATTTTGGCATGATGAGTGGTTAACCAATCAATTCCTAAAATCACGTTAAAAGCAAGTATCTTTAAAGAGATAAAATCAATAGGTAATGTGATAGTGCCAACTTGGATTATGCAAGATTTATAAACTGTAGATGTAACGAAGGTTTCACCCAACGGAGTTTCAACAGATAAATCAAAATCTAATTTCTCCAAAGTCAAGTTTAAACATTGAGCACAAGCAGGAGAGATAAAAGAATGGGTAGAACCGATATCTAGTAAGGTATAAACTTCGCAAGAATTCAAGATTAGCTTACCCGTGATCACTTCGTTTGGTTTCCTCACGTTTTGGCCAGTTACGACAAACGCTCTTCCAGGAACCGCTGATTTCGACTTATCCGGGACAGCCCTTAGAATCACCACTCCCGCTGAACTTGGTTTTGCTATAGTACAATCTCGAGCGATGTGGCCTTCCTTTCCACAGTTGTAACATACCTTGGATTGTTGTGGACAGTTTGGGCTGATATGTCCCTCCTTCCCGCATTTGTAACATCTAACTGGCGGTCGTTCTCCTCCCCTAGAGTTTGTTGTTGGTGCTGGTGCTGCTGCTAATGTCTTCCCGTCGTTGTTGAATCTTCTCTTTTTGAAATTTCCACTTGAGTCACCTCTTCTATTATCATGGCCATGATTACCACCTGAGTGGTTACCGCCTTTGTCCGTATTCTTCCTTCCTCGCTAGTTATCATCGTTCTGATGACTGCTGTCACCGATATGACCCTGGTTGTGGTCCCTTGGTTGAGTATACTCACTATCTCGCTCTAACAACTGAGCCCTGTTTACAACATCTGAATATAAAGAAAATTTATGAGATATAAGGTATTGACGAATCTCGGGTTTTAGACCTCTCAGAAACATTTGCGTCATACGTTCCTCATTCTCCACCAAATGAGGTGCAAACCTGGATAACTATGCGAACTTTGCCTCATATTGAGACACCGTCATGTTGTTCTGTTCGAGTCTAATAAACTATACCTCCTTCATATGACGAATACTTTCAGGAAAGTACTTGTCATTGAAAAGTTTCTGAAATCTTTCTCAAGACATGTTGAGTACATCTGGTTGGGTACGCTTCACAGATTCCCACCAGTAATCTGCTTCACCACGAAACATAAAGGTAGCAAATGGAACCTTCTGTTCCTCCGTGCACCCCAAGATATCGAATATCTTGGTAATTTGCTTGACCCACGTTTCTGCTTTGATCGGATCCGGCTTTCCATGGAAATCTGGTGGTCCCAACTCCTTGAACTGCTTAGCAGTGACAGACCGCGCGTTGCCATCATTTCCACCCGTATTTTGCACACTAGTCTCCCTCGTCTGATTTTGCATGAACTGCAAAAAGTTCCTAAACATTTCATCATTCATCGTTTGCTCGGTAACGTTGTTTACAGGAGGAGTATTGTCTTTCTATTGCACGTTCTCCTAGTTTGTGACTAAAGGTTGTTCCACCGTCTCATAAACTCCATTGTTAACGTTCTCAGCAGCCATTCTTAAATACTGCCATAAAACAAGGGTTAATTAAATAAATTAACGTATCACATAATATCCCTATATTATGACCGACCAACAAATAAGCTTAGGTAGGACACATTAGCGAAGGATTTACTCATCTCTCCCCTCCTAGTTCTATTCCCCGATCTCCACCAGAGACCATATCCCTAAGCTCTAATACCAACTGTGACGCCCCTAAAATAGGTATACAACACTCATTCTGAGTCGCCAAATACATGGTACATAAAGCAAACTACAACTTCAATAATACAAATGTCGTGTGAAATACGACAATACATACTGTGAGTTTAAATACAAATATTGTCTTCTAGACAATATCCACACGCAAATAAGTCCTCATTACAATTATTCAAACACTATTTTATAGAAATAGTGAGGACTGCTAAAACATCTTCCTAGAACCATCACTACATACCCCGACTCGATCCTGCTATGTTCTCACCTCCTGAGAAGAAAAATGGAACAAAAAAGGAAAGGGTGAGCTCAACTAGCCCAGTAAAGAATATTATGACTAAGATAATATACAACAAATTATCGTTAGTCTTCAACAGGGAAAAATCTTATAAAATATAATAGATAACAAATTTTAGATCAACAAATGCAGCGGAAACAGCAATCCATTAGAAGAGTCACGCAGAGAATGAATTCTACTGTCTTCTAAGATTTAAAAGTCCATCATCATCAATAATTCATCCCTGTAACAACAATCAATATACATCTTTAATCATCTTTGCACTACAGACCAACGATTTTCATTTATATCACCAGTCGGTCAAGTTCATCTCAATACCTGTTCATCTTTGCACTACGGGCCAAAGAGATTCATCAGTTTAATTATTCATTTTTGCACTACAGGCCAAAGATATTCATCAAGTATCACCATTAAGGACTGAGGATAATGAAAAACATTTTTAAGAACGAATCCAGTGAGATAGAAGGACAAATATTAGGGATTCGTACAACAGTTTGTCCAAGATTAATAAAACTTCATAACAGCTGATTTTGAAGCAGAACTCAAAAATAACGATCAAAACATGGATACAATCAAAGATAGTAGCCAAAATAGATATTTTGGACAAAAAGAAGAAATTTTATTTTTCGATGAATAGTGTCGTATTCGTGAATAGTGTCGTATACGTGAATAGTGCCGTACACGTGAATAGTAACTCCGACACCAAAAGAGAGAAATTTCATAAAAACAGCATCACGCTTCGTGAATAGTACTCGTGAATAGTTACTCATGAATAGTAACTCGTGAATAGTAACTGACATGAAAAAATTCCAAATTGATAAAAAGTTTAGAACAATATTTCGGCATAATGATATTGAAGAAGATAATATCATTTAAGAAGAAACATCCCTTATCTCAAAATAACCGTACTTCTGACTGAATTTCGGTATAGTGCTGACAGAAACTCGCACCGTATAGCAACACTCAAAGTATACTCACAAGAATATGCTCGATAATATAGAGAGAGAAAAAGAGAAAACTTTGTTTCTGGTGTGATTTTCAATTCTAACTTGGCCCTCTATTTATAAGAAAATGCTAGAACGCCAAAGGAGACTAAAATAATAAAATATAATTTTCTTTTTCTTATTCCACACCAATCTTCACCAACCAATTTTGAAAGCCATCAGCCATCTTTGAACAAAAATAGCAGCCCACACGTGTATTCCACACCAACCAAAAAGTGGGTCCCACCCATAAATTAATAAAAATCATTTTATTCTCCGAAACTTCAACAATTCATAGAATATAGCTCGGTTATCAGAAAATTCGAAACTCGCGACTTTCCATAGGAATTTCAATTCTCTATAACTTTGCAGAAGAAAATTTTTCCAAATTCCAAATATTAATTATCCGAAATCCACAAACGGGCGATTTTACAGTCTATAATCAATTTTCGGTCAAGAATTGTGTCCACCGACACACAAAATATGTGTTAAACATTTAATGCCACAAAAATACTCTTCCTCCTCATATACTCATATATCTCACATTCATTGTAAAAATATCACCGTTAATATATTATTAAAATAATATATTTAAATGAATTATTTTATCAGAAAAAGATAAAAATATTAATTTTCAACAATTGTCACATTAAAAATTTTCTCCATCTATATCCACATAAAATGAATATTTTATTTATCATAATAATCAATAATTAATTATTTAAAAATAATATTACAGAATCACATTACTGACAACCAGGCCGTTCCCAGGATAGAGGGGGCTTTCCAATAATGATTTCTCCTTACTGACGCGCAATTAGGTGACCAAACCTCTCCTTAGACAGAATTTTCTAGACATTGCCAATAATGTTATCTGATAATATTATTCAAATAATATGAATTATTTATCTGATAATGAAAAATACTGTGCAGTGACAATTATTGAAACAATAATAATATAAATATCAACGCAGCAATTATTGAATCAATAAAATAAAATAATGAACAGTAATTACTGTAATAATTATTGAGTAGTGCCTTCTTACGTACGAATCAATAATTCAACAATACTGTGCAATACCGTGTGCTACTGTGCAACCACGCATATTACTGTATTTTAACCACCAGGTAACCCAACAATGTTAACGGTAACAATTTACGCTGTTATTTATAAAACTCAATCTTTGTCGTTTTCTTTCATCCAACCATTTTTCGTTATGGGGCCCACAAATGTCTGCGCCGTCGTACGGAGATTCCCGAAAAAAAAAATATTCCATTACCACTTGCTTATTTTGTAAACTTTACACATTTCACCCATAACCAAAGCATTATATTAACCCTTATTAATTTAGAATAATGAATAGAGGAAAATTTAATTTATTTATAATAAGTTGGGGTCTTACAGTGGAGGTGTTGGTGGCAGGTGGGCGCCGGAGATGAGAGTGATAGAGGAGAGACTGAGATGAGAGAGTGAGAGAGGAGAGACCGAGATGAGAGAGTGAGATAGGAGAGATATAATTAAAACTGAGAGAATACGGTGAGACGCTGGTCTGAGTCAGTCGAATAGGTTTTATAAGATATTTTCGACGGAATTTCCGTCGGACCTACGTCCCTCGGAATTAACTTATCTTCGACGTCCAGTCCCTCGGACATAACTATAATTTCGTTGAACTTAAGTTTCGCGCTGGCGGGAAATTTAGCGCCATATGAGGCCTTATATTCCCGACGGACTTTCCTCGGGAATAAACTATTTTGGACGGAATTAATTTCGACCTAATATTTCGTCGAAATTATATTATTTACGACTGAATACAGTCCATCGAACATAATTCCGTCGGGATTAGCCGATTTTCTTGTAGTGTATATACACATACACACACACACACACACACATATATATATATATATATAAACATATAAACATATATGTATAAATCTCTAATTTAATATTGGTATATAACATATAAATGTATTATGAATATGTTATGGTATAAGATATAAAAAAATTGCATATAGATATTATATCTACATCATTTCTAAATATTAGTTGGAAAAGTGAATGGAGTATTTTTTTTGGTCATTAATTTAATATTGTGCAACAATTAAAAAAATTGAAACTTTAAAATTTTAGTTTGAATGGATATTCGAATACAGTAAAACCTCTATTTAGTAATACTCTATATAAGAATATACTCCATATAGTAATAAAAAAAATTTGTTTTCAACTTGGGTCAGTTATAAACATGAATAAACTCCATATTGTAATAAGTTATAATTTTTTTAGGTTCCTTCTTAAGAAACTTGTCTCCATATAGTAATAATTATCCACATATTTCAAAAAATATGTGCTATATTTCATTAAAGGTTTTTAGAATTTATATTGAGAGAAAATATTAAAGAAAATACAAGATTTTAAACTTTGCAGGTGACTTTGTTTATTCCTAACACTATATAGATAAATGTATAATTTTTTGAAATTATGTTTATCTCTTTTATCAATGTTTATACCTTTAATTTGACATAATCTATTAATTGGTTATTAATGTAGTGGAGCTGAATAACATGGGACGGAAAAAACATTGAAATAATATTATTCCCTCCTTCCCTTAATATAAGATTTTTTAGAGTTGTGCACAAGTATTAAAAAAATGATTGTATAACATTAAATATAATATCAAATGTCTATATTGTTCTTGAATTGAATTTTTTTTTTATTATTTATTGGGCAAAAAATATTAAGAAAAACAAAATTATATTTAATACTTAAGGTAATATTGAAAACTAAACAATCAATGCTTATTTGAATTCTAAAACGTTATATTTAAAAGATAAAAAAACTTCTTTAAAACGTCTTATATTAAGGGATGGGACGAAGTAGTAGAGTACGTCTAAGTGGAGTCAAGAAGGGTGGGCGAATGTGAATTAAAAAGGTTGAGTTGTTTATGTTTGACTCTCAAAATTCTCCTTACTAGTATAGGTATAAAGTAATATATAACTTATTAATATTAATAATATATATATGTGCGTGTGTGTGAGAGAGAGAGAAAGAAAGAGAAAAATTTTAATGGTTAAATGATCATTTATAATTACATATTTTAGCAAGTAGTTCTTTCGTTCTGAATTATAATATTATTAATTTTTTAAAAAATAGTATGAGATATTTTTAAATTTAAAATTGACAAGCTTCGTTTAAATTTTAAAAATTATAAAAATTATAAATATTCATAATTTTATTGATATAAAGTAAATGAAATATGTAAGACCCCAACATTTTATGAATAAAAATTTAATTTTTTTTAAATATTATTCAAAATAGTAAGGTGATAATTTAATAAATGTTATAGTTATGGATGATATGTGCAAATTTTACAAAGTAAGCAAGTTGTCATAAAATATTCATTTTGTCGGGAATATTCGTTTGGTCGGGAAATATTCTTTTTGTCAAAGAATATTCGCACTACAGTGCAATCATTGGTGAACCGCACAACAGAATAACTGTCGGATATATAAAGCGATAAAAATAACATTTTTCTAAAAATAACAACAAAATTTTTATCGTTAAACTGTTGAAATAACTTGTGATAAAGGTTCAGTAATATGCATTTGTTGCACAGTAACACACGGTATTGCAGTATCTCTGATTATTAATGAGTATCATATGAGTTATCATTTTTTTGTACTCATCAAGGGATATCGTCTTCTTTCATATTTCTCCATTTATGGTACATATTTATTGTTTATTTCCATAACTAACCTTATTATTAAATGGTGAAAACTCTTGAAATTAGTGGAATATTCTTAATAGTGTGTGCTTCATCTAGCATCATTTCACTATTGGTCTAAATTTTCTTATAGAAATTTTAATCTTTTTATGTTGGGGTACTATTCATTCGGGGTACTTTTCATTCGGGGCACCCCAAGTGTAAAATTATCTCTCAACAAAAGTACAAAATAAACTAAAATAATACAATGTAACAAATACAATAAATAGATACATAAAAAAACTCATTCAAAATTCATATCACAATAAGTAGGACATCAACCACGAACGAAACATTATTAACAAAATAAAAAAACAACACCACAAAAAATTACAAATCACATTCATCAACGAAACATCACATTCACAAACAAAATCAACATTCATAAAAAAATTACAATATTCCAACGAAACAACACATTCAAAACAAATATTACAATATTCTAACGAAACATCACACAATAACAAAAATAATAACACACATATATAACACATTCATCAAGCAAGACCAATCATAAAAATTACAATATTTCAAACAAAGTTTAATAACAATCCGTAAACAATATATTACACATTTTATATAATACGTATGTATATTACATATAATATATATATATATATATATATATAATAATGTGTATTTAGAACCTATAAAATTATCCATCTTTTATGCCTATACCTACTTACAGCTCTTTTTCTACCCAAATCTATCACAAAATTTAAATCCCACTACATTCTTATTACCTCCTTTTTCTCTTCAGCCGCAAATACATATATATATATATATATATATATATATATATATATATATCACTTTCCTATATTACGTATATTACATAACAATATAATATAATATAATTATATCACTTTCCTAAATATTTAGAACCTATAAAAGTAGCCCTCTTCTACGCTTATACCTACTTACGGCTTTTTTTCTACCCAAATCTATCACAAAATTCAAATTCCACTACATTCTTACTACCTCCCTTTTCTCTTCGGCTGCTAATACATATATATATACTAGTAATTGCCCGTGCCTGAAGGCACGGAGTAACAAATAATTAAATTAAAATTCGAAAAATACTACATTATGTAAAGACTCTTTGTAATCTAAAATAAATTACAATCAGACATAACAATTATCATAATTAACCATACAATCACAATAATTAATACATACTAAATCATCAACACATATTCAACCATCAAAACATCAAGCTAGTCGTTACTAATTTTAAGAAATTTCGACAGATTTTTCTTTAAAAATAGATATCCAGAAAAATCTAAACATGTATACAAACAATCACCATTCCATACCACCAAAACAATCACCATTCCATACCAAAAAAAATATACACATGTATCCTATAGAGAAACAACTTCGTATTCTTTACAGATTACACCAAGTATCCTTCAATGTATACATGAAAATATTTGAAATATAAAACATAAGACCCCTTACTTTAGACTAATTAGCAAATTTGACCCTCCTATTTGTCATATTTTTGCTAAAGTGTTCCTTATATTTTTTTTGGCACATCTGTTCCTCAAATATGCATTAGTTGTGCAAAAATGTTCCTTCTTTATTTTTGGTCAATTTTTGTTAGTCAAATATTTTCCCAAACTTTTATCATTTTCATTTATATATTCACTAAATATATATATGTATATTATCATTTTCATTTAACTTGATCAAATTAATCAAATTATGAACTTGTGCGATAAATAACATAAATATTAAAAAAATAAATCCATAAATTTTTTGTTAATTAAATTTTAAAAAATAATTTTTCGTAATATACATTAAAACATAATTTTTTCTAATATAAAAATA
Source organism: Panax japonicus (assembly GCA_020205505.1). Taxonomy (NCBI): domain Eukaryota; kingdom Viridiplantae; phylum Streptophyta; class Magnoliopsida; order Apiales; family Araliaceae; genus Panax; species Panax japonicus. The sequence goes on from CM035095.1 coordinate 19,427,785, forward strand.
AAATTGTAATACTCATAAAAAGTGCAAATTAACACACAAAAAATATTTTTTTTTTCTAAATATTAAAATTTACGTAAAACAAACTTATAAAAATTTATTACGAAGCAAATCTTATATATCATATAAAAAAATATTAAAAATTATGTTAATTATCACATCTAGTATTTTAACTTTAGATATCAAATCATGTCAACAATTAACCAATTTTTTAATTTGTTAACATTTGTTCTATGATAAAGAAAAATTAAAAATTAAAAAAAAGAAAAAAGAAAAAGAATATATTTAATTTTTTGATTTTGTAACCATTGATGTTTTTTTTATGTATTATACATTTTAAAATATGCATACTATAAAAAATTATTACAATTTAAAATAAAATATTAATTAAGTAAATGGGGGAAGAGGGGAAGAGAGACACAAAGAGGAGAAAGGAGAGGAAGAAAAGGAGGGGAGGAATAAGAGGAGAGAGAAAGAGAGAAAATAAGATTCAAAATGGACCGTTGGATGTTGAAGCCTTAATTGATTTGAGAGCGTCGGATGTTGAAGCCTTCATTGATTTGCGAGCCGCTCTATTTTATTATATAGATATATGTATATATCACTTTCCTATTACGTATATTATATAATAATATAATATAATTATATCACCTTCCTAAATATTTAGAACCTATAAAACTAGCCTTCTTCTACGCCTATACCTACTTACGACTATTTTTCTACCAAATCTATCACAAAATCCAAATCTCACTACATTCTTACTACATCTCTTTTTCTTCAAAAAAGGCTGCTACTTTTGTTAAACCTGTGTTTTCAAACAAAAATTGAAGTTAGAAAAAATAAGAAAAAAAAAAGAAAATATACCGATAAATACTACCTCATGTTCCAAGAAAAGTAAAGACTTCTAAATTTAGCAAACTTGCTAAGAATCAATACGACTTCTAATTTAAATAATACCTTTGCTACTGAAATTTCTTAATGCTTGTAAATATCAATATTGATCCAATTTCAAGAAGCTGGATCTCCCACCTTTTAGCCTCATCTTCAGCTTACATGGTTTGTGAGTTGTACATTACAAAAATTCACTCAACCTTTCCAAACCACACTCTATGCCTTACATATTTATAGTAAGGTCTCTACATTACAAAATTTTCTCTTGGCACAACCCATATAAAGACATACAAAGAAATAATACATATTCAAAAGGGTGAATATAACAAATACACTAAATAAATACACAAAAAAAACTCATTCAAAATTCATATCACATAGGGCATCAACCACCAACGAAATATTACTAACAAAACATCCAAACATATATAACAAAATAAAAAAATATCACAAAAAAATTACAATCACATTCATCAACGAAACATCATATTCACAAACAAAATCAACATTCATAATAAAAATTACTATATTTCAACGAAACATCACACAATAACCAAAAAAATAACACACATATATAACACATTCATCAAGTTAAAAAACTTACAATATGTCAAACAAAGTTTGATAACAATCCGTAAACATGTAATATAATAGATACACATGTATATTACGTATATTACATAATAATATAATATAATATAATATAATATAATAGATATACGTGTATATATATCACAATATATATATATATATCACTTTCCTATATTACGTATATTACATAATAATATAATATAATATAATTATATCACTTTCCTAAATATTTAGAACCTATAAAACTAACACTCTTCTACGTCTATACCTACTTACGACTTTTTTTCTACCCAAATCTATCACAAAATTTAAATCCCGCTACATTCTTACTACCTACCTTTTCTCTTCGGCTGCTAAATATACGTACATAAATATTTAGAACCTATAAAACTAACCCTCTTCTACTACCTATTCACGGCTCTTTTTCTAACAAAATCTATCACAAAATCCAAATCCCACTAAATTCTTACCATCTCCTTTTTCTCTTCAAGAAAGGCTGCTACTTTTGTCAAACCTGTGTTCTCAAACAAAAAATTTAGTTAGAAAAAATAAGAATAAAAAAGAAAATATACCGATAAATATACCTGCAAAATATTTTTAAAATTTTGTTCAAACTTATATCGCATCAGTACAATATCATTCAAACAACAATTTTTAATTTAAATAATACCTTTGCTACTGAAATTTCTTCATGATCCAATTTCAAGTAACTGAATCTCCCATCTTTTAGCCTCATCTTCAGCTTACACATGGTTTGTGAGTTGTTATAAAAATTCACTCAACCTTTCCAAGCCACACTCTATTATGCCTTACATTTATAGTAAGTTCTACATTACAAAATTTTCACTTGGCACAACCCATATAACATACAAAGAAATATTGATATATTCAAAAGGGGGCACCCCAAGTGTAAAATTATCTCTCAACAAAAGTACAAAATAAACTAAAATAATACAATGTAACAAATACAATAAATAGATACATAAAAAAACTCATTCAAAATTCATATCACAATAAGTAGGTCATCAACCACGAACGAAACATTATTAACAAAATAAAAAAAACACCACCACAAAAAAATTACAAATCACATTCATCAACGAAACATCACATTCACAAACAAAATCAACATTCATAAAAAAATTACAATATTCCAACGAAACATCACATTCAAAACAAATATTACAATATTCTAACGAAACATCACACAATAACAAAAATAATAACACACATATATAACACATTTATCAAGCAAGACCAATCATAAAAATTACAATATTTCAAACAAAGTTTAATAACAATCCGTAAACAATATATAACACATTTTATATAATACGTATGTATATTACATATATAATATATATATATAATAATAATGTGTATTTAGAACCTATAAAATTATCCCTGTTTTACGCCTATACCTACTTACAGCTCTTTTTCTACCCAAATCTATCACAAAATTTAAATCCCACTACATTCTTATTACCTCCTTTTTCTCTTCAGCCGCAAATACATATATATATATATATATATATATATTACGTATATTACATAATAATATAATATAATATAATTATATCACTTTCCTAAATATTTAGAACCTATAAAACTAGCCCTCTTCTACGCTTATACCTACTTACGACTTTTTTTCTACCCAAATCTATCACAAAATTCAAATCCCACTACATTCTTACTACCTCCCTTTTCTCTTCGGCTGCTAATACATACATATATATATATATATGTATATATCACTTTCCTATTACGTATATTACATAATAATATAATTATATCACCTTCCTAAATATTTAGAACCTATAAAACTAGTCTTCTTCTATGCCTATACCTACTTACGATTATTTTTCTACCAAATCTATCACAAAATCCAAATCCCACTACATTCTTACTACATCTCTTTTCTCTTCAAAAAAGGCCGCTACTTTTGTCAAACATGTGTTCTCAAACAAAAATTTAAGTTAGAAAGAAAATATACCGATAAATAGTATCTCATGATCCAAGAAAAGTAAAGACTTCTAAATTGAGCAAGCTTACTTAGAATCAATACAACCTGCAAAATATTTTTAAAATCTCGTTCAAACTTAAATCACATTAATACAATATCATTCAAACATAGCAAACAACAATTTCTAATTTTAATAATACACTTGCTACTGAAATTTCTTCATGCTTGCAAATACTAATATTGATCCAATTTCAAAAAGTTGAATCTCCTATCTTTTACCTCCATCTTCTACTTACATGGTTGTGATTATATTAGTAACTTTCTGCATTTGCTCGTGAATTATTTAATTCATGTAATTGTATGTTTGTCTAAATTACCTCTAGATTCTCTATGTGAATGTTATACTTTTATACTTATCAAATAAAAATTTTAATTAACATAATGGATGTTATACTTTCATACTTATATGAATGTTATGGAGGTTATACTTTTATACTTACAATAGAAATAATATTATGAATGTTATATTTTTATGTTTATATATACTTATAATTAATGTGTGTCGGTCTTTTAAATTTTGGTTGTACTACCTTGGGGGTGTTATATAAACTGTGTTGTAGATCAACTGAGAAAAGATATTGCTATTACATATTTTCTTTCCCTATATATTTTTTGGCTACCTTGTTTAAATTTTATAACCGGAAGAAACAGAAAATATATGATTACAAGGGGGCATAAAATTACTGTAATGACCACTTTGTGTACTATTATTCTATTCTATAAATGTTTATTGGTAGGAGATAAATTAGGAAATTACCAAATAGATAGTGGGTTTACAACGGAGGAATATTAATATTAATATTATATACTATAACAGTAGTATTCCCAAGTTGGAACTTGGGAACAATACACAAGTAGAGAAGTACTCCACTTGGGGCTGGTAACTTTAAAGTAAGTTCAAGGTATATTAAAAGGATGATGTGATATCCATAAATTTGACAGATAATCATTTTGTCCATTAAAATTACCAAATACTAATTGTTAGTACATATTAATGGAATATGTCACCCGTGTGTATTTATTGATTAGGACTACCTAAAAGGTGTTACATGATAAATATGCTGCAGAGATATCTCCTCAAGTCATATGGATTCTCTGTTTTGAAAACAAAAAAGGTTACAAGTTCATAGAGACTTAAAATAAATCACTAACCTCAGCAGCCAGCTCCAAATCCATATTCTGAAGAAATTTTGGGGCAAAAAACAAAGGGAATTATTTTTATATGCAGATATCCTGGATATTAAAAATATGTAGTAAATATCACAACTTATTTGCAGAAAAATAAGATATCTTACTTGGAACAAGACTATGAGCTTCAAAAGAGTTGCAACAAAATTATATATAGTCCTGAGAAGCGTGAAAATGACTGACTTTCCCTCTCAATCCTGAGAATTTGATACATGAAATCAGAACTGATTCAATATGAGATGGTGATGAATCAAAATGAAGCATATACAACCAAATGTAGTTAAAATGTGTAATGAAAGTGAACTTAATAGTTCCAATTACCAATATGTTGGTAATTGGAAAATAATTTTACAAAACTATTGATCTACCTGCCAATCTAATAAGCATAGATGCACTTCAGTCTCCTCCATTTTGGCTGCAGAGATAAACAAGCTACAGCCAACAATTGCATCATCCAAGCTTTGCCCTTCTGCAATAAAGAGTCATTTAAAAATGAGCATATAACTATTACCTACAATTAACATTTTAACTAAATAAAATTGAATAACTTAGGCTTTGATTTAGGAGCTTACTGGTAAAGTCATAGGCAGAAAGGAATATATTAGTTTACAGACAAACATGCACACTGGAGGTCCAAAACTGAAATGGTCATGAAATTGCATTGAGTAATTGCATTGAGTAATTTTCAATAACTAGAAGAATCTAATTGTTTTTTGTTTGTTTGTTTTTTCAACAAAGAAAGGGAAACTGAAATACAATTTCAGACAGTAAAAGATACAACCAAAACCCATTTCATTTTAATGTGCGACTGCAATAAAAAAGGAATCCAAAAGAAAATCAAAACACAGTTCACCTAACACCAAAAACTACCCAATAAAAGGTCTATCATAAACTGAAATCAGAATCCAAATTCACTTAAAATACATAATATCCAAGTTCATCAAATGATTAAAATATTCAAAAAATGGAATCTAAATCCAAACATCAATCATCAAAGTTCTAAACTCAAAGAAACATTATCCAAAAATAGGGGAACACCCATTAAAAAGACGACTGAATCTACCTTTCCCATCCAATCAACAGCCTCTTGCCTGGCACCCAAATCCAAATCCCCATTCCTCAATCTCTTCAAGTCATCACCAGCAGGAAAAGGGAGTGAGCAAATGTTGAAACCCTAAAGCACTAGATCTGCGCTGCAAATCATGATCTGTAGACACCAAACCCTGATATAAACATTACATGTATGTATATAGGATTAGTACAACATCATTTTTTTTCCTTTTTAGAGAGAGAGATTCTAATAATGGTGTTTCCAAACAGAACAACATTAATAAATAAAAAAGTCAAGTAGACTCGGAAAGAAAAGAGATCGTGAAACTCATACTCAAAGTGACAGACAAAACAAACAAAAACCCAATTAGACAAGAAATCAAGGAAAAACCCCAATTAGACAGAAATCATATGTAAAGAAAACATCTATTCAATGTAAGCCACAAACAATACAAATTATTAATAGCAATCATAAAAAAATCCACAAAACACACAGAGAGAAAAAGAATAGAGAAGAATCATTACAAAAATTAAATTAAAAAATATGTAAAAGAATACAACTAGATAATAATTAAACTAACTCCACAGAGAAGAAAAAATTGAAATGAATTGCTGTCTCTTGATATCAAAATTTAAGCATCAATATACACCAAAAAATAGGGTTTACTGAACACACAAGAATAGAAAATATAACTGTAGGATAATCAAAAGAAAGAGAAGCCCCAATAATCACTATAAACAATAAATACAAAAGATGTAAAAGAATTTAGAGAACCCTAGAACGCAAGAGAAACCAAACAAACTCCACATAGAAGAAAATATCAAAATGAATTACTTTCTCTTGAAATCAAAATTAAGAATCAATAAACGCCGAATACTAGGGTTTACAGAACACGGTATGGATGGAAAAGACGTCATTGTAGAGAATAATCAAAAGAAATTGAAGATCCAACACAAGAAAACATCTAATTAAATTAAAAGAACCCTAGAGCACAATTAAAAGCGAACCTCTGATTTGTCGAACATTGGTCTCGAATCATACAAAACACATTGAATCAGCGCAAGAACTCCTTCTTTCATCCGCCTCTGTAAGTAGCCGCTACTATGATCTCTATTTTGCTCTCTCAGATGAAATTCAAATACAGAGAATTGAAATTGAAATACTGTATATAACACATGCCTTTTAAAGCCTAACTGTCTTATTCTGTTCAAACTATGGCCGTAGGATCTGGTCCAATTTCAACGGCTTTGATTAAGGTTCTATGGCTCTCTCAGATGAAAATTCAAATAGAGATAATTGAAAGACGCACGCTGCGTTTGTCTGGCCTAGTTGGTTCAGTAATAAATAGAATACTAAAAAATTAATAAATAGGAGAAAATAACATTAAGTTTGACAGAGTAGATAATTTACAGAGCTGTTATTTTTTATAAGAAAATGTTGATATTTACACAAAATTTTACTTACATGAATGTGAATGGTATTTACTATTCATCATGTTCGGATGGTCTTGTGAAATTATAAAACTCACTTGTGAAAATATAAATTCTCATATTTTATTTTAAATTATTTTATATCAGATTATTTAAAGTATACGTGATATATTTATAAATATGTATATTTAATTTTCTATGTATTAATCCCACGACATTTACAAATGTATCTCTTATTAATTTAAGTTTCGTCATTTTGAACGATTTTTTATATAAGGTTTTCAATTTTATGACATACTAAATGTTATACAAAAAGTCTACGCATACAGTAATATAGGACAAAAATATTGGATATGAGTGTATTTAACTTTTATCTATTTATGTTTTGACCCTCAATGAGGATAAAAATATAAGGGTTCTTTACATAAATATACAACAATCAGAAAATAATTATACTAATAGTACACGTACAAAATAATTACAAAAACAGTGTAATTAGGACCCATATTACAAATATAGTATAATTCACATTAATAAGGAAACCTAAAATTAAGGAGAAATAACTGTCATAATTAATAATTTAAATTCAAATATTTGGGATCTAACAACAAAAACAAATTCAAATTCAAAATAAAATGAGGGAAAAACAAAAAAAAATATTCTTCATCTCCCTCACCGCTCATTATCTTCATCACCGCCTCCTCTCTCCTCCGCCGCGAATATCCAGAAGTCTTTGGTTGCGCCGCCGTTAGATCGCCCTCTCTTCCCCTTCATCATCATCCTCTTCCGCCGCAAATCTCTGGAAGTACCATAGTTACTGTTCTGAATTTTTTGTTAACGATTTGGTTACCCACAAAAACTAAAATGGTTACTTTTGTATGAAGGTTTGACTACCAACTGCATCAAATTCAAAATAAATTTATAACCTAATAAAACTGAATTGATTACCTTTGCCTGAAGATTTAATAACCAACTGCATGCATGAAGGTTTGACTACCAACTGCATCACATTCAAAATAAATTGGTAACTTAATAAAACTGAATTGGTTACTTAGGTATGAATGTTTGGATACCCACTGCATGAAAGTTTGGCTACCAACTGCATCACGTTCAAAATAATTTGGTAACCTAATAATACTGAATTGGCTACCTTGGTATAAATGTTTGGCTACCAACTGCACTATAAAAAATTGCAGGTGTGAATGTCATGCTTATCAATTGCTAAAAAAAAAGTACCCATAAACTTTAATGTACCATAAAAGGGAAAAACATGCTCCAGGATGATGTTATTTTGCATTAGATGGTTTCATAGGAGATGGTGGGGAAATTGTGAAAAATCATTAGGAACCAATCGTGATTGTTCCCCTTTAATATTGCCTGTATTTGATAAAAATGAAAATAAGACCAAAATCATCTCTCTTCATCTTATCCCCTTCCGATCACACTCTCCAATGTCCCCCCCTTCATCTGACATTTTAATCTTCTTCGGATGGATCCGAATACTCCCACCTTCGCACACCGAACTCTCCAAACTCTCACTGTACATACACCGAAACCACCCTTTTCCGCCATGGATTTCGGTGACAAAGAACTGCTATGAAGAATACCCAGTGGGGAGGCCTTTGTGAGAAAAGGATAGAAAGCTTTGACGGTGTCCATGGCGCACAACCTTAACATAACTGCACCAGTGTTGTAGAGTTTGAATGTTTCACTCTTTGAATGAAAGAAACGAAAACAAGAGGAGAAAGAAAGTAAATCAATACTAATCCCCTAAATTAAAGAATCCTAACTGCATACTAATTTCCTAAATTAAGGAATCTTAATTGCATTAATATTATAAATAAATATAGAAAGTGTATTACTTTTGTAAATATTTTATGAGTACATTATTGCTGTAATTATTTTCAAAAATGTAATAGTATATGTAATTCTTCCAAAATATAAATAGGTGAAAGTCAAATATACCTCACTATAAGACCCCAACTTTTATGAATAAAGAATAATTTTCTCGAAATATATTTTTGAATATTATGGTGTGGATTTGATATAATGTTATAGTTGTGGGTAATATTTATAAATTTTACAAAGTAAGCAAGTGGTTATATAATATTCGATTGGTCGGGGAATATTTATTTTAACAGAGAATATTCGTACGACGACACAATCATTGGTGGACCCCACGACGGAAGTATTGTCGTAGTTAGAAAACGACAGAATTATCATTTTATAAAAATAACGGGGAAAGTGTTACCGTTAAAAATGTTGAACTACCCGATAGTAAAAGTATAGTAATACGCGTGGTTGCATAGTAGTACACGGTATTGATTATTGATGCTTACGTGAGAAGTCACTCAGTTATACTCAATTATTGCTACAGTAATTGCTGCATCATATCTCTCATATTATTGATTCAATTATTGTCACAGTATCATCTGCATAATATATTATATTATTAAATCAATAATTAAGATGACAAAGTTATTCATATTATTAAATTGTAATATTTACAATGTCTAGAAGTTCTGTCAAGAAGAGGTTTGGTCATCTAATTACGCGCCAATAAGGAGAAATCCTTATCGGAAAGCCCCCTCTTTCCTGGGAACGACCTGGTTGTTAAATATTGTGAGTTATAATATTAATGATGAATAAGTTCATGTTGATTAAAGATGGAATTGATAGTTCCATTGTGTTAGAATTATTAATGTTAGTGAAAATCGACATTTATTTCGATAATAATTAATGTCTGGAGATTATATTGAATAATCGGGTATTTTACCGGATAAATGAGCAATTAATTGCTATTGATTCACATGATTATAATTATTTGTTCACATGTGTGTACTATTGATTCACATTCTTGTACTATTAGGGGAGGTGGTGCAAGATTGATAATACTTGCATGACTAAGTTAAAAATGGAGGTATAGTTGAAGGTACTATACTGTAATTCGTATTTTCACATGATTATAACTATTGATTCACAAGATTGAACTATTGATTAACATTATTTACTATTAGGGGAGATGGTGCAAGTTTGATAATACTTGCAGGACTAAATTAAAAATAAAAGAAAAGTTGAAGGTATTGTACTGTAATATTTTGAGCCCAAAAAGTGCAATTATCGAAACTATATTTTCCTATAAATAGAAGCTCATTCTTCCTTCATTTCTCACCTATTCACTAAAGCTTTAGAGCAATTATTATAGAGAGAAAGAAGAGGAGAAGTCAACCTTACTATTCCAATATACAATTTCTTATAAGGTAAGGGGTATTTTTCTTTTGTATTCATGAAGAGAGTTATTTTCTTTCAATACTCGTAAGGGTTGTTATTCCATTCTTTATTATTATGTTGGAATAACCTGTCTATGCGAAGTACCGCATACATGGTGAAATTCTTCTGTTATTCCATTCTTTATTATTATGTTAGAATAATCTGTTTATGCGAAGTACCGTATACATGGTGAAATTCTTCTGTTATTCCATTCTTTATTATTCTGTTGGAATAAACTGTCTGTGCGGTCTATCGCATGCCTGGTGAATTCTGTTGTTATTCCATTCTTTATTATTCTGTTGGAATATCCTGTCTGTGCGAATTACGCATGACCTGGTTTCATTCTTTATTATTCTGTTGGAATATCCTATCTGTGCGGATTACGCATGACCTGGTTCCATTCTTTATTATTATGTTGGAATATCCTGTCTGTGCAGATTACGCAGGACCTGGTTCCATTCTTTATTATTCGGTTGGAAATAACATGTCTGTGCGGTCTATCGCATGCCTTGTGAATTCTTCTGTTATTCCATTCTTTATTATTCTGTTGGAATAACCTGTCTGTGTGGATTAACACATGCATGGTGAATGATCCTTCGTATTCATTCCTTATTAAATTATGGAAATGATCTGTCTACGTGGATTACCGCATGGCGGGCGAAAATCCATTTGCAGTTTCATATATTCTATTATACTCAATTGGTTAAAGTTTTGATTTCTATACTCCATGAAATTAGTAGAATATCCTGGGTATTTGCCTTCATCCAGTATCTTTTCATGGAAATATTCTTCTGAGCATTCTTGAATTTTACTCCACAAAGCAGTATCATGTTAACAATTTTGACGTTATTGATTTTAGGATAAATTAACTTATGAATCTTTAAAATTTAATCTTGAACTTGTTTTATTAAATTATTATGTCATTGTCATCATCCTCATGCTTATATTGTGATGAAAGTCATCTTTGGCTTATGTGCATAGATGGACTCAGTATGATTATGACCAGGGATCATTCGGTATAATCATGACTTGTAATGTTATAAATGATGTGATAAAAGTCCTCAGTGGCCTATAGTGCATTGATGGACAGTTTTTGGTATAATTATGACCAGGGATTATTCGGTATAGTCATGACTATTGATGATTTAATGAATATCCTTAGCCCATAGTGCATGGATGATTCGATGATGTGGTTTATTTATTAATCTGAGTCTCAGCGATAAAAATTGATGAAAATATTTTAAATCATAGAAGATAGTAGATATCATGCTCTACTTGACTCTTCTAATGGATTGTTTATTCCGCTGCAGTTAAACTTGATGTCTATTGTATTTTATCAGTTTAACATTGTTAAAGACTAATGATAATTTTTTCTGCATTATTTTAGTCATAATATTTCTTACTGGGCTAGTTGAGCTCACCCTTTTGCTTTCATTGTTCTCTTCAGGAAATGAGAACGTAGCCAGGACTAGTCGGGGAACGGAGTGATGGTCCGAGATGGTGTATTAGTAGTCCTCACTATTTTATAAAATAATGTGACAATAAATGTAATAAGGACTCTATTTGAGAGTGGATATTGTCTAGAAGGCAATATTCCTGTTTAAACTCTCAACTATGTTTTGTTGTATATTACACGACGGTTGTATAATTAAGTTTGTATTTGTATTCTGTACCATGTATTTTGCGACTCAAGATGGGTGATATATGCCTGTTTTGGGGGCGTCACAGTCACCCTGTCCCATAAACCTGTCCCATATTCCTGTCTGCATAGAAAAACTCAATGTAATATATTTACAAACTGATATTTTCACATGATTTTTTGATATTTTCAAATGAAAATCATAACTATAGATTATAAACTGTCGTAATATATCTATAGCGACACTTTTTATGTGGAAATATCAAAAAATCGTGTGAAAATATCAATTTTCTATCTATTTATGGGATCCGGTTAGCATGAAGTGAACTTCATGATAAGTTTATTTCATGCCCAATAAACTGTTGACACAGGCAGGAGCAGGGGCGGATCCAAATTTTTTTTCCAGCAGGGACATATTTTAATTATTTTTTTTGTTTAAGTTAAATTAAAAAAACATGAACTAAACATAATATTATTTAATCATAATAATGTTTACAAATTGTAATAAATATTCATAATTCAAACTAAAAAAGGAATTTCAAATAAAAAATATTTAGATACAATTTAGAAACTTACTTTGATTACTTGTTATAGTTAAATTTGAATTATTTCTCAAATGCTCAAAGTTTCAAACCAAATTTACTTTTTATATTCAAACAAAATCATGAATTAATTTCAAGCCATAAACTAGTTTTGGTATCTTTTTATAAGTTTCAAATAAGTTGATATATATTGCGACTATTTATGTCGATTTTTTGATTGACAGTTCTCTATAGTAACTTTTTTGGAAAAATGTAAGACCCCAACTTTTTATAAATAAAATTGAAGTTTCTATATTCAATATTTCGATATAATAAGGTGTTAATTTGATATAATGTTTTGGTTATGGGTGAAATGTGCAAATTTTGCAAAATAAGCAAGTGGTTATAAAATATTCATTATTGTCGGGGAATATTCGTTTGGTCGTGGAATATTCTTGTTGTTGGGGAATATTCGTACGACGGTGCAACCATTTGAGGGCCCCATGTGACACCCCCAAAATAGGTATACATCACCCATCCTAAGTCGTCAAATACATAGTACAAAATTAAAATACAACTTAATAATACAGTTGTCGTGTAAAATACAACAAAACATAAACTGAGAGTTTAATAAGAATATTGTCATCTAGACAATATTCACACTCAAAAGAGTCATCTTTACATTTATTTTCACACTATTTATTAGAATAGTAAGGACTACTAATACTATCATCTGGACCGTCACTCCGTTCCTCGACTAGTCCCGGCTACGTTCTCATTTCCTAAAGAGAACAGTGAAAGAAAGGGTGAGCTCAACTAGCCCAGTAAGAAATATTATGACTAAGATAATGCAGAATAAATTATCATTAACATTCAACAATATTAAACTGATAAAATATAATAAACATCAAGTTTAACTGCAGCGAAACAAGCAATCCATTAAAAAAGTCAAGTAGAGAATAAAATCTACTATTTTTTATGATTTAAAAGGTTTTTCATCATTTTTATCGCTGAGACTCAGCTTAATAAATAATCCACATCATCCCTGCACTACGGCTAATGATATTCATTAGTATCACAACCACAAATTATACATGCACTACGGCCAAGGATATTCGTGTATTCATCAATGGTCATGATCATGCCAATAACTGTCCATCAATGAACTACGGGCCAATGAGGACTTTTTCCACATCATTTATAACATTACGGTCATGATTACACCGAATAATCCCTGGTCATAATCATACCAAGTCCATTTATGCATTACAGGCCACAGATGACTTTCAACATAATATAAACATGAGGATGATGACAATGATATAAGAATTCAATAAAACAAGTTCAAGAATTAATTTATCCAGGAACTAATAACGTCCAAATTGTCAACATGATACTTCTTTGTAGAGTAAAACTCAAGAATGCTCAGAAGAATATTTCCATGAAAAGATACTGGATGAAGCGTAAATATTAAGGATATTCCACTAATTTCATGGAGTATAGAAGTCAAAACTTTAACCAACTGAGTATAATAAAGAATGGAATAACAAAAGAAATCACCAGGCATGCGATAGACCGCACAGACAGGTTATTCCAACAGAATAATAAATAACGGAACCAGGTCATATGCAAACGCACAGACAGGATATTCCAACAGAATAATAAATAATGGAACCAGGTCATGCGTAAACGCACAAACATGATATTCCAACAGAATAATAAATAACGAAACCAGGTCATGAGTAACGCACCGACAGGATGTTCCAACAGAATAATAAAAATGGAATAACAGAAGAATTTCACCATGTATGCGGTACTTCGCATAAACAGGTTATTCCAACATAATGATAAAGAATGGAATAACAGAAGAATTTCACCATGTATGCGGTACTTCGCATAGACAGGTAATTCCAACATAATGATAAAGAATGGAATAACAAAAGTTCTCTTCATGAATAAGAAAGAAATAATACCCCTTACCTTAGTAGGAAATTGGATTCCGCAATATTGTAATAACATAAGATTCTTCTTCTTTCTCACTTATTCTCTCTATTCTTTCTCGCTCTATAGCTTTAGTGAATTCGTGAAAAATAATGAATGAATGAACTTCTATTTATAAGCTTGGTAGAGTAAGGGTAAAATAGTCTTTTTGCCATAATTTATGACATCATCGTTTACATCATCGATCATATGACATCATTGCTTACATCATCGATCAAATGACATCATTACTTACATCATCCTTCCGATGACATCATTGCTTACCTCATCGTTCCGATGACATCATTGCTTACATCATCATAATTCAAATTCAAATTATTCTCTTCCACCTCATTTTACTTTTATACCATGAATTTACTATAATAATGTTACATTCAAATTATAAAAAAAACATACTATTATATGATCACATCATACTACTATAATATAATATTATAATAATATATTTAAATTAATTATTGATTTGATAATTTGAAATACTGTGTAATGACAATTATTGAATCAAAAATATCAACGTAGCAATTATTGAATCAATAAAATATTAAATAGTAATTACTGTAACAATAATTGAGTAGTACCTTCTTATGTAAGAATCAATAATTCAAAAAAATACTGTGCAATACCGTGTGCTACTGTGCAATAATGCGTGTTATTGTATTTTAACCACCGGGTATTCCAACAGTGTTAATGGTAACACTTCTGCCGTTATTTTCTTAAAAATATTTTTGTCATTTTCTAACTCCGACAATAATTCCGTTGTGGAGTCCACCAATGATTGTGTCGTCGTACGAATATTCCCTGACAAAAAGAATATTCCCCGACCAAACAAATATCTTGGTTTCATTTCAGATTCTAACTCCTAGGTCATTTCCTCAACATCGTGCTTTCTCCACAAACTTTGACTTGAGGTATAACCTTGGAGCGTAGAATATGTTCCTTCTTATCCAATATTTGAACAGGAACCTCTTCATACGTCAAATCTTCCGTTATTTCATTCGGTTCTAACTCAATAATATGGTTCGGGTCTTCCACATATTTACGTAACATTGATATGTGAAAAATGTTATGAACATGAGACATACTTGGCGGTAAAGCGAGTCTATACGCCACAGTTTCTACTCGATCGAGGATTAAAAATGGGCCAATGAATCGAGGATTGAGCTTTCCTCTCTTTCCAAATCTCGTAACTCCTTTCCATGGAGCAATACGTAACAACACATGATCTCCAATATCAAATTCCACGTCCTTTTGATGAAGATCAGCATAACTTTTTTGTTGATCTTGTGATGTTCTTATACGTTGCAGGATCATTTGAATCTTTTCCCTAGTCATATGTACCAACTCTGGTCCCAATAACGTTGTTTCACCCACCTCATCCCTGCATACTGGAGAATGACATTTTCTTCCATATAACGCTTCGAATGGAGCTATGCCAATACATGCTTGATAACTATTGTTGTATGAAAACTCCATCAATGGTAAGAACTTGTCCCAACTTTCCTTGATGTCAAGGACACAGAGTCTTAATAAATCTTCAGGAGTTTGAATAGTCCTCTCTAATTGTCCATCCGTTTGAGGATGATATGCCGAACTAAATCGTAAGTCTGTGCCCATAGCTTTTTGCAAACTAACCCAAAATCGTGAAGTGAATCTTGGGTCTCGATCAGAAACTATGGATACTGGCATACCATGCAGTCTTACAATCTCGTTTATGTACATACGAACAAGACGTTCAAGTGTATAAGTTTCTCGTATTGGTAAGAAATGAGCAAACTTGGTCAATCTATCAACAATGACCCAAATTGCATCTATGCCGTGAGAAACCTTGGGAAGACCAGTAACGAAATCCATGGTAATGTGCTCCCACTTCCATTCTGGAATTTCAAGTGGTTGCAATGGACCTTTTGATACTTGATGCTCCGTCTTGACTCGTTGACAAGTTAGACACTTTGAGATAAACAGCACTATCTCTCTCTTTATATTGCTCCACCAAAATGTATGACGAAGATCACGATACATTTTAGTACTCCCAGGATGGATTGCAAATGGTGTGTTGTGCGCCTCCATCATGATTTTATACTTTAAATCAGGGTCATTAGGAACACAAAGTCTGGAGTTGACTCAAAGTATTCCTTCTTCATCGATTCTTGCTTCCGGCATAACACCTTTTTGCACTTTCTTCATCATACGCATCACCTCCAGATCTATAACTTGAGCAGCTTTAACTTTATCAATTAAATTCGGTTCTACTCGTATATTCGCCATCATCTCATGGGTCCCTGAAGTTTTTAACTCTATCTCCATCCTTTGTAGGTCACACAAAATGGGCCTTTGTGTTGTCAATATCGCACTCGTACTCGCATATGATCTTCTACTCAATGCGTCAGCTACCACATTCGCTTTTCCAGGATGGTATTGGATTGTATGATCATAATCTTTCAACAGTTCAAGCCAACGTCGTTGTCGCATGTTGAGTTCCTTTTGAGTGAAGAAATATTTGAGGCTTTTATGATCTGTAAAGATATCCACTTTCTCCCCATACAAGTAATGCCTCTAAATTTTAAGTGCGAAAACAACTGCTGCCAACTCTAGATCATGAGTAGGATAATTCTTCTCATATTCTTTGAGTTGTTGAGAGGCATATGCTATGACTTTCCCATGTTACATGAGAACACTTCTTAACCCTTTGCCCGAACCATCACTGTAGATGACAAATCCCTCCGAGCCAGATGGTATTATCAGAACAGGTGCTGAAATGAGTCTCCTCTTGAGTTCTTGAAAACTCTTCCCACATTCCTCATTCCAACAGAATTTTGTATCTTTCCGAGTCAGATGAGTTAATGGAGTAGTGATTCGAGAAAACCCTTCTACGAATCTCCGATAATAACCAGCTAAGCCGAAGAAAGCTACGTACGTCGGTCACTGATTTAGGTTGCTCCCAGCTTTGAATAGCTTCAATTTTTGCTGGGTCAACAGATATTCCATGGCTTGATACTACATGCCCAAGGAATGCTACTTCCTCAATCTAAAACTCGCATTTCTTCAACTTGACATAAAGCTTATATTCACGAAGAATTTGGAGTATCAGCCTCAAGTGTTGCTCATGATCTTCACGGCTTTTGGAATAAATAAGGATGTCATCAATAAAGACGACCACAAAGTGATCCAAATATTCCTTGAATACTCGGTTCATCATATCCATGAAAGCAGCAGGAGCATTAGTCAATCCAAAAGACATGACTAAGAATTCATAATGCCCATACCGAGTTCTGAAAGCCGTCTTTGGAATGTCATCGGTTCTATTCTTTAATTAGTGATATCTAGAACGAAGATCAATCATTGAAAAGAATTTGGCTCCTTGTAACTGGTCAAACAGGTCATCAATACGTGGCAATAGGTAACTATTTTTGATGGTGACATGATTCAACTCCCGATAATCAATATAAAATCGCATACTCCCATCTTTCTTTTTCACGAATAGAACAGGAGAACACCAAGAAGAAGTACTAGGACAAATAAAATCAATGTCTAACAATTCCTATAGTTGGGTCTTTAACTCCTGAAGTTCAATATGAGTCATTCGATATGGGGCTTTGGAAATGGATTTTGTACCGGGTTCAAGGTCGATACAAAATTCAATTTCACGCTCTGGGGGTAGGCCAAGAAGTTCTTTAGGGAATACGTCAGAAAATTTATTAACAATAGAAATATCATTCAAAACTGACGTATTTTTATTTATATCTGTGACATGAGTTAAGAAAGCTTGACATCCATTTTTTAATAAACGAATAGCTTTATGGCTTGAGATGACAGTGATTGATTTTAATGGTTTGGTTGCTTGAATTCGCATAATAGGTTGGTTAGGAATATGAAAGCTAACAACCTTACGAAATAATTAATCAATTTTTACATGATGAGTAGTTAACCAATCGATCCCTAGAATTACGTCAAATGCAAGTATTTTCAATGAAATAAGATCGACAAGTAATGTGTGGGTACCGATTTAAACCAAACAAGACTTATAAACAGTGGATGTAATGAAGGTTTCTCCCAATGAAGTTTCAACAGATATGTCAAGGTCCAATTTCTCCGGAGTCAAATTTAAACGTTGAGCGCAGGTAGGAGAAATAAAAGAATGGGTAGAACCGGTATCAAATAAGGTATATACTTTGCTAGAGTTTATGATAAGCTTACCCGTGATGACCTCGTTCGGGTTCCTTTCTTTCTGGGAAGTCACGACAAACGCTCTCCCTTGAACTACCAGTTTTGTCTTGTCTGGGATGGCCTTTGATGCCTCCATCCCAGCTGGACTTGTCTTCAGTGCACGATAAAATAAGGCCAGGCGACCTTTTCTTCCATAATTGTAACATGCTTTGGATGGCATCGCGCAGTTTGGACAGATGTGTCCCTCTCCTCCACATTTGAAGCATATGATAAGTGATCGTTCTCCTTCCTTAACGACATGTGTTGATGCTGACGTCTTTCCATCATTGTTGAATCTCACCTTCTTGAAATGTCCATTTTTATTATTTTGGACATGATTACCATTGAAGTGATTACCATTTATGGCATGTTGATTCCCTCCACGCTTATTGTCACCGCTTTGATGACTGTTATCACTGGTATTATCTTTTTGCCGGCTGCTCTCTTTTGGTTGGGTTGACTCATTATCGCGCTCCAATAACTGAGCCCTAATTAACAACATCTGAATACAAACACAGTTTATGAGAGATAAGATATTGACGTATCTCGGGTTTCAAACCTCTTAGAAACATTCGGGTCATTCTCTCCTCATTATCAACCAAATGAGATGCAAACTGGGAAAACTCAGCAAACTTGGCATCGTACTACGATACGGTCATGTTGTTTTGCTCCAGCTTGATGAACTCTACCTCTATCATGTGACAAATACTTTGGGGAAAGTACTTGTCGTTGAACAGTTCTTGGAACTTTTCCCAAGACATCTTCAGTGCGGCAGGTTGAGTACGCTTTACAGATTCCCACCAGTAATCTGCCTCTACCCGTAACATGAAGGTGGCAAAGGGAACCTTTTGCTCCTCGGAGCATCCCAAGACATCAAATATCTTGTTGATTTTCTTTATCCACGTCTCCGCCTTAAGTGGTCTTGGCTCTCCAAAAAACTCCGGTGGTCCCAGTTCCTTGAACTGCTTAGCGGTGACCGTCTGAGAGTTGCCAGTGTTTCCACCTATATTTTGAACAGGATCCGCTCTTGCCTGATGTTGCATGAATTGCATAAAGCCTCTGAGCATTCCATCGTTCATCATCTGGTCCGTGTTGTTGTTTGCCTGAGGATTGTCGCCTTCTTGATGCACATTATCCTGATTATTGATCTGTGGAGACTCAACGGTCTCTTGTGCTCCATTGATGTTCTCAACATTCTCGGATGTCATTTTCAAATAATGCCATAAAACAAGGGTTAATTAACATATCACATATTATCCCTATACTCTGACTGACCAATTAAATACCAAATAAACTTAGGTAGGTCATACTAGCGAAGGAATTCCCCGTCTCTCCCCTCCTAGTTGTTGTCTCACATCTTAGCCAGTGATCATATCCCTAAGCTTTGATACTAACTGCGACGCCCCCAAAATAGGTATACAATACCCATCTTGAGTCGCCAAATACATAGTACAAAATTCAAATACATGTATACAACTTAATAATACAGCTGTCGTGTAAAATACAACAAAACGTAAACTGAGAGTTTAATAAAAATATTGTCATCTAGACAATATCCACACTCAAAAGAGTCATCTTTATATTTATTTTCACACTATTTATCAGAATAGTGAGGACTACTAATACAATCATCTGGACCGTCACTCCGTTCCCCGACTAGTCTCGGCTACGTTCTCATTTCCTGAAGAGAACATTGAAAGAAAGGGTAAGCTCAACTAGCCCAGTAAGAAATATTATGACTAAGATAATGCAGAATAAATTATCATTAGCCTTCAAAAATGTTAAACTGATAAAATATAACAAACATCAAGTTTAACTGCAGCAGGAACAAGCAATCCATTAAAAAAGTCAAGTAGAGAATAAAATCTACTATCTTTTATGATTTAAAAGGTTTTTCATCACTTTAATCACTGAGACTCAGCTTAATAAATAATCCACATCATCCCTGCACTACGGCTAATGATATTCATTAGTATCACAACCACAAATTATTCATGCACTACGGCCAAGGATATTCGTGTATTCATCAATAGTCATGATTATGCCAACAACTGTCCATCAATGCACTACGGGCCAACGAATACTTTTTCCACATCATTTGTAACATAACGGTCATGATTACACCGAATAATCCCTGGTCATTATCATACCAAGTCCATTTATGCACTACAGGCCACAGATGACTTTCAACATAATATAGACATAAGGATGATGACAATGATATAAGAATTCAATAAAACAAGTTCAAGAATTAATTTATCCAGAAACTAATAACGTCCAAATTGTCAACATGTTACTTCTTTGTAGAGTAAAACTCAAGAATGTTCAGAAGAATATTTCCATGAAAAGATACTGGATGAAGCGTAAATGTCAAGGATATTCCACTAATTTCATGGAGTATATAAGTCAAAACTTTAACCAACTGAGTATAATAAAGAATGGGATAACAAAAGAAATCACCAGGCATGCGATAGATCGCACAGACAGGTTATTCCAACAAAATAATAAATAACGAAACCAGGTCATGCGTAAATGCACAGACAAGATATTCCAACAGAATAATAAATAATGGAACCAGGTCATGCATAAACGCACAGACAAGATATTCCAACAGAATAATAAATAACGAAACCAGGTCATACGTAACGCACCGATAGGATGTTCTAATAGAATAATAAAAATGGAATAATAGAAGAATTTCACCATGTATGCGGTACTTTGCATAGACAGGTTATTCCAACATAATGATAAAGAATGGAATAACAGAAGAATTTCACCTATGTATGCGGTACTTCGCATAGACAGGTAATTCCAACATAATGATAAAGAATAGAATAACAAAAGTTCTCTTCATGAATAAGAAAGAAATAATACCCCTTACCTTAGTAGGAAATTGGATTCCGCAATATTGTAATAACATAAGATTCTTCTTCTTTCTCTCTTATTCTCTCTATTTTTTCTCGCTCTATAGCTTTAGTGAATTCGTGAAAAATAATGAAGGAATGAACTTTCTATTTATAAGCTTGGTAGAGTAAGGGTAAAATAGTCTTTTTGCCATAATTTATGACATCATCGCTTACATCATCGATCATATGGCATCATTGCTTACATCATCGATCAAATGACATCATTGTTTACATCATCAATCAAATGACATCATTGCTTACATCATCCTTTCGATGACATCATTGCTTTACCTCATCGTTCCGATGACATCATCACTTACATCATCAGAATTCAAATTCAAATTGTTCTCTTCCACTTCATTTTACTTTTATACCATAAATTTACTATAATAATGTTATCATTCAAATTATTAAAAAAAACATACTATCATATAATCAAATCATACTACTATAATATAATATTATAATAATATATCTAAATGAATTATTGATTTGATAATTTAAATTACTGTGTAATGACAATTATTGAATCAAAAATATCAACGTAGCAATTATCGAATCAATAAAATATTAAACAGTAATTACTGTAACAATTATTGAGTAGTGTCTTCTTACGTAAGAATCAATAATTCAAAAAATATTGTGCAATACCGTGTGCTACTGTGTAATAACGCGTGTTACTGTATTTTAACCACCAGGTATTCCAACAGTGTTAACGGTAACACTCCATCGTTATTTTCATAAAAATATTTTTGTCATTTTTTAACTCCAACAATAATTCCATTGTGGGGTCCACCAATGATTGTGTCGTCGTACGAATATTCCCCGATAAAAAGAATATTTCCCGACTAAACAAATATTTTATAACAACTTGCGTACTTTATAAAATTTATAAATATTACCCACAACTATAATATTATATCAAATTCATTCCATAATATTTAAAAATAATATTTATAGAAAAATCATCTTTATTAAAAAGTCGGGGTCTTACACCCCATAACCGAATAACTGTCGGATGAAGAAAATGACAAGTTACGTTTTTATAAATAATGGTGTAATTGTTACCGTTAACACTGTTGGAATACCCGGTGGTTAAAATACTGTAATACGCGTGGTTACACAGTAGGACACGATATTGCACAGTATTTTTGAATTATTGATTATTACGTAAGAATGCACTACTCAATAATTGTTACAGTAATTACTGTTCAATATTTTATTTTATTGATTCAA
The DNA here is from genome assembly GCA_020205505.1 of Panax japonicus. NCBI lineage: Eukaryota > Viridiplantae > Streptophyta > Magnoliopsida > Apiales > Araliaceae > Panax > Panax japonicus. The sequence goes on from CM035095.1 coordinate 19,450,732, forward strand.
TAATTACTACGTTGATATTTTATATTATTGTTGTTTCAATAATTGTCATTGCACAGTATTCCCCATTATCAGATCAATAATTCATATTATTTGAATAATATTATTAGATAACATTATTGGCAATGTACTAAGGAAGTTCGGTCTAGGAAAGGGGTTTTGTCATCTAATTGCGCACCAAGTAAGGAGAAATCTTTATCGGAAAGCCCCCTATTTCCTAGGAACGACCTTGGTTGTCATAATTGTAATTCTGTAATATTATTTGTGAATAATTAATTATTAATTTTTATGATAAGAAATATTTATTTTTATGTAGATATAAATGAAGGAGTTCAACATGAGATATTTGTTGAAAGTTTGACATATTTTTCTGTGGAATTACAATTATCTTCTTCGATAAAATATTCATTCAAATATATTATTATAATATATTATAGTTTTTTTTAAAAAATAATAATAATAATATTATATATATATATATATATATATATAAACATGTGATTAAAGAAAATGAATGAACAAAATGTATTTGAATGCTTTATTTTCAAAAGGTAGCATTGTTTTGATTGGTGGAGGAAATGGTCTGCAAAGGCACTTTCAAATTATGTTTTCTCATGCGTGGGGCCTCAACCTTGGAAATGAGGGACTGTTAGGCAGTAAGAAAATTGGGAGGTAATGAATTGTGTGATTTCTTGCAAAGTAATGTGTGGCCCCACCCATATAGAAAAAGAGAGGAGTTAGGCAAACATATTAGACAGAGAAAAAAAATGAGAGTTAGGCAGAATGCCTTGTTTTTTTTTCTTCCTCTGTTGCTATAAATAGGGGGTAACCCTCTCATTCCTCAACACACCACTTCAATATCAAAAATTCTTATTCTATGGTATTGTGAGTATTTTCTTGAGTATAAGGATACTTTGAGCGTAGTTTTTCTGCAAGATTTTCTCAGAATAATATCCGATATTCCAGTCAAATTCAGCTTCTACTAAGGTAAAGGATATTATTTTATTACAATACTCGTGAGAAATATTATTTTCTTTTATACTCCATATTACGTAAGCGATATTATTTCATCTCGTATTCCTAAATTTGAACTTACTATGGTAAGTATTACTTCTATAATTTCCTGAAATGATTAGAAATTTCGCTTCATCTAATATCATTTCATAGGAATATTTGTATGAACTTTTTTATCAAATTTGGAACTTTTCATGACTGGGTATTGTTCACAAAAGAAAAAAAATTTCTCTTTCCAAGTTATTTGTTGTGACCCTTATTTTTGAAATTGAATCCATGTTTTGATCTTCATTCTTGAATTTTACTCAACTATAATTTATTATGGAGTGTTTTGGAATATGAATAAACTGAAGTACGAATCCCTAATCTTTGTCCTTTTATCTCAATGGATTCGTTCTTTAAAATATTTTTCATCATCCTCAGTCCTTAATTAATGGCGATACTTGATGAATATCTTTGGCCTGTAATGCAAAGATGAATGATTATCAAATGAATATCTTTGGCCCGTAGTGCAAAGATTAATAGGTGTTGAGATGAACATGATCAAGTGGTGATACAAATAAATATCTTTAGTCTGTAGTGCAAAGATGAATATTTGATTCAAGATGTATATTGATTGATGTTACAGGGATAAAATATTGATGATGGACTTTTAAATTCATAGATGATAGTAGATTTAATTCTCTACTAAACTCTTCTAATGAATTATTATTTCGCTGCGAATATTGATCTAAAACTTGTTGTCCATTATATTTTATCTAATTTGTTGAAGGCTAACGATAATTTATTGTTCATTATTTTAGTCATAATGTTCTTTACTGGTCTAGTTGAGCTCACCCTTTTCCTTTTTGTTCTATTTTTCTTCTCAAGAGGTGAGAATTTAACAGGAACTAGCCGGGGTATGGAGTGATGGTTCAAGATAGTTATTTTAACAGTCCTTACTATTCTATAAAATAGTGCATCAATAATTGTAATGAGGAATTTATCTGAGTGTGGATATTGTCTAGAAGACAATATTTGTATTTAAACAAACAGTTTATGTGTTGTCGTATTTTGTACGATAATTGTATTAATAAAGTTGTAGTTGTTTCTGTACCATGTATTTGGCGACTTAGAATGGGTGATGTATACCTATTTTGGGGACGTCACAAAAGATGTGTAATAAGTGTTTTTTTATTATAAAATCTCATGTATTGATAAGTTTCACAATTGCAATTCAGCGTAATTAAGGCAGTACATAACAGGATTATCTTGTTCAAGAGTTATTACTGTGAATTTTTTAATTGTGATGGTCATGTACTATAACTTGCATGATATTGGGCCGACTGAATTTTTGTACTGAAAATGGGGAAAGCTAAAAAGATGTAATGAGGAAAACAAAAGAGAGGCATCTTGTTATTGTGCTGATATTTTGGAATTTGAAATTGTAATGAATTTATATGATTTCATTTCTATCGTACAAAAGCAGTTATTGTAGGTATTTTAAAAAAATTTAAATATAAATTTAAATGCATACAAAAATATTTAGCTTGTAGTTTGCTTAATTATAACTGATCTGTGTAGGGCTTCAAATAGTTTTGTGATTTGACTTGGGATAATAATATGTTTATTATAATTTCTATCATTTGTGGACAAAATTAATTATTATATTTGCTTAAAATGATTGATGTATCCTATCCTATCCATCTGTACACAAATTACTGAGGATATGATCTTTTTGTTATTACTGACAAGAGTATAATATTCCAAACCATAAGTGATGCAGGATGGTTTCGGGCCGAAGATCCTGGAAGGTCGGGAAGGACGAGGACGATGACGATGCTAAAGGACCAAAAGTTAAGGCATCGACGCCAAGGTATCGGTTGACTTCGGGGTTAGAATGTTCGGTCTATGTCTTCGGGATTGGGGTTCGGCTTCGAATGGTATCATGACTTCGGCTTCGGATATCGTCATGACTTCGGGTGTGACGAACTTCTTCCGAATAGGCGTCATAACTTCAGAAGTCGATGGACCTTATTATTATTATTATTATTTAGTTCTTTATAGTAATAGTATTTTATTAGGTAGTAAATCTTTTATAATAATTTGTTATTTTTGTTAGGATATCTTTCCGTATCTCTAGGAAGTTTGTTAGAATCTTTTTCACATCCCTAGGAGGATTTTATTTCTATTTCTTATTTCACTATCTCTAGGAAGATTGTAGACTGACTTGGAGAGAAAGTTTTGTTATCTATATAAATACCCGGCTTGTGGGTTGAATGAGGGGAGACTTTGATTTTATAAATATATTATACACGTTAGAGAGATTTCTCTGTGTTTTCCGGTGAACTTCTTGTTCCTTTATTTATGAATTCATTTGTTTACTAGCCCGCAGGATAGTCGTTATCCCGCCCGACATCAGTTAATTGGTATCAAAGCTCAAACATCTTCTCGGAATTATAGACTCATCAGTTTTAATGGCTGATAGTCGTGATTGTGGTCATGGAGGGCAGACTTCGGCTGGGGAAGACCCAGACCAGGATCGTAACATTCAAGACGCGATGATTGAGGATTTACAGAGACAGGTTGTAGAGTTAACCAGGCGTCTTAAAGCGCTAACTCAGGGTCAACGTGGACAGGTTTTGAAGGAGGAAGTCCCGCACCTTGATCACTATCGTGGACAGTTTTCGGCTGAGGAAGTCCCACACCTTGAACACGATGAAGAATGTTATGATTCTGAATCGAGTTATGATAAGGAATGATTTTATTTTTGTGGACAGTATCCGACCGAGGAAGTCCCGGAGTATTTCCCACACCTTGATTATGACAAGGAAGAGTATTATTCTCATGGACAGTATCCGACCAAGGAAGTCCCGAAATATTTCTCGCACCTTGATCGTGATGATGAATTTTATTTTAATTCTGATTTTGATGATGAACAGTTGGTTGAGGAAGAAGTAGATGAATATGAAGAACTTGTATATGACGAATATGCAGATGAAGAAATTGAAGAAGAAATCTATGACGAATATGAAGATGAAGGAGAGCCTTAAGGAGAACCTTAGTAATGATGATGATGGCGACGAAGATGAGAATGGATCGAATGAAGATAACCAGGAGACCCTGATCGTTCGCATGAGTCTACCAAATCATAAAGGTGATTCCGAAGAGGATTGGTTGAGAACCAATATCTTTCAAATAACTTGCACCATAGCAAATAAAGTCTGCAAGTTAATCATTGACGGTGGCAGTTGTGAGAACATAGTGTCCGAAGAGGCTGTCAAGAAATTGCAGTTGAAAATGGATCGGCATCCTAAACAATATAAGTTGTTGTGGTTAAAAAAAAGTAATGAAGTAAGAGTGGAAAAAAAGTGCTTAGTATCTTTTTCCATCGGCAATAAATATTTTGATAAAGCTTTGTGTGATGTGGTGGCAATGGACGCATGTCATGTGTTGTTGAGCCGACCTCGGCAATATGATCGAAGAGTCATTCATGATGGTCGGAAGAACACGTATTCCCTTCATTTTAAAGGAAATAAGGTTGTACTAGCACCTCGGCGAGAAGGGGACAGTTTGGATCGAGCAGTTGGGAGTCTGAACCTATTATCCATGACTAGATTCCTAGCAGAGGCCGATCGTGAAGGTGTGGTTTATATCCTAATTTCTTGTGGGAGCGGTTTGACAGCTGAAAGCACTGAAGTGTCAACCGATGTACATAAATTACCCGAAGAGCTTCCATCAGGACTATCAGCGATGAGGGACATTCAACAACAGATATATCTTGTCCCAGTATCGAATCAAAAGGACAATATTTCAGTTTCTGAAGTATCTTCTTGTACAGTTTCCACTCTATCTATGTCGAACTCGAGGACGAGTTCTTTCCAACATGGAAAGACTGATGCAGGATGGTTTCGGGCCGAAGATCCTGGAAGTTCGGGAAGGACGATGACGATGCTAAAGGAACAAAAGTTAAGGGATCGAAGCCAAGGTATCGGTTGACTTCGGGGTCAGGACGTTCGGTCTATGTCTTCGGGGCCGGGGTTCGGCTTCGAATGGTGTCATGACTTCGGTTTCGGATATCGTCGTAACTTCGGGTGTGACGAACTTCTTCCGAAGAGGCATCATAACTTCAGAAGTCGATGGACCTTATTATTATTATTATCATAACTCCATAACTTTATTGGGTTTGTATATTTTTTCAGGCATTTGAAAATCTAGGGTTTGTTCTTTAAAAATCCCTCTTTTTCTGGCGGTTTCTCGTCGTGGCTGTTGGTCTGCTGGCTGTGTTGGCCGCGCATGAATTTCTTTACTTTCTCGTGGCCTAATTTCTTTAATCGTTGCCTAATTTGTACAAACTCAGAATCTGAATGTACGAATTTCTTTACTTTGATTTTGTTTTTGTTTTTTTTATAAATATCTCATTTGTAGGTGATGTTCACCTCATTGATATTCTTTTCCATTTCTGGATTTCCTTTAATGGCTTTGTTAATTTTGAATCTGATTTTGGTAGCTTTGGGTTTGCTTCAGTGTTCCTATTTGTAGTTTATAATGTCTTATTATATATCATTTTCTGTGAAAACATGTGGAAGTTGGGAATTAGAGCTTTTTTTCTTATTGAAGGAATAAAATCTTTCTGCTCATTCCAATCATATCAGGCGGGGTTCCTTTTTTAAGCCTCAAGAGACTAAATTTTGGAGCAATGTATTAGTTTTAAAATGGGTATTACTAATTGTTTGAGAAGTTGAATATTTTTTGAGAAAGGTTGTAAAACCCGGAAAGTGAAGGGGTTTTGGATAGAAATTAAGTTTAGCCCCTCCGTAAATGCCCCCTAAATGGCAGCTAAATTCTACTGCTCTCAAAGTTTGATGTTCTTAAATTTAAAACATATTACAAGTCAAATTTAAAGTTGAAAAATAGAATCTGCCCTTTCTTTAGGAGGGTCATTTTATGGGATCAGTGTTGTTCAAATTTGGTAACAGATTAGGGGGCCAGGGAAGTGCTGCATATTACTTTATTGTATGTGTGTTTGAGTTTTACATTTTTGCATTAGTGGTTATCAATAGGTTATCTTTCCTCGGTTGTCCTGCTATTTATATGTTACCGCCCTCACAAGTTGAATCATGCTGCTTCCTTTTAGAAATTTAAATTGAGAGATCCCACTTGAAGTGATATCATTGTATTGGTTCATAGCAGTTGTGTACTCTTCAGAGGCGGAACTAGGGGGGGGCCAGGGGGGGCAGTTGACCCCGGTAGGGGGGGAGTCAGGCGGAAGTAGGAGGGGGAGGGGGCAGGGGAAGGGGGAGGGGGCGGGGGCAGGGGGCAGCAGGCGCCGCCGCGCCGGCGGGCGGCCGCTGGCCAGGAGCTCCGGTCTTCATTAGTGCTCTTTAGTTCAGATCATCTCTTCTCTTCTCTTCCCTCTAATCTCTGTTACGCGGCTTCCGCCTCCACTGCCTCCAGGCCCTTCACTGGTGACTGAACTAGAACCATTGCTCCTGCCGCTGCCTCTGCCGCCGTCCTCCGCCGCCGCCGCTGCCACTGCTATTCTTACAGGTTTTGTGATTGTTGTTTTTTTCCCCTTTTTATTTATTTTTTTATTCAGTGCCTCAGTAAACAATACTAACATGGACTATTTATTTGACTGTAATAATAAATCAAATATAGAAATAGAAGTAAACAATAGAAACCAAAAATATACAACATCCAAACTTTTTTATTAAGTGGTCGAGTACTGGAGTGTGATAACATACTAACATGGGCTATTGATTTTTCCTGGCTTCTGTTTTTATATATAATAACTTCCAGTTTGGGGAAAAAAATTAGATTCTCAATTTGAGAATTTAGTAATTTAGGATTCTATATTAATTTTTTTAGTAATTTAGTTTTCAAAATTGTTTCTGTTGGAGTAATATTTAATTATTGTTTAATTTTTATTTTCTTAAATTCTAAGAGAATTGATGAATGATGAAATTATTATGAAATGTTTAAATTGATGAAATTATTGATTATCAATTGATGTTTTATTTATACTATATTATGGATAAATACTTGATTAAGCGACGTCTTTTGATGAGAGATATGAACAAGAAGTTTTGAGAAAACTAGTATATAAACTAAGTGAAGTATAATTCTAATGGATGACTTTTGTATAATCAATTGCATTATGTGTTTGTTATCTTTGGAGGTAATTTTTGTTATCAGTGAGTGCGCATTCATATTTTGAAACTGTGATTTGTAGATATTGTATTTTGGTTCTACCACAAACTTTTGTTTCATAACTTAAAAAAACTTTTTACTGATAAAAAAATAATAATAATTACTAATTACCAAGTTCCGAAGCAAGTGGTGGTATAAATAATTTCGGCCCGCTTGGTTTAAAAATTTTGACCCCCCTACAAAAGCGTTCTAGTTCCGCCACTGGTACTCTTATATTACCATGATATCATCTGGTGTGGAGCTTTCAGTTTGTTTAAAAGAGAAAATAAATGATTATTAGATGAAAATAGTAATGATAAGAATACAATCCTGAGTATAATGAATCTTTTATGTTCTTGAAACACTAAGAACACGTCATTTAGGATTTCTTCTCTTTCTTTCATACCTCTCAAAGAAATTATATTAAATCTTCTAAAAGTTGTTGGCTTTACACAGATTTATTCCCACTTATATTCTATGGGACTTCTTGTGAAAAATTGATACTACATACTTTTAAATCCCAGAGCCAAATGGTTGAAATTTTTCTTAACTGCATTCTGATTTGAAAATTTTGGTAACTACATCCTACTTCCTGCAAGCTCTTTAATTTTTTATATCTAAGAAAATGTGAACATGGTCCAATATATAGTTACAATGAGTAAAGGAACATTTCAACATGGTAACTTGGTACATATTTTTCAACTTGGTACATGGTAACTAGGTACATATTTTTCAATTTTGTGAAAATGTGAACTAGGAATCTGTCTTATTACTTAGCTTGGATAACATGGTACATTATTTTCAATTTTGCATGTTTGTCTCATGTTTTGTAATTGTATTAAGTATATGGGGCCTCCTCTGAGTTGCTAACTTTACAATATAATAGGATGCAACTGATTTGGTATTTTGTTTCTATCAGGAATGGGGCAGAGAGAGAGGGGTTCCAGCTAGCGTTACCTTCAATTCTACCAGCAACCACTACATCTGAAAAAGTGGTGCTTACCTTTTTAAGCAAACTCAGTCTGGAATAGAAGTATGCTTGTTGTTGTTAGACTCTGAATATTCTGTTTGAAATTGGGCGTCCTGATCTGAGAATCAGACTTTTCCAGGAGAAATTTAGTTGTGGAAGTTTTTAAAATCTGTATATATTGTGATGTATGTGTATTTTGGATGTTGTCTGTAGCTAAGGTTTTTCCAAAAATGATTCTTACTATATGATGAGTGGCATATTGCACATGTCAATGCATTAATTGTTAAATTTGAATATATCACCTGCATGTGTGAAAAGTAATAAGCCTCGTGGACGATTCCAAATGCCAATGTAATAATGTAGGGTACAATAGATTGCAAAATAGTCTTGTAAAGTAATCCTAAGTGAAGGTCATATAGGTTGGGACGAAGGGAGTAGAATTTTGATCTGTTTTGTTTTCTCTTCATGATTCTCTCAATCTGTGGTAACATCGAAGCAGCTATACACACGAAGGGAAAGTAACATCACATAAAGTAGAAGAACCAAAAGGTAATAAGACTCAACAATAGTCAGGTAGCTCACAAAAATAACAAAAGTAACAAAAGATGGTGCAACTTTTTAAAAGCAAAAATCATAAACCCAGATATTTTAGCAATCAAAATCCAAGGCTATCAAAATCGTAAACAACAGGAGGTGACATAAAGTAACCACTACAAATCTCACTATAGAATAAACTACCAACATCATTACAGCAGCCCATCTCTGTTATAGCATTCAAGAGTTCTGTTAAAAGAGTCCATCTCTCTCTTTAAATTTGGTTCGAAAACACAAGCAAAAGTTGTATTAACTGTTGGAAATGAGATTTGAATTGAATGAGAAAATTGACTTTAAAGTCCGGTCCGGTCGGGTTGTGGTCGTGACGGGCGGGTTCGTGATATATATTTTTTATTATCACAATACTACGTCGTTTTGACGACGGTTACATGCGATTTGAAATGAGATTTGAATTGAATGAGAAAATTGACTTCAAAGTCCGGTCGGGTTGGGTTGGGTCGTGATCGTGACGGGCGGGTTCGTGATATATATTTTTTATCATTACAATACTACGTCGTTTTGACGACGGTTACATGCGAATTTTTCCTATAAATAAATGGTGTGGGAAAGCATTTGAAAACTATAACAAATTTTCCCGTCCCGTTTTATTTCTGAAATTCCCGTCCCGTTCCTTCCCTTATTCCCGTTCTGCAATAAGAAATTTCCGTCCCGTTCCTTCCCTTCTGCAATTCCGTTTCTGCAGATTTCCCGTTCTCTGTCAAATAATATTGCAGTAATAGTAAGTGTTTTTAATTTTTCTTCATGCATGCATAATTAATATTCATGTAAGTTCATTACATAAACATAGAATTTGGTTCGATGAATTCTTAATTTTGTAATGCTACTAATTAAGAATTGAAATCCGTTTTATCTTGGGAAGCAATTATTCAATTAACCCTTAGCATCTGTGGGGAAATAAATTTGCTTTAAGGAGACTTTGTGAATTCAAAGGACTCGGATTTATTTATTCTTATTTTTCTGTGTTTATATATATATATAATTCTGTTCTATTTTTATTATATATATATATATATATATATATATTAAATAATACTATATATTACAGATAACAATCTTAAAGCAAATTTACATGTTCTGTAATTATAGTTTATTTAATATTCTGTAATTTTGGTTTTTATAAAAGTTTAATTACAGAATATCATAAGGAAAATTGTTTTATAAAAACAATTGTTTAGTAGTTTATAAAACAAGTTTACTAAACTGTTTTTGAATCACGTTGTCCTGCAGTATGTTATATACTTACTAGCGATAACCTAGTGCCTGAAGCACGACGTAACGAAAAATTAAATTAAAATTCAAAAAATATTATATTATCTAAAGACACATACCACCACAACAATTAATACAAACTCAATCATCAATATATATCCAACTACCAAAACATCGAGCTAGTTGATACTAATTTCAATAAATTTCGGCGGAATTTCCTTTAAAAATAGATATCCAGGAAATTCTTAACCTGTATACAAAACTTACAATCATCAATACATATCCAAACCAGCAAAAAAACCATCATTCAATACCCAAAAATCACTATAACCATGTATAATTAGTTAACTTTACAAAAGACGGAACACAAAAAATACAAACGTACAAAAAATAAAGAAACAACATGTTGCATAAGACCCATTACTTTACAGCTTACACCAAGTATCCTTCAATATATACCTGAATTATCTTTCTTTGATCTTTCAATGTCACTCAGAGAACTTTCATTCATTTATACATACAACATATACATATTTTCTAGCACCGATTTTGACCAAAAACATATGTGGTGATATAAATGGGACATATCTATCAAAATTACCAAAAACATCAAAAGGAATTGAAGAGCTATTAATATTCAAATCCATTCACGAAATGAAAATCTGCTGAGCACTACATTTAAAGTTCTCCCAACAGTAAAATCAATGGTAAATTAGCAGGGAAAGAATGTCAAGCCTATACAACTTCAAATGGGGGTAACTAAGGATTTACAAAAGTTTTTATTAGAATATTGATGTTACTACACCCCAGGGCCCCAAATGTGCTCTCACCACTGTATGTAACGTAAAGGAAGCCATCTTCATCCTTGTGCTCATCGTATATTCCAGACATCAAAGCAGCTGTAATAACCGAAGTAATAATGAATCAGCTTAAGACATAAAATAAAATATAAAATAGTGAAGTCAAAGTAATGAGTTATTTCAACTCACCTGTTGGAGGTAACATGTTTTTGACAAAGATAAATATAGCCTTTTCAGCTCTAAGCTTGATCCTCTTTCGGACAACATAAACAAACTGTCCAACATTCAAATCAGCTAGGACAAGGTATCTACATACAACAAGAGAGAAAGATGATAGTATAAAAATATGAAATGATGAGATGAGTCTGTTAAAGTACACTCCAAACATTAAACCTTTTACCTCATAAGTGTTTTAGAACTGAATATAAAGGAATGCAAACCAATCATCATTCAAACATAAAATATTACTAAATAGTTATTATGAAGAAAATCCATAAATTTGTTACTAATAATAGAGAGGATATTTTATCAAGATCATTCAGATTAAACCATAGAAAGAGGACAATTCATGATCTACTCTATGCTTAATGTCTATGCATAAATTGAGGTCATTCCAACTCGCTTAGACTCTACTCTCCACAAATAAATATATTGTTGGTCACTAAAAATGGATTATTATAGTTACATTCATATCCTGAAAGCAAATCAATGTTCTTTAACGTACGATAGAGTTAAAAAAAGATTTAGTCCATTTTCACAACATTATGTCTCTCAATAAAAAACCAGATGCATGTCCCTTGGTAAGCATAGCCTTCAACCTCTCTACCTTCCACCTACCAGCAATATCAACCAGCTAAACAGTTGTCACAAATATAAGTTATCCCCTTTTGACCAGAAGCCCAACAACAGAGGCATAATCGAAATCAAATTCCAGTATAATATATCTGAAGGCTGGCTTTAAATGTAATCATATAAAGTAGCAAGTAATGTAACTTTATAAAGCCAATATTGAAAGAAAGAATGCCAAAAGATTTTCCAAAACAAAGTTCAAAAAGAAATTTATCTATCAAATCAAATGTTCAAGAGAGAAAAGAAGTATTAATGAAAGAAAATACTCATATGATTGCCAAAAAAATATTGTCATAAGACTATTCCTAATAATCTGAGAGGAAAAATCTTTTGTAGAGATCTGAACATGGCTAACATACATATATAGTAGACTAAATACCGAATGAATTATTCTTAAATAGGTGTACATAAAAATAGAAATAAGTATACAATTAATATTAATATAATATATAGGAAATAGGCGAGTAAAGAAGGGTAAATGACACATACTTCTTATCAATGTCAGGAATATCATTTTTCTCAGCCTTCTCCACAATCACCTGCACAGGTAATTCAGATGTTAGATACTAATCAAACCAGTAAATAAAACACAAGCAATTATATTTATGCATACAACAAACAAAATCTTCTTACAGGTATTCTATCGGGATACTTCTCTCTGATGCGAGAAGATTATGCCTGCCTCATTTCTGAAATATATAAATGAACACTCAAAAACAAATTAATAGGCATGAAACATAGATGTACACAAGATCTTATTCTATTATCAGATACAACAATATAATGCCAAAGTAATAAACCAAGGAAACCTATTATTGAAAAAACATGGTTCTCCCTAACAAAGATCAAGGAAAGGAAAACTTGATTACAATTGTGAATTTGAAAGAAGCGAGTCAAAATAAAACAACTGTAAATTCGAAACATAAGAACCATTACTTTACCTTGAATTATCTAAAAAACAAATGAGCACACACATTTATATGTAGTGGGAGGAATGATTTAAATTGATATAAGTAAGATTTTAGAGAGAGTAACAAATTATCAATTTATTTAAGAAAAGATATGGATGAATGTAGACTTGCAATAAAATAAAGTATTCTTAGTACCATTTCAACAAACAGTTCATTTGCTTGATGATTTAACTTATAAATCTATATTGGTGACAGTATAATGGTGTGTGAGTTTGATTTGCGAGTGTTTGATTGGTTACAATTATGCGTGTTTTTGCATGTATTGTGTGTGTTGTGTGTGTGCATGAGAAGTAGAGAAATATAGTCTTAGTTAGAGAGACTTTCACACCTAGATAATTGTTTGGTCAGTGATGGGTTAGTCATCGTCAAAGGTGGACAAGACGGTACTGGATTGCATATCATTTAACTCTCTTAAATGTCTTTTTCAAACCTTCTCTTCATCACTATCCTTAATATCCTCGTATCAATATGAACACACTTTGCCCAATGATCAGGAGAATGCACAACCACCTAAATTATTCACATCTATTATAGGAATAGTAAAGTTATTTTGATGGAGTGACATAAAAAGTAGATTTATCTGATTACGTCGACCCCATCCACAAAGTTCCATTGTATATACTTTATCGTTCTCGTTGACAAATTAATTCCAATCCTACAAAGAATGAACCTCATTGTAAAATTAAAAGTTGAAATGTTACAGATACCACCAAAGAACAATGTCAACGTCTATATCTAAAAGGTCCTCTTCTATCCATGTTACAAAGTTTGTCTTCATTTATTTTAGCAAGGTCTTGATATAGCAACTCTTTTTATTAAAAGAATCACTTTTATCCTGAATCAATTTAAATCACTTTTATCCCGAATCACTTTAAATCACTTATTGTCTGTTCAAAGTAAACTTTAATTCAAAAAAGTAAAGTTTGAAATTTAAGATCACCTTATGGTGACCAAATGCACTAAACATTACTGTAGCAAATACTATAAACATTATAACTAAACATACCCTAAAACGCTTCCTTAACTGCAATGTAGATTACGGATACAAAATCTAGTGAGGCCAATTGGAAATAAGCTAATCATTTCCCCTTCAAGATCTAATTTTGTTTAGTGAAATATTTTTTGCTTTGATGCCTCTTTTTCTTCGTTTAAAATTCTCGAATAGGATTGAAAGGTGTGCATATAAACCAACGTAAATCTTGCGTCTTGTGTGATTAAAACTTCATTTTAATTTTAATATAAATATTAAAACTTCATTTTAATTTTTTGGGTGAACCACGTAAATCTTGTGTCTTGCATGTGCGATTGTTTTCTTTTAATTTTTTCTTTGCTATTGTTTTTCGCTGTGTTGTTATTCTCTAACACGTTTCTCTATTAGTTTTTGAAAAAAAAAACTTTGCAAAATTTGACCATAACCAAAAATATTTAAGCCAATAATAATAGTTGAGTATAATGTAGAATTAGCAATTCATGACAAATTCGTCATTTGAGCTAAATCCCCTGTAATCATTCCACTACGAAATGAAATTTCGAACAATTACTTATCATAAAATATGGTAAGCTGTGTTGCAATCAAATAGACTGTAGACTCTACTCTCAAGAGTTTTCTGCGTGTTATAAAGGTCAGTAAAATAGCAGTTATTTCAGATTTTTTAGAATGCTAGAACTACCAAACTATGAAAAACATCGATTATACTACTTTAGACTTTATGATGCTCAGTTCAATCAATCTAAGAAAAAAAGGTGTCAAGAAAGGCAAAAAAAAGGCAGGTAAAATAAATAATAAATGGTTCATGAAAACAAAGTATAAAGCACAAATTTCTCAAATTCAACTTTATTAGAGGATACTATTCAAAAGATTATGTCTGGTATTGGCGGCGTTGCCTCTGTCTCTTTCATTATTAAATTTTGCAAACTTAATCTTATTTCACCCTTAAATCATGTTTTTGGCTAATTTTATTTTTTTTGGTTATATTACTTCAATCTGATCCAATTTTATTGTTTACTTTTCTCTATAGGAGTCCAAATCAGTTTTGATAATTTGTCTGCTGATGAAAAGAACAAATTTCAAAGAGTACGTAATAGATTCTGGAGAGCTAAGCAGTTTGATTGAGCCATGGGAACCTTACCTTGGTTGCTGAAGCCTTCCGCTAGAACAATATATATCTCTGAGCCAAGAAGGAATCCAACTTATTCAACCACTTGTGAAACTTGAAATGACAACACCAGTGCAAAAGAATATGTTATGGGGACTGATAATAGGATAACTCATGCTTACCTTGAGTATGTATATCTTTTTTTTGGGTCAAGGTAGGGATCCAGGAACCATCTCTGAAGCTCTGTCTCACTGTTTGGAAGAAACATTCATGCTCTCCAGCTTTCAGACACATTGGTGGCTTGCAATTTGGATTGGGAACCTACTTTCCCTTGGGGGAAACGCTTTTAGTTTTCCTGCTTTGTGATATCCAAAGGCTGGTTCAGGCTGCAGGGAAGGAGTTAAAAACATTACCAACATGGGAATTCATTTCCTAAGTTTTAAAAACTCAAAACCAAGGTGTAAGGAAAAGTGTAAAAAAGGAGAAATGGGACTCACACTATTAGTAATTGCTCGTGCCTGAAGGCACGACATAACGAAAAATTAGATTAAAATTCAAAAAATACTACATTACCTAAAGTAACTTACAACACATCCAACCACCAAAATATCAAGCTAGTCGCTACTAATTTCAAGAAATTTTGGCAGATTTTCCTTTAAAAATAAATATCTAGAAAAATATAAACCTGTCTAAAAAATAATAAGTTGTTCACATATAAAATACACAAAAATCAAAACTATATTCTAAACTATAAAACTTCATCACATTCAAAATGAGAACACTAACAATCATTACTGCAACACTAAATTGCTAAACAATCCATAGAAAACCTAAAGAACCTATTTGATGTGCATGGTTCCAATGAGAAGCTTACTGAATACTGTCATTTCAGGATGATTATGGAGTAGATTGACAATTGAAGGCGGCAAACAAAAGAGCCCAATATGCAAGAATTTAAGAGATTTTGAGGTGACAGACAAATTTGAGTTTTCTTTATTGGAAAAGAGAAAAAACTTGGGAATCACAACATTGAAATAATTTCCAATTTGATTGCCCCTCAGGTTCACATACCGAGAATTTGTCACACTTGAAGATTTGTATGTATGTTATTCAAGGAAATCCTTATGTTTTATGTTCCCTGAAAAATTGCATATTTGGTTTCACGCCAACATCCACTTCTGTTATTCCATTTGCATACAGAACCAAGGGTATTAAGCATGTAGAAGAATTAAGCACATAAAAGATATACTGATGAAAATAATAACACGCTTTTCAAAATCATATATTGCCAAACCAAAATTCATCATTATGCATAATATCTACTCTTAGGTCTAATTTTCCCAAAGGTTTGCACAAAAAATAAAATAAAAGTGAGGGTATCCGAGGATTTACCTTGCGTCGCAAAGCGCTTGATAGATTCAGTCATGGCGGTATATCGTTTGTCCTACAAAATATTCAGTCATCCCACAAACTCCACAGTTCATAAACACTCAATTTGGTCCACCTAAAAAGCCCCAATCGGTTGTCCTACAAAAGAAGTTTAGGATAAATCAGAGATAAAGATGAAGAGATTTGGGATGCATGTGGGAGGAGGGAGAGATACGGAACAAAAGAAAAAGGGAATCGATTTTGTGGGGAAGGGGAAGAAACTGAAGTGATTGAAGAGGAGGCAGCAAAGAGAAAGAGATTACACATTACTGTCTAGCATCTTAACTATGCCGAATTTTCATGATAAGGTGATCTATAATAAGTACATTTCATTTTTACATGATCTACATAAAAACTAAACATAAAGAAGCTAACAAAAATGAAATTCAGAATATTAGAAAATGCTCAACCTAACAAAAACAATCTAAAAGCTATAGATAATATTCCTGTTTAATATCAGGGTAACCTTACAAAAATCCCACAAAAGCATAGAAAAATAAAAAGCAAAACCCAACTAAAAAGAGGTAAACTGAATAGGGTCTCAAAATAATGAAATATTTTTATAACATCTCATCTCAAAATAAACGTACACTACTTATATGCAAGCATATGCACATATAAACGCGATATTCCCAAAACTCTTCTTCTTTACACCATACAGCAAAACCCATATTCTATAACCAACTACAAAACTATTAATGGAGTCCACAGAAACCCCTAAAGAATAACTGAAATTAGGGTTCACAATTGAAGCCAATCTCATGAATTGTGACCGAGAATTGTAAGAAGAATCAAAAGAAATATAAATAATTATGTGGGGAAAAACATAGAAAAAGATTTAAATTTTGGTTTATGTTTTAAAAACATAGAAATGCAATGCACGTGCTAGTATGAATAATGAATAATGGATTTAATATCGGGTTTAAATTTTAAAGTAGGACATTCATGTCAAAAAAGGACTGGAAGTACTCAATCTATGTACTAACATTAACTCATATCCCACAATTTCAGATTAAGTAATGAGTTCAACCAATATTAGAGAAAAAAATTGAAGAGAGCTACATACCTTGAACATTGGTTAGCAAGGTCCTTATAGACAACTTCAAAAATCCTTACCCTGAATCAAAACCATGTAAATGAGACAACTTAATTATTAATATGATGAAAAAAAATAATTATCAATCTAATATCACAATGTCTAAAATATACTTTAATATAATTATAATAAACTGAGAAGAATAACCTCTATTTGGTTTTTGATAATATTAAAAATAGAAGGGAAGTAGTAGAAACTACAATTAGTTATGTTTCATACCTGAGAAACTTTCAATGGTGAAATTATCAAAATTGTCTAAAAACACCATAAAATTATCTCTGTTTTCTCGTACCAGTCATAGTTGATATCTTTATGACCCCCAATGAAAACTGAAGGAGATTATCAAATGTTGTCCCTAATACGAATACACAATATTAATCATATTGTTTATCTATAGCCCTGTCTCTATTTCCTTAGTAATATGAGTGAGCATTCAACAACTTTTTCACAGAATGTCTAACCTTGATTAAATTGTATACCATTTTCAGCAAATTCAGACACTATTTATTCCAATAAAACTGAAAGAGACAAATTTACATTATTTATACGAATTCTTTTCTCCAAAAACTAAGATTATTGACTCGATAGAAAAGAAAGGTGTAAAAGACAAAAGAGTTGATGAAATAATTAGATTGGGGGGCTGAAAATCTTGAAGATGCCATAATTTAAAGAATGAATAAGAATGGAAAGAAATGAATTTGAAAATACGTAAGATTGCAAATAGGATAGAAAAAAATTAAAAATATAATTACACTTTTAAATTTTGATTTGTAAGAGAGTTAATATTGATAGTAAGAACAGCCGAAACAATGGAACAAAGCTTCACTCATGGTCTTTAGTCTTTACCGGAGATGACCCAAGAACCCTAATCACTTGATTAGTTTTAACTAACTAATGTGAAAATTGTCACCCACCATTAACAGTTTGCAACTTATTCTTGACTGCGGTAACACACCCATCACATTTCATATCCACCATAAAATGTATGTCATAGATCAACACCAAATTATCATAATATAGATATAGCCCATTTCACCATGATAATTTGACTCAATTTTAACTTAGTTAAGCCCAAAATTATGTTTTAAAATGTAATTTTCCAATAAGGAAAATGAAGACAATATCTACATACAACTAATTTCAAACCATATAACATTTATACATTTCTAAAGATAATGTAGATAGAATCATCATATATCCAGCTGCTAACGAATTATATCAGAACAGGTAAAACATAATTCGCACATATTAAACTACGGAGTAATGACAGGCTCCCAAATTGGATCCCAAATTTTGTGTCCCATAAACACACATCATCATTACATTGTTGCCCAATATCTACATTAATTATATAGGTCCGCCATTATGGATCATAACAACATCTATAATTTTAACACAAAATTTAGGATAATAGCATTACTTTAAACCTAGCTTGGGCAGGTTACCAGTAAAAGAAAAAACCCGCAGTAAGAAAAAGAGCTACAAAATAAAAGAAAAACATGAAAGTTACCGTATTATCAAGCATGGCTACAACTTTATTGCCAACTTTGCAGTTTTTGACATCAGATCCAAACTACACCACCTCTTCTACTACATCAGTAACTGTTCCAACATCTATATTTTTAACACAAAAATTTAGGATCATAGCATTACTTTAATTATATAGGCCCAATATCTCTGTTTTATATTATAGATTATAATAGCAAAATGAAATTTCATCCAAGATTATCTTGAATTATCATAAAAAGTCACTATAACCGAGCAAATCCAAAATTATTTATTTAATTAGTTTAATAAAAAGGAAAAGACAAAAAGGAGAAAATCTTTTCTTTTGACATAAAATGCAGACTCATAAACAAAAACTTTAAACCCCATAACAGTTTTCACATGGAAAGATTCAAGATTCCAACAAAAATGGAACATTGTCAAAAAGTGAAAAGAAAATCTAATGCAATTCAAGGTGGGTTAAAGTTAAAAAATAAAAAAGAAAAAGGAAACATCAATGTAGACAAAAGAACTAAAATCAATAATTTATGATAATATCAATTTCCTATATATATCGTTGTTTACAAGATACCCATAGCAGGACATACAAAAAAAATCCAAGAAATAGCAGAGAAATCAAAGAGAGAACAAAAAAAATTATGTTATTAAGTTAATCACGCAAGAAAAAGCTTTAATAATCTGGTAAACAAAACATAAAACAAAAGGCCAGGTGACAAATGTTAAGTAGACGTATTAATAAACATATATACGGTAAACATAACCAGTAGTGAATAAACATGCAATACACGCTGCGTGTAATTGTGTATACCAAAAAACCAATTCTAAAACCTTAAATTTAAGGAGGAAAGACAGCTTTGCAAATACACTTATAACAACTAAGAATCCATCAAATGCCACCACATTTAAGCAATTAATATAATATACAACTTGTACTGAATTCCACTTGCTACAATGACACAAAAAGCAACAACCTTTGTGAGAGGGAAACACATACAATTAGAAAAATTCAATCACCTTGAAGAAAAAAAATACCATACCAGGTAAAATTGAAAAATTAAGTTAAACTGTTTGTAAAGTAATAATATGAATTTATTCCAAACCTGACAAAGCATGTCCATGGTGCTCTGGCTGCCACTTTCTGGAAGCAACTTAACTCTAAACTTCTGAACCCCACCCTTAGCATCTTGCTGTGAATCAGACTTAGGAACAGCTCTTGCGATTTTGGTAGAGCTCCTTGGTTGATCTTTCCCAGAACCCAGATCAGAACCACACCACCCGTAATCACTTTGATCGAAATGGTGAATTGAAATTAGAATTGGGGTTTGAGGGAACTGAAGAGGGTAACTGGGTGTGGACTGGTGCTGTGACTGGTAAGGCACGTGAGATTCAAATTGAGGTAAAGAGGAGGGTTGAGATGGAGGTGGGGGAGGATTATAGGAGGGTTGTAAATTAGGGTTTGGAGAGAATGAAGGAGGGATATGAGCGGTGGGAGAAAGAGAAGGCACTCCCTCTCCCACTGCCACCTCCACCGTATCCACCTTCACTTCCTTCATAGCCTCCATCGCTGGCACAATATCCTCCGCCTCCACCACTTCTGCCATATCCACCACCGTAACTACCTCCACATTCGTAACCTCCGTCGCTTTGCTGTGGAGCAGATCCGTTGCCTCCGTGACCGTACAAACCAGACAGATCCGTTCGCTTGGCCTCTCTTTCTCCCTTCTTTCCAACGAACTCTCTTTCTCTTCCTCGCTCTCTCAGCTGTGTGCGTAACAAGAGAGAGAGATAGAGAGTTTGAAATTTGAATGGGGACTGAGAAAGAGCTGACGTGGATTTGGATGGGACATTTGTCTATTTTATGTCTCTGCTCTCTTTTATATTATAAAAAATTGTTAGGTGTGCCTATAATTTGGGTGTGTAAAAGGTAGTTGGGTTGGGGTATAATTTCTACTAGGTTGGTCGGATTCAAGCCCAAATCCTTACAATACACGTACCGCGAAAACTCAAGGCCTCCACTCCAATCCAGGCCCGAGGGCATATATATTGTCGTATTGAGAGTTGCTCCCGGATCGGGTCTCAATCTCAAATCTGATCTCGCTCTAACCCGAGACAGACGGAGATATGGCAACCTCCTGCTCTTCAGTTCCCTTGCCAGTCGCACTTGGTTTGAAATTAGTCAAGCCTTCAACCATTTTCTCCACTCAATCATGCTTCAGGTGAACGCAATTCATTTTTTGATATATTGTTTACATAAAATGTATTTATAATTTTATCTCAAAATTTCCCGCGCCTTCAGTGTTTTTGATTGAATTGATTTCTTACATACAGTGTAAAATTCAGAAAGACTCGACCAGTCAAAGTATTCTGTGATTACAGATGCTTCGAAGTAAGTTTCTTCTGGTATTCATATCCATCAATTTACATATGCATATACAATTATGTTAAACCATTGTTTATTTATTTATTTATGATCCTATATAGCTTTTAAAGTTCTGTTAGCCTTTCTTCATACTACAATGCAATTTTACATTACTCTAAACAACATACTTCACGGAATACAGTAGTGAATTAATACAGGATAAATTAATAATCTCTCTAAAATAATAGTTTTTACCCGTCCCGACTACTTGTGCTAACGGATAAATTAATAATTTTAATAAAATAATAATTTTTAAAAAGAGCCTTATATAAATATTTGTCCCATCAAAATCATCATAAATTAATAATTCTTTTAAATTATAAATATATCTAGGGTAATCTTGTAAAATATGATTCTATTCTCGTTTGTTTTATCTTGAAATTCAAATCTATCTAAATTTCATCTTTAATTTTTCTTGAAATTCAAATCTAATTGAATTTCATCCTTAATATTTGGTCCCATCAAAATAATGTTTTATCTTGAAATTCAAATCTAATTGAATATAAATTTTTTTGAAATAAAACGTGAATGTAATTTGAAAAGTGGATACAATGAACATTATTTAATTATTAAAAATAATTAATATCACTTGCAATGAGTTCTATTATTACATTAATTTAATAAGTATGATACATTGCATAAAAAAAAGTATGATATAAACATCAATAAAATGCAATAATTTTAATGTAATTAAATTTATGTTCATCGAATAGAAAAACACTCTTTAAATTAATAAATTATTAATTTATCGATTAAATAATAACTCTCTAAATTAATAAAAATTTCCAGTCCCAACAATATTAATTTATAGAGGTTCTATTGTATGTGGAATAATTTAACTGAAATGGTTTCATTTGCATTAAGTTCTCTGTATGTAAAGCTTAGTTGTTTCAGCCTTTCAGGTTTAATTTACTGAAATTACAAGCCGTACAATTACATAAAGTTCATTTGTTGTTACTTTGCACTCGTTTGTGAGTTTTCCAGGAAAGGAATCCCAAGGATTTTTAACTTGCATGGGGTAAAGTTTTATTAAATTACATTAGTGGTTGAATAATTGAGTTATTCACATTTATCAACATTCTTTGGTATTTACATCTAAGGAGGATTGACCGATTTTTAGTAGAAGTCTTGTTTTGCAAAATCTATTTTTCCTTAATGGCTCACGCGATATTCAGCTGGGTATCAGATTTTGATACCCAACTGTGTAATACTATTTGAGGAAAAAATAAGTGTAGTGGTTGTTATCTTCACATTTACAAACTGTCGTCTCTCTCTACTCTACACATTACTGCATTTATCTTTTGTCTCCACATTTAATGCACTTGTGTTGTCTTCAAAACTATGTTATTTTACGTGTTGGTCATCCAACTTAGATACTCAGTTGGGTAGGTTTTTAATTCATTTAAATCTCTTACCTTATTTTTGAGGAAAAACGTGCATTCTATAGATACAAGTGCCAAAGGGAGCAATTCAAACTACTTAAATACTTTCCATTTATTTCTTATTGAGTGATGACAGTGTAATTAAAAACCTAGGGTGTGTTTTTAAAGTTGGAAAGAATTAGGCTTAACGAGCTTCTAAGTATGAGGGTATTTATTTTAGCGTAAACCCTTAGGGTGGCACACACCGTCCCCTTTCATCTTTAACTGAACATTACTGAAATACAGTCCAACTAATTAAAGGACAGTTATTGGGAGAATCTCTTATCCCTAATTCACGCTACTTGTTTTGAGAATTTGCTTAGTTTGATGTATGAACGGTTGCTGCTCTTCATATATAATAGATGGTCTTGCTTTCCTTTGTGTCTGCAAATATGCAGCTCTCCAAGAAATATATTGGCCTCACCTAACATCTGCCCTTGCTATTAGTTTTTATATTGCCAACTATTTTGAGCAATTGACTTTGAAATAACATTCATGAATCCTTTGCTGCTTGCTGTACTTCTTTGTAGAATGGATTGTGTTTTGCAACTAAGTTTCTGTTGCAAATTTATTATTCTTTATCATATAGAAGTGAAAGAAATTACTGAAACATTCCTATTACTTAATTTTGAGATAAGGGATGTTAGCTATCGACCTCCAGGAACAGAATTCAACATTTTAAGTGGAGTTAATATCTCCCTTAAAGAGAAAAGGTATGGGTTTCTAGTCAGAATTGAATATAATAAATTCAACAATTTTTAGGACATTTAGAACCACCCGGTATTGATATGATTGAAGGTATTATGCTTTGCATCGATATGATTATTGGGTGTTCTGTATGCTGCAGTTTTGGTTTAATTTTTGGACGGAGTGGAAGTGGAAAAACTACTCTTTTGCAGGTTAACTGGTATTTCTTTATATCCCTCTTTGTAATTCAAGTTGCAAACTTCTAACTTTTCTCATACAGCTTATTGCAGGGATTAGTAAACCGACATCAGGTTCGCTTTATATTCAAAGATATAGTGACGACGGTAATCTAAATCAGTCTCCCGAATTATTATCCCCAGAAAGAATTGGCATTGTTTTTCAGTTTCCTGAGAGGTATCAACTTCTTATTTGAATAACGAAGGAATTGTTCTTATGTTGTTATTAATTATGCCTAGAATTTTTGCATCATCTGTACTGTTGTGGCAAATCAAAACCAACAAGTTTATAGTATTTTTAATTTTATAGTCATTTAGTTAAACATCTAATGTTTGTTGCACTCTGTATTGCAGACTGCTGTAACTATGTGATCATTTTAGCCTCTTGTCACCATTATTTCAGTGGCATGTTTCTTTTTGTTCTTTTCTATTTCGTAATTACCGTTGTTATTAAAGTCCATCTGATTGAAACATGGTACGATTGAAGGTTCGCTTCCCTACATAAGGGTAGGTGTTTTTCCATCATTTTATTTGCTATAACACAAGGGTAGGACAAGAAATTGAGGGTGCCACTTTGCATGTTTGATAATGAGAAGGAAGGAAATATGTGGAGATTAGTATGAGTATATGTTAGCAATTTAACTGCATCTTATTGGAAAAGTATATATACTTTTATATTATTACAATAATTACATATAAAAGATAAGATATACACTCCTCCATACAAAAAGGAAAGTCTCGTTTGACTTTTTGATTTTTGCTATGCAGTTTAAGATTTGTTCAGGAATACATAATATATTTTTATGCTTTACTTTTATGAAATTCATTACTTGAAAAAATTATTGAAGAAATATGTTTTAGCTTGTCCTAGGAAAACCTTAATATGCATAAAACAAAGTCTAAGAGTCAAGTGAGACACCCATTCATGGAAATATTGTAACATGGTGATATATCAAAACATATTTTTATATAATAATATCTCGATTGAGTTAAATTACAACATATATAATAAATTAATTTGTATTTGATATATACAACTATCTATGCATAAAATAAGAAGGCCTATATGGGAAAAACTTCCCACCTCTCCCGGGCCTATATGAAAAAGGCTTCCCTCCTCAAAGTTTTCCTGGTTTCCCTCGTGTTTTTCGTCCACTTTTGGCCTAATGAGAAAAAGTGGACCTGGATCGAAAAGTCATACTTCCACTATTTTGTTCCACTTTTCGACCGTACTACCGTGTTATTACTATAAAAATATATACAATATATCTATCTACATACATATATATAATATAATTAGACGTGTGAGTATGATCTTGTATTTTATTTTGTTTTCTTTACCTCTCTGGTGTCAGGGCCTGTAAATTAGTTTTATACCTCTCTTATCTAGTTATATTCTTTATCTAGTTTCCTTTGATTTTGCCAAATTTCTAAAGTAATTTTGTGTTTACATTATTTCCAAACTATATGTCTTGTACTCTTCTTTTGCTTTAGGAGTTTTAGTTTACATATCTTGATATATTTTCTTGGCTTAAATATGAATTAGTACCCTAAACTATAGGTCATATTCCACTTCGGTGATTCACATTTTAATTTTGTCAATTAGATGATTGAACTTTTAATTTTTTTTCACTTGCATTCAATTGGGCCTGCCACGTCAGAAATTGACGTGGCATGGCCACGTGGCAATACAGTGCTTATGTATTAAAAAGGCTAATCTTTAAATTGTTTTATTGACTTTAAAGGGCAAAAGAGTAATATAACATTTTATATTAATTAAACTAAATTTAAACAAAAAAAAACCCAAACTGATAATTAGAAGCAGATGCTGCGGCAGCCTTCTTGACTTCTCTCGAGGAACCCAAACTCACGAGTTTGGCAGAAGTAGGGAAGAAACTACCAATTGAGATTCTTCCTCCAGGAATGACATGCATCTCTGTATGCTCCTAATCCTAGTAAGAGTCAAATGCTCCTCCGACATCAGAATCGGGAGCTCCTCCTACATCAAAATTCGGTGCTCCTTCTCTAGCGATCTCTTCTCCGATTTTTTCTCTGTGATTTCCTAAACAAATCACAGAATCTTTTGAATTCAAACCCATGAAATCCCTCTCCATCTCAATATTACAACTCAACCAATTAATTTTCTGAACACCCCAGATTTTGAAAAGAAAAAACAAACTATAGATGGCAGAGCAAGATCAAAGAAAAAGGTATTTACTTGCTCAACAACAAACCCAAAGAAGCAAATTTTCTACAAAGATTGACGGAGATAAAGAAAGAAAATAGATAGAGAGAGAAAGTGTAAACTCTCATCTGCCAAAATGAGATTTATTCAGCAGGCCAAGTCAGCAATTTTTGACGTGGCAGACCCAATTGAATGCAAGTGGAAAAAATTAATAGTTCAATCATCTAATTGACAAAATTGAAAGGTGGATCACCGAAGTGGAATATGACCTATAGTTTAGGGTACTAATTCATATTTAATCCTATTTTCTTTTGGTGTTATTTGTCACCTTCCCTTAACTTATGTTGCTTAATATTGTTCTGTTGTTTTCCTTTGTATTTGGATTCTATAACAGCACTTTATTGTTTGGTCATATCCAACGTTAGCCTGTAGATGCACTGGTGAGAAGAGTAGTTTTCTATCAATAAGAAATGTAAGATAGGGAGGGAGGGGCAGGCTGAAAATGACTTGGGGGAAGTAGTAAAAGGAGACTTGGAGGAGCAAAATATAACTGATGACATGAGTACATGACCTTTCATAGGAGTGAGTGGAGAAGTGCAATCTGCATATCGTAGAGTGAGGAGAATTTTTGATACGTATGTTTCCATACATAAGTGTGTTTTTATTTATTTATTTCCATCTATTTTAATTTTAATTTATCTGTTTATCTTTTTAATTTTTTCTCCTTGCCTTCTTACACTTTTTCTACATCAACTAGTTTGGGATTTTAAAAGGCATTGAGCTGTACAACTGCATTTCAAATCTTCTATTATTTGACTCTCTTATTTTTCTTTTTCTTTTTCTCAATGTTTTCTTATTTGAAGTCTCTAAGATAATATATTGCGGGCTAGGTATTTTCTGGCAGATACTGTTCTTGACGAAGTTACATTTGGGTGGCCAAGACAAAAGGGTGACCTTCAGCTGAAAGAGCTTCTCACTTCCAGACTACAGAGAGCTATTACTTCAGTATTCTACTTCTTCTCAGTTTGAACAATGTGTTTCTCTTTGTGTCAAAATCTATAGGTACTGCTTGGTATAAATTTACATCCATTTCTTGTGTAACTGAACACATAGGTTGGTCTAAATGGAATCTCTTTGGATAAAGATCCCAAGTCCTTGAGTGGTGGCTACAAACGTCGGCTTGCCCTAGCAATTCAGTTAGTAAGACCATTCCCTTTTGTGTGTGTGTGTGTATACATATATCCATATGTATGCTTATATTTTTTATATTTATATTTGGTTGTCTTTACAATGCTGAAATGTCTTAAAACCAAAGCTTATATACCCTTTCATTTTTAGGTAATGGTTTGACTATAAACGTTTGTTGACTTTGTACTACTCTACTCAGGTACAAACTCCTGACTTGTTAGTATTGGATGAGCCTCTTGCCGGTCTTGGTATGGAGATGCTTCTATTTTGAGTCTGTAATCCAATTGTTTTAAATTACTATGTCACTCCTATAAGCCATTGAAATGTGATCTAACTACGTTTTGTGCTAATCTATTTATTTTACAATTATATGTATCAAAGTCTGACATGTTGCCTGTCCAGAAAACTTTTTATGGTTTTTTTAAAGTGGATTCAAAAGGTTGGAAATATTTGCTGACACCATGTGTAATTGACAATTACTTATATGGCTTTACTTATTGAGAAAAGCTTCAAGTCATTTGAGCATCTAACATTGATACAAATACCAAAGATAATATATTATTCTTTAACTTCTAGTCTTCAGAATGCATTGTTCTTTCTTGTCTGGCGACTTGTTTTTCTTTCGTAATTTTGTTAAGTATGTCATATGACTTCTTAACAGTAAGAAATTTACGAGGAATATTTTAGGGTCTGGGGACTCAACCTTCACATGTCTGAGATATTGTTCTATATCCCATCCTGAATTCTGTGAGTATTTTTCTCCCATACTACTGAAATAGCATATTTTGTGACATTGGAATTAGATTGGAAGGCTCGTGCAGATGTTGTAAAGCTGTTAAAACATCTAAAGGAAGAACTGACCATACTTGTTGTTAGCCATGACCTCAAGTAAGTTTCCCCCCTCCCCCCCCCCCCCCCCCTCCCTCCTAATCACTGCATTTTCTGCCTCATTTATTATTTTTCTCCTGGTCATAGTTGCCAGATTTTATTTTTCTAATACTCCTAAAAATTAAGGGAATTATTTCACATTCTGCCTTCAGTCTTGGCCAGCAATGAAATTGGATATTTAAACCTAGAAAAAACCCTGTGCCATGCTGAGGCACAGGGTTTTTCTATATCTGGAGATTTCAAAATGTTTGCTCCTGCTAATCTCTACTGGAGCTTGTTCTACTCTATGATTTAGCTATAGTTTTTGCTTATAGGTTAGCTGATGTAGTGGTGGAGTAAATTTACTGAAACACTTTTCACTTTGCAGTAACCCTAAACTGTTACATGTCACGTGTAAAAGGGCCTGACAATATGAAGGGATTTTTAAAAACTCGAAATAGGAAGTAATCTTTCAATGCTTTAAAAAAATGAAATAAGTCGAGCTAACCGAATAGGTATATTGTTGACTTTTCCTGAAAATTTTGAAGTTATGTGTCAGATGGATATGAATCTTTAAGCCATAAGTGAGAAGAACAATGGCGCTGCTGCTCTTTGAATTCTAAATTTGTTATGTATTACATGTGCCAATTTGTTTATAATGGGGCCTTTGTTACCTCCAGAGAGTTGGTGTCTTTGGTCGACCAATCGTGGAGCATGGAAATGGGTGGAGTGCTTAAGGAAGAGCCTGTAACTGTATAATCTTCAATCTGTGTTATTGCCCGGCTCATGGATACTTGATGTTGTGCGACCATTTCCAAGTTTGTTCTTTTACAATTCATGCACTCACCACAAAATTTATGAATAATATGAAAGGTCTTAATATTGAATATGTATATAGGACCGAGCGGTTTGGTCCGTCGTGTATACATTCAATATATGCAATGTAAAACTAAAAATATATATTTTATTTTTATAATTAATAAATTCAAATTTTATTTTCTTATAAACAATTAGAAAAAATGTTAAATTATTTGACTTTTAACGAAAATAGACACAAAAGCAACACAAATTCAAAATAAGTTTGCGTGTTTTTTTTAACAACTTATGACTTATGTAGACTTTCTTAGGGGTGTTTGATAAAAATTGAATGAATCTGAATGTGAATAAGTTGAATCTAAATGAAAAATATTGTTTGATAATTAACATGTTTGAAACATTTAAATAACAAAATTTTATTATTTTACTTCTCTAAAAAATTCAAAGTTCAAAATTGTTGTAAATATATTTAATATTACTTAGCATAATAGTTTATATTTTTTTAAATTTTTTAACTTTTTTATTATATTCAATTGCTCATTCAACTAATTTAAAAAATCTGAATTAGTTATTCAGCTTAATTAAGTTAAAAAAAATTCAATTATCTAATCGATTCGTATTCGAAACTTCCTTATGCTTTTAGTATAAAAAATCAATGTAAACCCTAATATAAAAATATTCACAATATTAAAATTAGAAATTAAAATACAAACTACTTTTTATTTTAAAAAAATTAATTCCATCATTAATAAATCACAATTTACAAAGGGGATTGGGACTGTGACAGATTTAAAAATTTATTCAAAAAATATTTTGGATCATCACCATTCTTGCCAGACTATTGCCACCGCCGGAGAGCTGCACCATTTGAATCTGAAGTGCATCCTCCTCATCCAACGAATCAAGTTTAAATAGGGAGTTTCATAGTTGCTGGTACTCAAGAATTTCATGATCGTCGTGAGTAATAACTAGGAAGCCTCTCTGTCTTTTACCTCCACTTCTACCCAATTTTTTCATGTGTATTTAATTTGAGTCTTGATAAGTATAAATTCTACTTTTCTTCTCTCTAATTTTTTTCTTAGTATTTAATTTGAGAACCCATAAATTCTTCTTTTCTTCTTCCCAAATTATTTATTGTGTATTTAATTTGGAACCTAGATTTGATCTGATCTAAATTCATATAACTTGAATGAAAGCATGAGTCCAAATAAATAAAGAAGTAGAAGAAGATAGAGAGAATAAGGAGAAGTTGGTCTCCTAAAAATCTCTGAACTCAACTCTATAATATAGTACTCCATAATATAAGGAGGAAGAAGATTAGAGAAAGATAGTTGGCATGTAGGTTAAGGATGGAAAAGATTAGTAAGAGATGGCGGGAACGTAATGTTAGATTGTGGGTTATGGCCCTTATGGGTAGTTAAACCCAACAAAACTTGTCATTGTATTTGGTCAAATGAGTGTTTTAATTTCGTCATTATCACTATTATTAAAGTTGAGTTAGTTGACACCTGTACGTAAGTTTATATGAAGTATATTGATTTGAAAAGTATTTAACCCCCAAGTAGTTGTTCTTCTGAATTATCCCAACCATAATTCAATTCAAAGCCTATTTCCCCATCTATTCGCTTCACAAGGAATCAAACAAAGCCTCTCGTAAGTATCATCGATTCCTAGTCAACTCATATTGCAAGCCCTATTCCCCAAATCTCTCCAAATTCTACGAGCCCTAGCGAATCTTCATAGTATGGGCACGGAGAATCACTCCTCAGCACCCGTGGAGATTTCTGAAGCCTTGTTGAGGGATGAGACTACTGAGAATAATAAGCATTTTGAACTGGAAATAATCCCAGAATGGAAAGATCAGATCACGATCAGAGGGTTGGTGGTGAGTGCTATATTGGGGGCACTCTTCTGTATCATCACTCACAAGCTCAATCTGGCGGGTGGGATCATTCCGAACCTGAATGTTGCCGCAGGGCTGCTCGGGTTCTTCTTCGTCAAGTCATGGACTGAGCTTTTGTCCAAATTAGGGTTTGATGTTAAATCATTTACTAGACAAGAGAATACAGTGATTCAGACCTGCGTGGTGGCTTGTTATGGCCTTGCTTTTAGTGGTATATATCTTTATTTTTTATTCTTTTAAGTTGGTTTGAGCTTAATTAGTGTGATTTTTATTTTATTACTGCTGAAAAATGTCTTATTGTCTGATGATAAGTGTGTACATTTAGCTTGTTTGTATTGTTTTGCAATATGATTAATTCTTATCTGGTGTTGGACAGAGTATCAAGCTTGGGATAAAAAGTCTTTGTTGACTTGAGTTGAGTTGGTGTGGATAGAGTGTAACTGTGGTCTTTGAAAGCATTTTTATGCCTATGTAATTATGTATTATGCATTTGCCTTTGGTTTGAGATAGTTCTTGTGTTTGGACTTTGGAAAGTAATGACCAGGTTTATTAGTCGGAGCTATAATGTAGCTTTTAGGACACTTCTGTTAATTTGGTGTAATGAGTAACTTCAATGTCTTTTGTTGCACTATTTCTTTCATTTTTACTCCTTAGAATATAAATATTGCAGTTCGTTATGCTTTTCCTTTAAAGCTTTATGGTCAATTTACGATCTACGAGTCATTTACACTTGCAGTAAATTGGTGTTCTATTCAGTATTTAACATATTTACTTTTAACTTAGATCTTTTAAGGTAGTAAAATCATATTTTTTTAATTTTATAAATTTTCTTGCCCAATCTTACTGGTCACCTTTACTATGTTTGTTGATTTTTTTTCTTTTTCTATGAGCATCAGTAGAGTTTCTTTATCTCTCATCTTTATTGTTTAAGCAATCTTTTGCACATGATGAATCTCAAATTTGGTACATTTCCTTGGTTTGGCAGGTGGCTTTGGGTCATATTTGCTTTCAATGAATGAGAGAACATATAAACTGATTGGTGTGGATTACCCTGGTAACCGGGCAGAGGATGTTAAGAACCCAGGCTTGTTATGGATGATTGGCTTCATATCTGTTGTCAGTTTTCTTGGCCTTTTCAGCCTTGCTCCGCTTCGTAAGGTATATTCTGACCCCATAATGCTTATGCTTGACTGCTGAGATTGCTAGTAGTACAACAAATCAACATAAATACTCCTGTTGCTACATATTTAGGCAAGAGTTGAAGACATAAATACTTCTGACAGTGCATTCCTAAGTAAGTGGAATTGCTCATTTTTTTTGATTGGTGTGCTTTTTCCTCTTAAATTGAATTTCTGTTGCCAAAATTCTTGTTTTCATAGTTGAATTATTCTTCAGTTTGCTGGTTCCATACTCACAAAAACATTGTGCTGCGAAAATAAAGGGCAAAAAGCACCTTTACCCCCAATGTGTTCATCGGGTTGTAAGCATTGAGTCACTGTACTTTAAAAAAATGCAATTGGCCCATGGAGTTTTTTAAAAATTCTTAATTAGGTCATTCTGTCCAATTTGGCTAACAGACGTCCAAAAAATTGGCCAATTTTCGTACGTGGCTTTTAAAAAAAAAGAAGAAAAAACACGTAATAGCTGATCTGTTCATTAAGAGAGCAATAATTCTAGTGGGTCCCAACTCTTATTTTTTTTACAAAACAATATATCAAAATCCTCTCTCTCCATCCTCCCTCTCCGTCCCAAAAGACCAAAACCATCAAGGGTTAAGGCAAAGAGTCTGTTGGATCTGGGGTTGCATTTGACTCCCACCCAATTACAAGGACTATTATCATCTTCATTCCAAAATAACAATTTTCCTTCTGGATCTTGAATGTCAGCCTTAAATACAATCAATTTCCCTAAGCTTGAACAAACTTTTGAGTTCTAAAGTGATCAAGCTAACAACAATAAATACAAGTGCGAAAGACTTGGATCTGTGAAACACAAAAATCTGAGGGAGCTCAGTAGTCATAGTTTTTCTCCGGAAAACGAAAAGAAATTGACGAATATCCGGCAGTGAAAGAGGAAGCAGGACAAAGTTACTGGAGAAGTCGCCGTTAATGGTTGGTGTGGAGAGCTTTTCCGCCGCTAGCTTTGTTGATAGTAATCGTTGCTATTGCAGTTAATGGGTATGATTTAGATTTCAATTTTGTCATTAATTGATGCAAGCATGGGGTTTGGGTTTCATTGTTCAGCCTTTCCAGTTTGTTTGATTTATCTCTGGTTAGTAATTAGGGCTTGTTTATTGATGGGATTTGGCATCCATGAGTTGATTTAGTTCCAAATTTTGAATGAAGTTTCTGGATTAGAATATGCATCTGGGATTTTTGATTTGGAAATTTTAAGAGGAAGAAGAAGCACACGACTGATCACTCTTTTTATTTTGTTTTGTTTTTATGTTTAGTTATGAATAGGTTTTAATATTTTTAATATTATGTTTCTTTTATGTTTAAGCCTAAATTTAATGATTTCATTGTATTAATATTAGTATTAATTTTCAAAATAAAAGTAATAATTAAAAGAAAGGAAAAGATATAAGGAAAAGAAAAAATTATAAAGAAAATGAATTAAATTATTTATTTTAATTTTATTATTATTTTAATTATTTTTTTGGCCACATAATTAATGATATTATTTTTATTTTTTCTGTGTTGCCACATAAGAAAATAATGATTTTTTAATTTTTTTTCAATGCCAAGTCTGGAAATATTTGACGTCCGTCCAATTTCTTGGACGGAATGACCCAATTAATTTTTTTAAAAAGTTTAGTGGGTCAATTGTATTTTTTTAAAGTACAGTGGCTCAATGCTTACAACTCGACTAACACAGTGGGGTAAAGATGTTTTTTGCCGAAAATAAAGTGTAGACTTCAATAAAGAATTGAGCCATGGAAATATAGTATAAACTCCAAATATTTAGTTGTGCTTAATGTCTTTTGTAACTAAAAGGATAGTATATGCATCTCATTTTCTAGGGACTACAAAGAATTTTTTGAAGTTAACTGTTCTACTGCTAACAAATAAGTAACTAAGTATGTGTTTCTTGTTCTTATTTTATATGTGATATCAGGTTATGGTCATGGATTATAAGCTTATATACCCTAGTGGAACTGTCACAGCAATGTTGATCAATAGCTTCCATACTAATTCTGGAGCTGAGCTTGCAGGGTAAGAAACTTTATAATAAGTTCTTTCTATTTTTGTGAGTTAATTAATCATAAAATTTTAAATTTTTTTTTGAAAAATCTAGTTCCTTACGATGCAAGATGTTTCGGATATCTGCATAATTTATGTGACAATATGGCATGAAAGAGAAATGATTGAAATAACGATGGATGGAGATCAAAGATGAACACGAATATCTTTATCCACTCTAAAGGCAAGTGATGTAGGACGGGGTAGGAAGAAGTAGTAAGAGTACTTATCTCCGCAGAGAATTGGAAAAGAGACATAGACAAAAGCACACAACTTTAATCTCAAATCAATTCATTCAATAATTTTTAAAATAATGAAGTATTACAATGCTTAAATAGAAAACCCAATACTTGGAACTTCTAATTAAATCCACCACTACGATAAAGCTCTCCTAATTAAAATCTACTACCATAATTAAAAATCTCCTAATTATAATCTACTACCATAATTAAAACTTCTAGAATATCCTACTAAAATAATTACATTAATAATCCAATATTTATCTCTAAATAACAATATGAACTTAATAATAAATTTCTTAATTTTTCTCTTTCATACCGCATCATTCTCATCGCCTTTGAAAAAAACTTGTCCTTTGAAATATCGAAGAATAATAAAACACAGTCTAGGAGATACATTCCAACAAAACATGCACATTTGATGTTTCTTGAGCACAATTATTTGGGAATAGCAGTGTCACAAGCAAGAAACTAGATGCAGCGTTAGACTCAAATACCAAATTTCGCGTAAGAAAGTCAACATGTTGTAACTCAATTGTATCTTTTTTGTGTGTTTAACTTCTTGGTTAGCAGGATTCACCTCTTGCACTGCACTTTTTTTAATGCAAACCACCTTTGAATCTTCAACTGATATAACATGCTTAACTTCAGTCACTTTAAGATCCTCACGAGTCTCAACATGTCGAAGTTCTTGTTTTTGAATAGTCACACTGACTCCTATCTTATTTATAGGGCTTGACATCATAGTTTTGACATTTGTGTTGATTCTTTTACCACATGTTGAAATTGCAGCGATGAATTTTGAGATATTTGTCTTATTTGCTATAAGTGCTGCAATGGATTCTTTTATTCTTCTAAGACGGTCCTCCCAATTATAAGTCACCATAATTGAAAAAAAACAGACCTTTTTTTTTGCTACCAAAACATAGGTAACAAATAGGGAAAAATTGAAAATTTTGAAAGTTTAGGGGCTGAAACGAAACTTCAGAAACTTCATGGGCTGAATTGAAATTTTTAGAAACATTGAGGGTCAAATTGAAAGTTTTAGAAACTTTGGGGTCTTAAGTTCAGAATTTTAGAAACCTGAAGGCACCAAATTGTAATTTGGCATAAGAATATCGCAGCACTGTAGCAGGTTTTTTTTAATTTAAAAAAAATGGTTCAATTTTGGGATAAGTTTGAGACTACGTTGTAGTCTCGAATATTGGTGTCAATTCTCTAGCGAATTTCGACAATTGATGGAGGCCAGAAAATTAGGGTAGGAAGGAATTGGGATATAAGGAATTTTGGCTCCTGATACTATTATGATGTAGAACAAGGTGGGAAGAAGGAATAAGAATACCTATCACCGCAGAGACTTGATAGAGAAACACACACAAAGTAACACAACTTTAATTTTAAATAATTTCATTCAATAATCTCTAAAATAATGAAGCATTGCAATGCTTAAATAGAAAACCTAATACTTGGGGATTAAGTAAAATTCTAATTTAAAAAGGAAACAATCTCCTAATGAAATTTACTATTACAACAAAACTCTCCTGTACTACCATAATGAAAACTTCTAGAATATCCTACTAAAATAATTATATTAATAATCCAATATTTATCTCTAAATAACAATACAAACTTAATAATAAATTTCTTAATTTTCCTCTTCCGTTCCGCATTAGAAAGATTGAGGAAGGGTGTCTTTATATATATAGTTTTAAATTGTTCAAAAATTTTATCCATATTAAACTTTACCAAGTACACCCTTTACCCCTATTTAATAGTCATGTCGTTCTTTGTTGGATGTAGCAAGGTATTTGTCTTTTAACAGAACCAATGCAACTGTTATATGAATGGACCATATTTTCTTTTTGGAAAATAAAGTTAAAACAATTTCAGCCCCACATGTTAAAAAGCTGATTCAAATTTATAATAAGACAGGTATTAAAGGAACAAGATACTTCCCCCCCCCCTCTTGAAAAAGGAACAAGTTGGTCATTTTTTTTATTTCCCCCCCTTTTTTAACCTGTGTGCCACGTTGACTTTGACTCGCGATTTGGGAAGGAGGGATAATTATTTAGTAACGTAGACCACCTGTAAGTGATATAATTATATGTGCCGAAAGAGAACCAGAAGCACAAATGGCTGTTGCAGCATAAGAAGAAAAATTTGATAATTTAATATAATCTCTTACTTTCAAAAATTGCCTACGTAGTGGTAAAAATGGTGGTATGGATCTTATTTTACAAAGAAAGTTGTCATGTTACTGAAGGGGAAGTTTGTTGTTGAGGATTCAATTACATGTTGCTAATCTACGAGACTGACTTTTTAGAGTTGAGCAAGTATTCCTTTCCTATGATTTGACTGTGATTGTTTATAATGGTAGAGATGGTTGAAATGTTGAATACACGAGTATGGGCCCTTGATCTCATGTCATCCTATTTAATCTTAACCTTCAGTTAATCTTACCTTTGAGGCGTAATTTAGTTTCATGTCGTCATCCTCGTCTTTGGAACATTTTGCCACTTACGGATTTGTTGTTTGAGACGGTCACTTTACCTAGGAAAGAAAGTCCATCTTTCTTGTTCTTTATTGCTCATTGATCATGATCTTCATTTCAAAGCATGTTTTGCATCCATCTATGTAGGTTGTGTGGTGCAGCTGGAAGGAAAGAATAAACTTTTTAGTTGTTAAATACCATCATACTAATATACTATTCCGGATTTAAGTTTTAACTATGGAAGAGGGGAAGCTGCATTTGGAGTAGTCAGATTACAATTTGGTTTTCTGAAACTACAGGTCTTTATAACTATCATCATTAACCGAAGTAATTTTTTTGGAAGTAGAGACTAGGAGGTTACACTAGTGGCAGGTTGTAAATTCTTTACTTGTTTTGGTTGGTCATGTTGAAGCCTTGTTTTCAATCATCTTTACTGTTGGCTGTTGAAAAGATCTCTCTCTTTGACTTTTTGGTTCTCTTGGAGGAGTTCATCTACAAGTGTCAGAATGTGTTAGCTTATTGCAAACTTGAAGAAAAATCATACCTGAACTCGGATGTTATCTTAAGCTTCTGGGAAAAAGACAAATCCATGATAACCCTGACTTTTCAAAGCAAATAAAGAAAGTGAAAGGAAAATAAGTAAAAAAAAAAAAGAAAAAGACAACACTGACAGATCCTGGATAACTGGAAATTTTCCTGTAATGGTTCTCGTAGAGTGAGTATTTATATTGTCGCTGTTGTGCTAATTCCTGATAAACCAAACCTGATTTTGGCCTTTTTTCCAAGGCTCAGACCTTCTATTTCTCAAGTTTTTTTTTCCTTGTACTGTTGGAAAGATGCCCACTTTGGTAAAGTTTGTCATGATGTTGACGTCGTCTTTTTTTTACCTCTTAAAATATTTCATGTTCTGTAATTGCTTAAATTCTGACAGCTAACTTGTAACAGGAAACAAGTAAGCTGTCTTGGAAAATATTTGAGCTTAAGTTTTTTCTGGAGTTGCTTCAAGTGGTTCTTCAGTGGTATTGGGGATTCATGTGGATTTGATAATTTCCCTAGTCTCGGTTTGTTACTGTACAAGAACACGTAAGCTTCTTGTGCTTTTAGCTTATTGTTATTAACCCCATGTTACCTGGATTGTGGTTTAATACAAATACGTGGAGCGAAAACAGGAGTGTAAAACAGCACATTCTATGGTAGGGGTAGGTTTATTTGGGTCTTGTTGGTACGAAATACGTTTATCTGAAAACGTGGTAACTGGTACGTTAGGATAACCTTCTAAAAAGATATATTTCAATCTGGTTAAGTTAGTTTCATAAACATGTGCATTTTCAAGAGGCTACACCATGTCAATCTTTATTGGAAGCCCCAAGCGGCTCACTTAGTGACACTAGATGATATTTTTTAGAGTTTTCTTATAAATACGGGCATGGGCATGATTTTCTATCATCTTATTCTTGATCTCTTATAACCTAGGACGACCATGCAAAAGTGACGAACTTTGTGGCTTCCAACAAAGACGAATCCATAGAAGCCGATAGAAAGGATGTAATAGTGACAGCATTGTGATTTTAGTCAGTAGTTCAATTCTCTTTCTACGTTTAATTGAAATCCAAATAGTGTGTTCTAAAGCTTTGGATCTACAAAATGTAAGGGTAGATAACTTATAATTTATAAGTAAATATCTGGTATTTGTAATGCCGTAATAGCTTATAATCTCCATGTTTTGCAGAGTTGGTGCAAAAGCTTGGGATCCACAAAATATAAGGGTAGATAACTCATAATTTGTAAGTAAATATCTGGGTTTTGTAATGCCACAATAACTTATAATCTCCATCTTTTACGGGTCTGGCACGTTCAAGTTATCTGCACCACAAACAGTTACACATTCTAAGCTTCAAACTACTTCAGTCTGTACATATTTCAATCAGGAAGGAGTAGGAATTAAGTCGCACCACTAACCAAAAAGAGATGAAAGAGAGGGAAAGAGAAAGAGATGAACATGTAGGCTTTGAATTTTGGGATTACAATTTCCTTGTTACTTTTAGTTCTTTTAACATTTTCTTCCTATTTTAATTTTTACCCTTTCAAAAGTTGGAAAACTAAAGTTTCCCGTCACTTCTGACCTGTTGGAAGTCTGGAGGGTGGAATTTGTTTTAGAAAATGAATGTTGGGGAGCAAGTAGACACGGTTTTAAGTTTGGGATGCAAACCTCATGGGACATGTAAAGTCTGGGTGCAATATATTTTTCAGTCTTTATTTGGAGTTGAATTATGTAACGAGTTTGAGCCAAAGTTTTGTGCTTTTATTGATGAGTGTTTCTACTGATTCCATGCGTGGATAGGTCCTTTAGCCATTCTTTCTGCTCCTTAGTCTGTATTCTAAACATTTTCTAACCTGTTCTACATCAGTTATGCTGGGACTACATTTTCCATGCGAGTAACAGGGAGTACCTTTTGGTGAACTTCATGCCTCATGGTTATATTGGTCTCTATTTTGGGAATATGACTTATAAATCAGCAGTATTATGCTGGTATTGACACCTGAACTGAACTGCTTCATGAGTATATATTAAAATTCAGTTCTTGCTGCTGATTTTTAATAACTTTATGAAGCTCAAAGTGTAATATCCCAAAATTTCCAAATAATGAAATAAGAATTTTAAATGACGAGTAATGAGAATTTAGGTTTCAATGTAAATTGAATTGTCAATGAGAAATGTAAGCAATTCAGGAAGGAAAGAAAGGAAAAGGAAATAGAGCACATAAATGTAAATAAAGGAACTATTCATTTGAAAACTTGAAAGTGAGTTCGGAAGGGAATTTTGAGAAACGAACTTTGCTGTTGAGACGTGAATGTCGAATTTAGTAAGAATTGACAGAACACATAATGTGTAAATTTTTTAGAGTAAACATAATAATATTATATTTAAAAAAAAGGGAGAGAAATGAAGGAAATTATGCAGGAAAGAATGGGAAAAGAAAAGAGACCAGGGAAAAGGAGGAACGGGAAGACGGAGAGAAGAAATTTTCAAGCTATAATCAAGGTATTTCTCTCTACACTTTGTGTTTAAGCAAGCTTATGTAAGGATTATATGCCGACTTAGAGTAGAATTTAGGGTGAGAAAATTGAAAAAAATCACTATAGCAGTGGTGTAACACCATGGAGGAAACCCTTGATGGGTTTTATTTTTTAACCTGTAATCAATCGTAAAATTAGTGGGAAACGGGGAAAGGGTTAGAAACATTAAAGAAAACTAATACAATAAGAAGCAGAGGAAAACGTGGTAAAATCAATGATGAACGCGAAGAAAATCATCGCCGTCGAACGAACTGCGGTTGTTGTTTGGAGGATCAAACGAATTTTGTTTTTAATTTGAATTATACATATGACACCATGAGATCTAGTAGAACAGATCTTGCCCTGAAAAAACTTTTGGCAAAACTAATGATTTAGCCACTGTAGTTGGCAAGTTTTACTTAATACACCACTGAATTTTTAATTTTTT
This sequence comes from Panax japonicus, assembly GCA_020205505.1. Taxonomy (NCBI): domain Eukaryota; kingdom Viridiplantae; phylum Streptophyta; class Magnoliopsida; order Apiales; family Araliaceae; genus Panax; species Panax japonicus. Next base: position 19,490,653 of record CM035095.1, read on the forward strand.
GAATTACCCCATTAAACTAACTATTATTTTGCAATTAAATCATTCTGTTATATTTGAACTGACGCCTGTTAAATTTTTTCATCCATTATCCTACGTGGACTTACAAAAAAAATAAAAAAAGAAAGGAATATGAGATGGCAGATTATCAAAACGTGATGTGGCAATAGTCTTCTCCATCTTGTTCTTCAATCTCTGACTCAGCTTAGCTATTGTTCCTTTCTTGTTCAGATTTTGTTTGGAGTCTAGTAGCAGTAGGATTTGTCTCTTGCTCTGTTATCAGGTCGTGAAATTTTTTACTTTTAGACATGAGGGGAAACTGAAAATTCACAAAACAAACACATTCAGTAACTTGACAAACTAGAAGAACAGAACAGAACAAACCGGCTTACAGTCATTTAAGCAGGATTGCTTACAACTCTCCATATCAGTGTTATCAATGGTTGAGTTAAATGTAAAATAAGTGACATCCTTGAGCTCTACAAAACTATGAAATTGGGAAGCAACACCACAATAATAGCCCAAGATCCGGAGAGCCACCATGGATGCCAGATCCAAAGATCCAACTAAAGTAGCCCAAATCAAAAAATCTGCAGAATCTGAAAATAACAGATGAATCGGCTTGGCATAAAACAGATCTGAAAATAAAGCTAATGAACCATACTACCCGGATCTAAATACACAAATGACCGGTGATGGAACATAACAGAAACCATCACATACATCCGATTCAAAACAATAAAATAACCCTCAAATAACCCAGATTTGTGCACAACAGAGCCATTATCGAGGGTTTTGGACTGAGATTGAAAGCAGAAGAGAGCGACGGAGTCCCCAACATTGCGGAGGAAGAAGAGGGCGGCGACGGTAGCGACGAGGAGCCCAATAGCGAAGATTTTGTATAGATTCTCGGAGACCCATGTGGAAAAATCTAGGGATTTGGACTCGGAGAAGCGATTTTTTGTTGTTGTTCTTCAGAGTTAACCAACTTGTTTTCCTTCTCTCTCCAAATTTGGAAGACACGTATCAGTTATGTCATTTTCTCCACATGCTTAGTTCTGACTAATCCAGCCATGTCATTTTCTTTTTCTTTTTCTTTTTCATGGCCACATCAGATAATAATTGAAATAATTTAACCGCCGTGAGTCATAGTTAACAGAATGATCCAATTAAAAAAATTTAATTAGTTTAATGGGGTAATTCAAAAAATTAAAAGTTCAGTGATGTATTAAGTAAATCATTAGTTTTGCCAAAAACTTTTTGTACCGTCAGAGAAGATGACCAGAAGTACACCATCAGCGAACTTTCCGGCAGAGCCCGTTTGGGCTATTTTTTGGCTGGATTTTGAACAAATTTTGTATTAGAAAGTTGTAGAGAATTAAATTTCATGTGAAATGTGCATAGAATTCGTAGTTTTCGGATAAGCGATTTAATTATGATGAATTTTTGAAGTTTCAACACATAGAAAAATTATAATTAATTACATGAAAATTGTTTTGAGCTGAAATATTTTTACAGTAATCTTATAATATTATTTAAGAATTACTAAATTTTTTTGGTGAATTATTGAAGAGTATAAGTATTTATCATAATTTTAAGCCATTTAAAGTTCGTTTAAAAATAGGGAAAATTCATAGAAAATTTTGTTAATGATGAAAAATTATGAAACTTGGTGGAAAATCTTATAATGATATAAGATAAATATTTGTGGTGTTTCAAGAATGGAAAAGTATGTGGAGGTATTATTTCCATTTTCAAGTTATTAAACAATAGTTTTATAAATAGAAATAATTACAGAAAACTGTCGAGTAATCCGAAAAATGTAAAAATTGGTTGGAAAGACTAATAATATTCTAAAGACTTTAGAAGGTTTAATGGCCTCATGAGGTGTCGGGACGTTGTGGATCGTGTGTTGATTGGCCAATGGGCATAACTGTCTTTTCACACTAGGGCCGAGAATTGACCGAGAGAATTTGAGTATACTTTTATAGTATAATATTAGTGTTTATAGTGTTAATATGTCACTAAAATGTGGTTGTGGACTTTGAATTAAGGTTTTAGATTAGAACGAACTGGTTTGACCTAATTCAGAAACTAAAAGTTGAACCGAGACGTCGTGATACTAGAGGCTTTCTTATTTTTGAGCTTATGTGCCAGTTCCTTAATTGTTCCAAGTTCTCTGAACTATTTGATATTTTTAAATTGAGCAAATTATAAATTCACGACAAACTCTTTACCCGAATAAGTTTCTTATTTGTTGAAAATTTTCAAGTCATGCAAATTCCTATGATTGTGTTGAGAAACTTGAGATGCAAGTTTTGGAAGTAGTGAGTTCTTAAACTCATATTATTATGCTAGGTTCTTGAACTCATAATTAGTATGGTAGGTTCTTGAACCCATATTATTATGGTAAGTTTCTGATGAGTTCTTAAACTCATATTACTATAGCGAGTTCCTGAACTCGTATTATTATGATAAGTTCCTAAACTCATGATGTATGGTAAGTTCATTGAACAAAGCGTTATTTCTAAATTTACATATTCTTGATATTCATAAATTTATTGAATTGCAGAGTATGCCAATTGTTTCGGCTACTCCACTATGAAATTGATTCAGATTGAGGATGAACAACCCTATAGGGAATTTTTATGGAGAGTTTTTCAGTCTGTGTGACTGTTAAACATTTATGGAGAGTCGGCAGTTTATATAACTGTGGGACACTTTTAGGCCATATAGTGCCGACTTAACGCTTTTAGTGTTTGATATGATGTAAAGAGTTCATGGTCCTTACGATCCCTCAGTAATGATAAGATAAAAATTCTGATGTCGAAGTTCTATTAGTTCTTGATAATCATGTGCTGATGCACATAGTTTCTAATATTGAAAATTTATATTGACGAGTTATTCATTGGTTCAAAGCATATTTATTCATTGCTAAGTTATTCTGACAAGCCACTGTGACACTAAGGTAACATGTTGCTGGTCATATTCAGTGTTGCTAGGCTGATCACCTATAGTACGATTCGAAAGAACTTTTGGTCTTTTTATGACCATTCAAGTAACTAAAATTGATAATCCTTTTAATACAAAAATATTGAATTATTGATTCATGTTTATTCATTGAATTGAACTGTTTCATTTCAGTTTCATACTTGCTGAGCATACTTGATGCCCCCCTTGCAATCATTAACATATTGCAGATAAAAAAGAATAATAGGACCCGAAAGGTCAGAAGGTATACAGTAAGAAAAAGAGAAAGCTGTAAAGGTTACAAGTTGGTATCAGGTAAGAGGACTAAGACCTAAGTTGCGATCCAGGGGCAGGTATGTGATTGATGTATTTAATAGACTAGTTAAATCAATAAAAATATAAAAATATTGATAGATATTATGGAAGATGTGTACTGTGATACACCGAATCTGTTGTAGCGAGTACAGTGATTTCGGGGGCGTCACACAAAGTCTATTAAAGTGTTAATTAGAAAGAAATATAAATCTGAAGGAGCTTGTAATGAATGCTCCAGATGTTAATTTTACATGTAATATGTATGCTTGATACGAGTGCCATTTTTTAAGGAGGATTTCTATGCATAACAGAAGGGAAAGCATTCATCATGAGAGTTGCTTGAATTACTGATATTTTTCCATCACTTACCATGCAGGCTCTATTTTGACTTCAGGCCAACTTATGTTGGTTGTGGTCTTATCTGCCCTCACATAGTCAACTCCTCATGCCTTCTTGGGGCAATCATATCATGGGGTTTTCTTTGGCCCATAATTTCCCAACGTGTTGGAGATTGGTATCCAGCTGGCCTTGAAAGCAATGACTTTAAAGGCCTTTATGGCTATAAGGTACTACATTTTTGTTCTATATTCTAACTTCTAGAACGGACTTGCTGGAAAATTTTTAGGTATTTTGTGCCAAACAGACCTGCAATTAAGGAAAGCCCTTGACAGTTCAACATTCTAGTTTGAACTGTTTTAAGATACTTCAACTGAAGCAGAAAGCTATTGATGCCACATCATCAGAGACTATTGAGACATTCACAATCTCAAAAAAGGAAAAAAAAATCTAAAAAATTAAAATTTTGAAGAGTACATGTTGAAGTGATCTCTTTGCATTACTAACTTATATACTAGCATGATTTTTCTTGATACTTCATTTTGTTTGCAGGTTTTCGTAGCTATTGCACTTATTCTGGGAGATGGCCTCTACAATTTGATAAAGATAATAGCTATAATATTAAGGAACTGTGCAACATCAACACCAAGCAGAACAATCTTCTTGCGTGAGGTGGTCGTCGTCCGGATCGTTTCTAACAAGCTATGAAGGTTAATCGCTCACATCTTAACCCCTCGCTTATATGTAAGCGGTAATCTTGGTTCAATTGCTCTAAGAAATCTGCGTTGAATGGACACCAACGATACCTTGACTAGTCGTTTATATGTAAGCTGTAATTTTGGCACAATTAACGATTGATGCGGTAGAAGACGCCACACATAACTATGTATTGTTGTATGATAATTCAAAGTTGAATTTCAAAGAAAACTAAGGATTACTTAGGAATTCTTCAAAGACCAAAGAAGAGAATAATCTCTCAAGTTTATTGATAAAATATGAATTGTTGTTCTATTACATAAGTCATGTATCATATTTATGCTAATAACAATAAACCCTAATCCTATAAAGAATAACAATTTAATTTGAAATGGAAATCCTAGCTAACAAATCAACATAGAAATCAAATCTTATCTAACAAACATCCTAGTTATATTAGAATTGTAAAAGATCTGAAAATCCCTCAAAATAAGGAAGAAAATTTGACAAAATGCATTCTTCGAATTTCGTGCTGTCCTTGATGTGGCAGTTCCACAAAATAGCCTAGCGTTTGCGTGGCAGCGCAATGCCTCCAGAACATGTCTAAACTTTTTGGTCACTTGGCGCAGCAGCGCCAAGCCATTCACTAGAACTGGCGCAGTGCCGTCTGTCCAGAAAACTTCCCCTCATATTTTTAAGTTCCGAACTTGATTCTTTTCCTTTCTTTGTCTTCCCCCACCAAACTCGAAGCTTTGTTTAGACCAAGTTAATGAATTTAGAAACATATCTCATAACGAACACCTTGCCGTGTAGCTTTATTCCTTCCCTTTCGTTCCGTGCAATTCAAACTTATGTTGTCACGCGTTAAATTGTAATCTCCTTGTCAAGCTTGGACATCCACAATTACACGTGAACGCTAATCTCTCCATAAATTGGAACATATCTTTGTTGAAGATCAGATGACATGGACGAACAAGGGTTTGATGACTTGCCTTGCATTTATTTGGTCTTACTAAATAGATTGTATCTAGGAATCCCAAATCATATACTTTATCCTCTCCTCGTGGTCTGCTTGAATTGAACATTCTTGAACAGATCTCAACCCAAGTACTTAAGACTATTTGACGAACCCTTGGAACTTGAGTCGAGTTATTGTAGTTCGATGCGAGCCCGATCAAGATTGTGTTAGTGGCTCTCGTAGAAAAGTCAATATAGCTTAAATATAACATGAATAATCATAGCTCAAGGAGTTTTCCCTTAATCTGACATTGTTTTCTGTTGATTCATTTCATATGCTTGTTTGTAGGAATTAAAATAATCATGTCAACAGGTGATAGAATGTACATGTTCATTGCCTTAACTTCTACTAGACAAGCACTCTAATCTTTGTTACTTAGCGTAACAAGTTTCTATTAGCTGGGGAAGATGAATCATGTTCATTTTACAGAATAGTAGTGAATAATGTATAACATTATCTCATTACTAGGAGCATGAATAAGACCTCTTCAATTTTATTTTTATATTTTTTTGGAGAAGAGACTTCAGTTGTTGGTATTTCCATCCTTATTTAATAATTTTTCAATTTACAGGCAATTCTTCTTATAGATTCTGAAATTGTCTATTCGCTCGTTTTCCAAAGTGACAACTGAGATTACTGCTTATCAAATATATCACACGTGCAAGTTTGCAGTCGCTCCACTTTTGTGTCTGAGGAGTGAATAGTTATGACTTGCTTATTATATTGCATGTGCGCACGCGCACACACACATGCTTGACACGTGATTTTCCCCGACTCTCCATGTTCACATTAAAACAGATAGTGAGACTTACAAGTTACTACAGGAGCAACAAAAACAAGATGAGGTTTTTCTGAAAGATGGGATACCGAATTGGTTTGCAGCTTCTGGATATGTGGGCCTGGCTGCAATATCTACAGCTACAATGCCTCTTATCTTTCCACCCCTTAAGTGGTATCTGGTCCTCTGCTCGTACTTTATTACCCCCGCCTTTGCCTTCTGTAACTCTTATGCTACTGGACTCACTGACTGGAGCTTTGCTACAACCTATGGGAAGATTGGTCTTTTCATCATTGCTTCATTGGTGGGAAAAGATGGAGGGGTCATAGCTGGCCTGGCTGCTTGTGGAGTTATGATGTCCATCGTCACCACTGCAGCTGATCTAATGACAGATTTTAAGACAGGTTACCTTACTCTATCATCAGCCAAGTCTATGTTTGTGAGTCAGTTAGTTGGAACAGCCATGGGTTGCATCATTGCACCCCTCACATTTTGGTTGTTCTGGTGTGCTTTTGAAATTGGATCCCCTGACAGTCCGTACAAGGCACCATATGCTGTTATATTCATGGAAATGGCAATTCTTGGAGTTGAGGGCTTGTCTTCTCTTCCCAAGCATTGTCTGGCCATATGTTGCGGATTCTTTGCGGCAGCTGTACTTATAAACCTGCTGAGGGATGCGACCCCTAAAAAAGTTTCCCAATTTATTCCTATTCCAATGGCAATGGCAGTAACGTTTTATATTGGAGCTTATTTTGCAATCGACATGTTTGTCGGGACGGTTATCTTGTTCGTCTGGGAGCAATTGAATAGGAAGGGCGCTGAAGATTATGTTGGGGCTGTTGCTTCAGGGTTGATATGTGGTGATGGGATATGGACAATACCATTTTGCAGTTCTCTCCATTTTCAGGATTGATCCACCCATCTGCATGTACTTTAGGCCTTCCGTGAGTAGCTGAGCATGTAAGTCAGGTTATTGTTGTTCATTTCAACTGGGGACTTGTTTGGATATGTATATATATGCTCTCCTACGTTTACCCTTGTGTAAATGTAAACGTGTATTGTGGAAATATGTTGAAATTATAATTTCCACAAGTCCCACTAATGTAAATGTAAACGTGTATTGTGGAAATTATAATTCCACAAGTCACACTAATGTAAATGTAAACGTGTATTGTGGAAATATGTGGAAAGAACAAATTCCTTTCTCTTTTTAAGGCATTATTTATTGTATATATTGTCAAATCAAAATATGTCAAATCTCCATCCACAGTAAAAATGAGAGTGTGTGTGTAAAAACTAAAAGGTTGTGGTATAGTGTGGCTTGGGATTTCTACTTTTCTCTCCCACCACACTTTTCTCCGTTTCAACAATCCCACTTTCATTTCCTCTCTCTCCTCCTTCCTCTCCCACCACCCTTCCCTCTGAAAATTAGAACCGTCCTTGCGCTTTCTCTCCCAAATCAATTAGAATGAATCTGAATTATTTTCTCGCCCAAATTCAAATTGAGTTCTATCTTATTATTATAATATAAATGATAGTGTAATAAAAAACCTAGGGTGTGTTTTTAAAGTTGGAAAGAATTAGGCTTAACGAGCTTCTAAGTATGAGGGTATTTATTTTAACGTTAACCCTAGTGTTGCTTTCTAGTTTCTATGATAGTGTTTAGCTTAGGGTGGCACGCATTGTCCCCTTTCATCTTTAACTGAACATTACTGAAATACGATCCAACTAATTAAAGGACAGTTATTGGGAGAATCTCTTATCCCTAATTCAAGCTACTTGTTTTGAGAATTTTCTTAGTTTGATGTATGAACGATTGCTGCACTTCATATATAATAGATGGTCTTGCTTTCCTTTGTGTCTGCAAATATGCAGCTCTCCAATGATATATTGGCCTCACCTAACATCTGCCCTTGCTATTAGTTTTTATCTTGCCAACTATTTTGAGTAATTGACTTTGATATAACATTCATGAATCCTTTGCTACTTGCTGTACTTCTTTGTAGAATGGATTGTGTTTTGCAACTAAGTTTCTGTTGCAAATTTATTATTCTTTATCATATAGAAGTGAAAGAAATTACTGAAACATTCCTATTGCTTTATTTTGAGATAAGGGATGTTAGCTATCGACCTCCAGGAACAGAAATCAACATTTTGAGTGGAGTTAATATCTCCCTTAAAGAGAAGAGGTATGGATTTCTAGTCAGAATTGAATATAATAAGTTCAACAATTTTTAGGACATTTAGAACCACCCGGTACTGATATGATTAAAGGTATTATACTTTGCATTGATATGATTATTGGGTGTTCTGTATGCTGCAGTTTTGGTTTAATTTTTGGACGGAGTGGAATGGAAAAACTACTCTTTTGCAGGTCTACTGTTATTTCTTTATATCCCTCTTTGTAATTCATGTTGTAAACTTCTAACTTTTCCCATACAGCTTATTGCAGGGCATAGTAAACCGACATCTGGCTCGCTTTACATTCAAAGATATAGTGACGACGGTAATCCAAATCAGTCTCCAGAATTATTTTTCCCAGAAAGAGTTGTTAGGAAAAATGAATGGACACTATTTATATATAAACTTATCTCAAAACTTATGACCTTAAGACAATTATGACCTCCTTACGGTTGTTAGAGTTTATAGCACTTGTGGATATAATGACAACGTATACTATAACAACACTACAAATAGTATACTCAGCAAACCAAAATAAGTGCTTTGACTCTCTTTAAAAAAAACTATGAACGAAGACTTAGAAAGCTTAATACTTGGATGATTTGAATGAATAGAATGGCAGCCCCCTTAGTCTATTTATAGGAGGGATTAGTGACCCATCAAATGGGCACAACCTTTTGAAAAGACACCTTTAGCCAAAAACGACGTAGTTTTTGGCTTTAGCAAAATGGACGCATCCGTTCAGGCTAAAAACGACGCAGTTTTAGGCTTAGCAGAACAAAAACGGCGTAGTTTTAGGCTTAACAGAAAGGGCGCATCCGTTCAAGCAAAAACGACGTAGTTTTGGGGCGTTTGTTCAGGCAGATAGCACTTCCCAAAACGACGCAGTATTGGCGTGTCCATTCGGCAGATAACGTTTCTCAAAACGACACAGTTTTGATAATAAATAACATTTATCAAAACGACACAGGTTTGATAATAGAACTAAAATAAAATAAACAAAATTTATTACCAACAAATTATATACAAGGACCCGGCGTATGGATTTGAACCAGCCCTGGCTAGGTCCGCTCCTTCCACAAAAGTGGGGTGCTCCTTGGGGCCCAAACCCAAGAACAACTTTATTGTATATAAACCAATTAATACTTTAGTTCTTAACCGATGTGGAACTTGGCTTTCCTCAAGTATTTATTATTATTTTCAAGGGTGATATTTGGGAGTTAATTTCTCATTCATTACTCTATATTTGAGCTTCCAAATACTTAATTTAATCTACTCATGGAGTATAACACATTGATATGTGAATTCACTTCAAATAATTAATGAAACCCACTTCAAATTTGGCTCAAATTCTAACAAGAGTTGGCATTGTTTTTCAGTTTCCTGAGTGGTATCAACTTCTTATTTGAATAACAAAGGAATTGTTCTTATGTTGTTATTAATTATGCCTAGAATTTTTGCATCATCTGTACTGTTGTGGCAAATCAAAACCAACAATTTTATAGCCATTTAGTTAAATGTCTAAGGGTTGTTGCACTCTGTATTGCAGACTGCGGTAACTATGTGATCATTTCAGCCTCTTGTCATCATTATTTTAGTGGCATGTTTCTTTTTTGTCCTTTTCTATTTTGTAATTACATTTGTTATTAAAGTCCATCAGATTGAAACATGGGACAATTGAAGTTTCGCTTCCATACATAAGGGTAGGTGTTTTTCCATCATTTTATTTGCTATAACACAAGGGTGGACAAGAAGTTGAGGGCGCCACTTTGCATGTTTGATAATGAGAAGGAAGGAAAGATGTGGAGATTTGTACGAGTATATGTTAGCAATTTAACTGCATCTTATTGGAGAAGTATATATACTTTTATATTATTACAATAATTACATATAAAAGATAAGATGCATGCTCCTCCATGCAAAAAAGGAAAGTCTTATTTGACTTTTTGATTTTTGCTATGCATTTTAAGATTTGTTCAGGAATCAATTGGACATAATCTATTTTTATGCTTTACTTTTCTGAAATTCATTATCAAGTGAGACACTCATTCATGGAAATACTGTAACATGGTGAGATATCAAAACATATTTTTACATAACAATATCTCAAATGAAACTTCATCAAGAACAGTATCTGCCAGAAAAGTATCTGCCAGAAACAATTGGATTATCAAAGTCTGACATGTTGCCTTTCCAGAAAACTTATTATGGTTTTTTTAAAGAGGAGTCAAAAGGTTGGAAATATTTGCTGACAACATGTGTAATTGACAATTACTTATATGGCTTTACCTATTGAGAAAAGCTTCAAGTCATTTGAGCATCTAACACTGATACAAATACCAAAGATAATAGATTATTCTTTAACTTCTAGTCTTCAGAATGCATTGTTCTTTCTTGTCTGGCGACTTGTTTTTCTTTCTTAATTTTGTTAAGTATGTCTTATGACTTCTTAACAGTATGAAATTTATGAGGAAGATTTCAGGGTCTGGGGTCTCAACCTTCACGTGTCTGAGATATTGTTCTATATCCCATCCTGAATTCTGTGATTATTTTTCTCCCATACTACTGAAATAGCATATTTTGTGACCTTGGAATTAGATTGGAAGGCTCGTGCAGATGTTGTAAAGCTGTTAAAGCATCTAAAGAAAGAACTAACCATACTTGTAGTTAGCCATGACCTCAAGTAAGTTTTTTTCCCCCCTCTCCTAATCACTGGATTTTCTGCCTCATTTATTATTTTTCTCATAGTCATAGTTGCCAGTTTTTATTTTTCTAATACTCCTAAAAATTAAGGGAATTATTTCACATTCTGCCTTCAGTCTTGGCCAGCAATGAAATTGGATATTTAAAACTATAAAAATCTTGTGCCATGCTGAGGCACAAGGTTTTTCTGCAATGAAATTGGATATTTAAACCTAGAAAAACCTTGTGCGATGCTGAGGCATAAGGTTTTTCTATATCTGGATATTTAAAACTGTTTGTTCCTGCTAATCTCTACTAGAGCTTGTTCCACTCTATGATTTAGCTATAGTTTTTGGTTATAGGTTAGCTGATGTAGTGATGGAGTAAATTTACTGAAACATTTCACATTGCAGTAACCCTAAACTGTTACATGTCATGTGTAAAAGGGCCTGACAATATGAAGGGATTTTTAAAAACTCAAAATAGGAAGTAATCTTTCATTGCTTTAAAAAAATGAAATAAGTCTAGCTAACCGTATTGGTATATTGTTGACTTTTCTTGAAAATTTTGAAGTTATGCGTCAGATGGATTTGAATCTTTAAACTATAAGTGATAAGAACAATGGCGCTGCTACATATACAGCTCTTTGTAATCTAAATTTGTTATGTATTACATGTGCCAATTTGTTTATAATGGGGCCTTTGTTCATCCAGAGAGTTAGTGTCTTTGGTCGACCAGCCGTGGAGCATGGAAATGGGTGGAGTGCTTAAGGAAGAGCCTGTAACCGTATAATCTTTGATCTGTGTTATTGCCTTGCTCATGGATACTTGATGTTGTGCCTGAGGTACGACCATTTTCAAGTTTGTTCTTTATGCAATTTGAGTCCTAGTAAAAAAAAATCATTGTAAATGTAAACACTATTAACAAACATAAAACACGATTACCAGGAAAACTTATTCAAACAACAAAAATGAATTTAAAGCTGCAGAGTGTAGATCCTTGATGGTGTTTGTCTGATATTCTAACACAGTTGACTTGGATTTCTAAGTCAAGGTTGAAGACTTTATATTTTTCTATATTTGTACTGTTATTAGAGTTTTAAGAAGTCTTGCAGCTGCTCATCGTTCCGTGATTCGGAAGTTCAAATCTTGATGACGGAATGCACAAAGTACCGGTTCATCTGACACGCTAGACCATATGATTCTCCACATATCATTTATCAAAATAATAACGATTCTCCACATCATTTCACATTTTTAGTAATTATAACATCGGTATAGGACACATATTTGACACTTAATTAGCGCTACCATTACTTTGAAGTTTGAAATCATTTGAGGAATGCCTCTCTTATTCTCCTTCACTTCACTCGAGTTCATCATCACTCACAACTGGCATAATACTAACCAAAATACAGCTTGTAATCAAACTCGCACCACACTTCTTAACTGACAAGGACGAGCTTAATGGTATTGCTCCGGCTTTTCTGCCTCTACAGCTCTAGCACAAGATCTGCAATGGAAACAGTAGAAAGCTTAAAATAAACAGATAGCAATTCTTTTCTTACAGCTAAAAGTTATGATCCATAAATCCCATGTTCAATAACTTATCAAATAAACTAAAAGAAAAGTTAAAAAAAAATATTCGTTCATTAAGTTAGATCCTGTGGACTGAGGTGTACTGCAATTTTACTAATCTATAATTGAGTGACTTGGTTATATATATTCACTTACAGTCTGCATCTGTTTTAATCCAGAGCTCCCATTTTCCAGTTGAATGGCTCCTGCTGAGCCTATTATGACAAAGGCTCATGGTGGTGATTTCTTCTGTTAACATGATTGTTTGAAGAAACATTTTGTTGTCACATTCTAGGAATGTCTCATCTCCATCTTTATTTTTGCCACTTTGGGAAGTGTTCTTGTTCTCATATTTGTCCGACTTAGTGAACTTTTTGTCAGTGGTTGATCTTTCAGGATGGATTCTTCTGTGCGACATTCTTAGGGTCTGCATGAGCACATGTAAAAAAAATTAGGTACACCTAGCTCTTTGACTATCTAGGTGAAGACTCCACCTTCAACAATATAGGCGGTTTATGTATGAATTAAGATGTCTTCATTATAACCTTTAGGAGGGTGATCTCTGAAACTCTTCCAGTAGGATGGTTGATTTATTAGATAGTGACTTAGTAAATTGTAATATGACGTTTTCAGTGAAGTATTTCTATGACCTGTCATAAGGAGTTCTTATACGTGCTTTATCTTGTTGATAATTCGTTATAATCTGGCACAGCTCATTCTTCCTGGGTGGCACGCCATTTTTGGGATGCACATAATGAGAAAGACCATCAGAAGTTTGGGGATTTTTTTTAGTTTTTTAAGTCAAGAGCGGAATTGAACAGTCATTGACTTCAATTTGTCTGGCTTTTCTAAAAATAATTTCAACTCAACTATGTACAATACAGACTACATAGATCATTGAAATTATTACATCTGGCCTTTAATATCTACACGACCACTATTATTTCATCTGTTTTTTTGACAGTTTGTCTAAAAAGAACCGGTAGCGGTGACCAACCTTGGGCAGTTTCATCTTGGTTGGAACAGAATCTGCAGCAAGACCATTAACAGATAGTGTGCAGCAGCTCCTTGAGGGGATATGCATCTTTTTCAGCATCTTCTTCATAAAATGCATGGCATAAGGTCCCTTGGATTTTGCTTTGCTCTTTATATTGCTTGTAGGCGGCATTGGTATTATTCTTGAAGAGCTCCCCAACTGATCCCTTTTCTTTCTCTGTCTCATCACCTGTTTTGGGACATTATAGTGAAGAACCATGAATATATCCTTGGAGTGGACATGTCGCCATATTTCGGGACCTTCAATTTGATCATTGCTGAGCGTAATGGTGCTAACACAATTCCTTCTCTTAGATAATTTGTAATCCACCTGATCTTCTTTCTTCAGCTTCAAGGAACTTCGATCTCTAGCTTGCCGTTTGTGAGCTTTAACTCATTGTCTGTTATCTCTGTCTCCTTTTCATTTATGTTGTGAATATAAGATCAAAAAGACTTTTAGTTTTGTCCGAAATATGTGACCAAAATGACTACGCGAGTACCTCATTCTCAATTAAGAACATAAGCGCTATCTTTGAAATTGATTCATTTTTAGTAAGTTGCTCTTAGATTTTGGGAGTGAGGGAAGGAGTATACCTAGAATCTCTTGTACTTATGAATTCCAGTGTTATTGATTGAAAGAGCTCTCCTGCAACTCCTTGTTAGATAACCCTTATAAGTAGAGTAGAAAAAATCTGTTTAAACAAGTTCGTCAATTGACTTTTTACGGAAATTAGACACAAAAAAAGCACATGCGTCTTTTGATATGCGGACTTTCTTTTAATTATTTATGTTTTTTGGTATAAAAAATCAATTATTGTTGGGCAAACCCAATGTTAAAATACGAACTAATTATTATTTTAAAAAAAACTAATTCTATCATTAAAATATCACCATTTAGAAAGAGGATTGGGACTGTGGCAGATCTAAAAATTTATTCATAAATTATTTTGGATCATCACCATTCTTGCCACACTATTGCCACCGTCGTCAATTGAATCTGAAGTGCATTATTCTCATCCAACGAATCAAATTTGACTAGGGAGTTCCATAGTCACCGGTACTCAAGAACTCTATGACGGTAGTGAGTAAGAATTAGGAAGCCTCAATGGCTTTTACCTCCACCTCTACCAATTTTTCTTTTTTTCTTTCCAATTTTTTTTCTATGTATTTAATTTGAGAACCCATAAATTCTTCTTTTCTTCCCTCAAATTATTTCTTGGGTATTTAATTTAGAACCTATATCTGATTGGATTTGATGTAAATCCATATAACTTGAATGCATCAAAGCACAAGTCCAAATAAATAAAGAAGTAGAAGAAAGATAGAGAATAATAAGGAGAAGCTTGTCTCCTAAAAATCTCTGAACCAACTCTATAATATAAGGATGAAGAAGATTATAGAGAGATAGTTAGTATGTAGATTAAGGATGAAAAATATTTGAGAGAGATGGCAAGTAGGTAATGTTGGATTGTGGGTTGTAGAATATGGGATAGGAAGTTGATATTTTTTTTGATATTTTTATAATAAAAACATTTAACCCCCGACCCCGCTCACACCATTTAACCCCCGAATAAGTGGTTCTTCTGAATTTTCCCAACCATAATTCAATTCAAAGCCTATTTCCCCATCTATTCGTTCCACAAGGAATCAAACAAATCCTCTCATAAATATCATCGAATTCCTAGTCCACTCAGATTGCAAACCCAGTCCCCAAATTCTCTCCAAATTCTACGGGCCCTAGCGAATTTTCATAGTAATGGGCACGGAGATACACTCCTCAGCAGCCGTGGAGATTTCTGAACCCTTGTTAAGGGATGAGACTACTGAGAATAGGGATTTTGAACTGGAAATAATCCCAGAATGGAAAGATCAGATCACGATCAGAGGGTTGGTGGTGAGTGCTATATTGGGGGCACTCTTCTGTATCATCACTCACAAGCTCAATCTGACGGTCGGGATCATTCCGTCCTTGAATGTTGCCGCAGGGCTGCTCGGCTTCTTCTTCGTCAAGTCATGGACTGGGCTTTTGTCCAAATTAGGGTTTGCTGTTAAACCATTTACTAGACAAGAGAATACAGTGATTCAGACTTGCGTGGTTGCTTGTTATGGCCTTGCTTTTAGTGGTATATATTTTTAATTCTTTTAAGTTGTTTTGAGCTTAATTAGTGTGCTTTATATTTTATTACTGCTGAAAATATCTTATTGTCTGATGATATGTGTGTATTTTTAGCTTGTTTGTATTGTTTTGCAATATGATTAATTCTTATCTGGTGTTGGATAGAGTACCATGACAGGGATAAAAAATCTTTTTTGACTTGAGTTGAGTTGTTGTGGATAGTGTAACTGTGGTGTTTCAAAGCATTTTTATGCCCATGTAATTATGTATTATGCATTTGCCCTTGGTTTGATATAGTTCTTGTGTTTGGACTTTGGAAAGTAATTATCAGGTTTATTAGTCAGAGTGAAAATGTAGCTTTTACGACACTTCTGTTAATCGGGTGTAATGAGTAACTTCAATGTCTTGTTTAGGGGTGTAAACGGATATACGGATCCACTTACAGTGATATCCGTATCTGAAAAATCAACTTGCTATTGGTATCTGGTATTAGGCGGATTTTAAAAATATTATCCATATTTGAAATAATATCCGAATACGGATAATATCCATTTTTGTTTATTTTATTCAAATAAACAGATTATTCGAATATTCGGGTATATCAATTCGTTTACCAGTCATTACCACCCAACCACCACCAACAAATGGTAGTACATAGTCGCCAACCTCATCATCATCAATATTACACCAGTTCCTAGTCTAGATGTCTCTACCAACTCTAGATCCCAACAAGCTCGACCATTTTCAAACTGAGATTCGCCATCTGTTTGGTAAAAAAAACTTATCTGGATTGAGAAAACTTTGGTTTTTGAATAACAAATTGTAGAGATGATGATGTTGATTTGGTCCGCGTTTACGATGAGTCCAACAAACCTAGCCAAATTCAAAATTAGATCTGTTGTGTATCCAAAAAAAATAATCAAATCTGGGTGTAATCATCATAAACCAAAAAATCTCAAGTACAACTGTTGACACCACAAATCTAGATCTGGATTAAGAAAAGTTTTGTTTTTGATAACAAATTTATACCATCAAAATCAGATTTGGATGGTTTTTAAGATTTATTGTTGAACTAATATCTAAATTAAGAGGGATGATGGAGGAAAGAAGAACGAAGGAAAGGAAAGAAGAACCAACAATCAAAGACTCAACAATCGCCATAGTTTACGATACTATCTCCACCATGGTTGCCGTCAAACAAAAGAAAATGAGAACAAGAAGAAAAGGGTTGGATGATGAATATCAGTATCATGTTTATGCCATTTTCAGAAATTTTTGACTGATTTGTTTTGGGCATTAATAACTAAAAATTTGATATTTCATGTTTTAGTTTTGTTTTATGTATTTTATTTTATAACTTCTTTCGTTTTGTTTTTAAGTTTGTTTTGTTTTAATTTAGTTTTTGTTCAACTATAGTTTTTGTTTTGTTTTAACTTGATATAGTAATATGTTTTAAGAGGATAAGTGTAGTTATTTTGTTTTAATTAATTGTATATTTATTTGCCTAAATTCTTACCTTTTTTTAACTACTAAAAATATGATGTGGCAGTTTTAATTGGCATAGATTTGTCATGTCAACAGATCACATCATCAATTTATGATGTGGCATTTTCAATTGAACTAATGTGAAAAAAATTAAAAAATTAATCATCTGATTGAAAAAATTAAAAAGTCGGTCATTGAAGTGGAAAACGATAAGTAGTTCAGGATAGTAATTTATATTTAAGTCAATAAAGTAATACTTCAACATTCAATCCAAGAATAAACATTTAATCTAGATTTCAAAATAAATGCTCTACTTATTAATGTTTAGATGCCCATTAATAAGTGAATTTTATGTGTGGAGTAATACTTTAGTGTGTATGAATATTTATAATCTAGGCTTAAATATGAATTAGTACCCTAAACTATAGGCCATATTCCACTTCGGTGATCCATCTTTCAATTTTGTCAATTAAACGATTAAACTATCAATTTTTTTCAATTGCACCAAATTGAACATGCCATGTCAGAAATTGCTGACGTGGCTAATTATGTGGGGCCTTAAGAAGCTTATGTGGCAAAAAAAACTATTTTTTAATCATTAAATAAACAAATCTATTTAAATAAAGGGCAAAATGGTCAAAACCTAATTTAACATTTCTAATTAAAATAAAACAAACATATATTAGTACAAATCCATTACAATCGATTTATCAAGACTAGCTGCCAAACATATATCTTGCAGCAACTATGCAACCATTGAATGTTTCTGACAAATTGAGGAGTAGAAACAGGTCTTGCTTTGGTCTGTGGTGGTGTTGGATCGATTGGATTGTAATCGTTATTGTTCTATTTTTTTTGCATCTTGGGTTATGCTCCAATTTATCAGATTTGATTGTTATTACTTAGAAACTGATTTATTGATTTTGAGTTTTAAATCTTCATTATCTAGATTCGCCGACATCTATGGTGCAATTTCAGATATGGGCAAGTAAGGGTTTGAAGATTTGTTTTTTCCCCATGACTGATTTTGTGGACGGAAGTCATGGTGGTTTTCCCTGCAGATTTTTTACATGTTTATTACCTTATCCCCTCCATTAAATCAGTTATGGGTGTTTTTGTTAGATCTGTCTGCCTTAGTTCAAATGGATTTAACTGTGTTTTTCGACATCTTTGCCGGTTTTATCATCGAAAATTTCTCTTTTTTGAATTTAGTTATACAGGGATATATAGTATTCATGGGTGGTGTGTTTCGTTGAAATCATCCAGTGGCTAAAAGCCGCTTGATCCCATTCTTGATGGTGGTGGTTCACGGCGACGCCGATGGAATTGGGTGGTGAGATTTATAGGATTTTTCAAGGAGAAGAGGGTAGCAACATAAAACAAAGAAAAGAAATAACAAAATTATTTGCGATGATTTAGAAATTAAGGAGTGGATTTTTAACCATTGAATGTTTCTGAAAAATTGTTGTAATGGTTGGCAGCTAGTCTTGATCGATCGATTGTAATGGATTTGTACTGATATATGTTTGTTTTATTTTAATTAGAAATGTTAAATTAGGTTTTGACCATTTTGCTCTTAATTTAAACATATTTGTTTATTTAATGATTAAAAAATAATTTTTTTACCACATAAGTTTCTTAAAGCCCCACACAATTAGCCACGTCAGCAATTTCTGACGTGACATGTTCAATTTGGTGCAATTGAAAAAAATTGATAGTTTAATCATCTAATTGACAAAATTGAAAGGTGGATCACCGAAGTGGAATATGACCTATAGTTTAGGGTATTAATTCATATTTAAGCCTATAATCTATAATTAGATTCAAAATATACATTGAATATATAATTACTTTTTCTCAAATAATTTATTAAAACTTTAATAATATGTTTATGGGGAGTTTTATTTATTATTTATCCTCAATACATATATTATATAGTTATGAAAAAATTATTTTATTTCATTATATTTATGGAGTGCAAGTTATAATGTATGTGTGACAACTAGTTAATCCAACTTGATCCAAAATTGAACTTGGGCTTATTTTAAATATTTGAACTTCTAGTTTCTAAATAATTTGGTAAATGAAAGTGATAAATACTCTCTCCATCCGAAAATTTATAAACGTGAATTAATCTATTCAACCCTCCCTTTTAGATTAATTCTAAATTTATTCGGACTTAACATATTTTAACAATCAAATTATATTGTCTATTGCTCTCGCCTCCCAGCAATGCAAGTAAGTTCTAAAAGTAAAAAACTTGTAACAAGGTGATAACTATATTTTTGTTCTTGTAGTGTATAATTTTCTTGTTAAATGATACATTTTAGATATTTTTACTTTATAATAGTAAAAATTCATTTACTATACTTAAATCTTATTTTAGTTTATTAATATTATAATAAAAATGTTATTTCTTACTTTTTAGAAGTGAAATGACATTTTTAAAATAATTTCCGTATTCTAGTGAAAACTAATTATTATATAAGAAAGACCACTTTAAAAAGTTATTTTGCTTATTATAATATATATGTGTGTGTGTAAGTTATTTGGATACGAGTTCCGGATACGGATTTGAATTCGAATATCTGATTCCGGATATCTACTATCCGCCGGATATATTTACGGTTGCACATTAAATAAATACGAATACGCCTACTTCTGTATTTGTATCTGTTTATTTGCAGATACCTTTAAACCGAATATGGATATATTCGTTGTTTTTTGAATGCGAATAATATCCTTTTTTTTCGAATACGGATGTCGAATTTTCCTGTTTCCATTTACAACTCTACTTTTGTTGCACTATTTCTTTCATTTTTACTCTTTAGAATATAAATATTGCACTTCATTATGTTTTTCTTTAAGCTGTTCCTTTAAAGCTTTATGGTCAATCTACGACCTACGAGTCATTTATGCTTGCAGCAAATTAGTGCTCTATTCAGTGTTTAACATATTTACTCTTAACTTAGATCTTTAAGGTAGTAAAATCATCTTTTTTTTAATTTTATAAATTTTCTTGCTCAACCTCACCGGTTACCTTTACTATGTTTATTGATTGTTTTTCCCTTTTCTATGTGCCTCAGTAGCGTTTCTTTATCCATCATCTTTATTGTTTAAGCAATCTTTTGCACATGATGAATCTCAAATTTGGTACATTTCCTTGGTTTGGCAGGTGGCTTTGGGTCATATTTACTTTCAATGAATGAGAGAACATATAAACTGATTGGTGTGGATTACCCTGGTAACCGGGCAGAGGATGTTAAGAACCCAGGCTTGTTATGGATGATTGGCTTCATATCTGTTGTCAGTTTTCTTGGCCTTTTCAGCCTTGCTCCGCTTCGTAAGGTATATCCTGACCACATAATGCTTATGCTTGACTGCTGAGATTGCTAGTAGTACAACAAATCAACCTAAATACTCCTGTTGCTACATATATAGGCAAGAGTTGAAGACAGAAATACTTCTGACAGTTCATTCCTAAGTAATTGTGGAATTCCTAAATACTTCTGACAGAAATTCTTGTTTTCATATATGAATTATTCTTCAGTTTACTGGTTCCATAATCACATAAACATTGTTCTGCGAAAATAAAGTTTAGACTTCAATAAAGAATTGAGCCATGGAAATATAGTATAAACTCCAAATATTTAGCTGTGCTTAATGTCTTTTGTAACTAAAAGGATAGTGTCTGCATCTCATTTTCTAGTGGATACAAAGAATTTTTTGAAGTTACTTTAGTTTAAGCTATTGTTTGGGAAATTCTAATCCCTGCTAGAGGCTTACATATGATACTAGCATTTTTCTAGACTGTTCTACTGCTAACAAATGACTTCTTAACTAAGTATGTGTTTTTTGTTCTTACTTTATACGTCTTATCAGGTTATGGTCATGGATTATAAGCTTACATACCCTAGTGGAACTGCCACAGCAATGTTGATCAATAGCTTCCATACTAATTCTGGAGCTGATCTTGCTGGGTAAGAAACTATATTAAGTTCTTTCAATTTTTGTGAGTTAATTAATCATAAAAATTGAAAAATCCTGTTCCTTACAATGCAAGATGTTTCGGGATATCTGCATAATTTATGTGGCAATATGGCATGAAAGTGAAATGATTGAAATAACAATGGATGGAGATCAAAGATCAACACGAATATCTGTATCCGCTTTGAAGGAAAGTGATGTAAGACGGGGTAGGGAGATGGAATAAGAGTACTTATCTCCGCAGAGAATCGGTAAAGAAACACACACAAATGCATACAACTTTAATCTCAAATCAATTCATTCGATAATCTCTAAAATAATGAAGTTTTACAATACTTAAATAGAAAACCAATACTAGGGATCAAGTAAAAATCCTAATTTAAAAAAGAAACAATCTCTTAATTAAAATCTACCACTATAATAAAATTCTCCTAAATAAAATCTACTACCATAAATCTCCTAATTATAATCTACTACCATAATTAACTTCTAGAATATCCTACTAAAATAATTACATTAATAATCTAATATTTATCTTTAAATAAAAATACAAACTTAATAATAAATTTCTTAATTTTTCTATTTCATACCTCATCATTCTCTTCAACTTTGAAAAAAACTCGTCCTCGAGTTTTGAAATATCAAAGAATAATAAACCACAGTCTCGGAGATGCGTTCCAACTTCCAACAAAACACGCGAATTCGATGTTTCTTGAGCACAATTTTTGGGAATAACATTATCACAAGCAAGAAACTAGATACAACTTTGAATTCGAATACAAAATTTGGCATAAGAAAGTCAACATATTGTACCTCAATTGTGTCTTTCTTTTTGTGTTCAACTTCTTGGTTAACAGGATTCACTTCTTGCATTGCACTGTACTTCCTTTAATGCAAACCACCTTTGAATTTTCAACTGATACAACATCCTTAACTTCAGCCACTTTAAACTTTAAGATCCTCATGAGTCTCAACATGTCGAAGTTCTTGTTCTGGAAGAGTCTCACTGACTCCTTCTATCAATGTTCTAAAAGGCGCTAGGCTGGAGGCGAGCGGCTAGCGCCTAGGGGGCCTAGGCAAGATTTTTTATTTTATGTCAATTTTAATATTTTATTTTACATTTATCCAAACAAAACAATAATATAAAGCAAAACAATCTATAATAAAGATAATAAAGGCATTTGTTTAAAGTACAAACACATTTATATTGCTAATGTCAAAGTTCAAACACATGCATGAAATTGTTCAAAGTTCAAACACAAACTAATATTAATTTCTTAAAAATCAATTTGAGATATTTTAAATTTAAATAATTGATTTTTAAGAAATTAATATTAGTTTTTGTTAGAACTTTGAACAATTGCATGTTTGTGTTTGAACTTTGACATTTACAATATGGATATGTGTTTGAACTTTAAGAAAAGGTCTTTATTATCTTTATTATAGATTGTTTTGCTTTATATTATTGTTTTGTTTGGATAAATGTAAGATAAAATATTAAAATTGGCTTAAAATAAAAAATCCCGCCCTAGGAAGTAGGCTCCCCGACCGCTCGCCTCCCGCCTAGCGTCTTTTAGAACATTGGTTTTTTGGATGTCACAAGGTATTTGTCTTTTAACAGAACCAATGCAACTGTTATATGAATGGACCATATTTTCTTTTTGAAAAATAAAGTTGAAACTATTTCAGCCCACGTTAAAAAGCTGATGCAAATTTATAATAAGACAGGTATTAAAGGAACAAGATACTTTTCCCCCTTGAAAAGGAACAAGTTGATCAATTTTTTTCCCTTTATTAAAACTGTGTGCCGCATTGACTTTGACTCATGATTTGGGAAGGAGGGATTATTATTTAGTAACGTAAACCACCTGTAAGTGATATAATTATATGTGCCGAAAGAGAACCAGAAGCACAAATGGGTGTTACAGCATAAGAAGAAAAGTTTAATAATGTAATATAATCTCTTACTTTCAAAAATTGCCTACATAATGGTAAAAATGGTGGTATGGATCTTATTAAACAAAAGAAAGTTGTCATGTTGATGTTATTGAAGGGGAAGTTTTTTGTTGAGGATTCAATTACATGTTGCTTATAAACAAGACTAACTTTTTAGAGTCGAGCAAGTATTCATTTCCTACGATTTGACTGTGATTGTTTATAATGGTAGAGATGGTTTAAATGTAGAATAAACGAGCATGGACCCTTGATCTCATGTCATCCTATTGAATCTTAACCTTCAACTAATCTTACCTTTGAGGCGTGATTTAGTTTCATGTTGTCATCCCCTTGTCCTTGGAACATTTGGCCACTTACGGATTTGTTGTTTGAGACGATCACTTTACCTAGCAAAGAAAGTCCATCTTTCTTGTTCTTTATTGCTCATTGATCATGATCTTCATTTCAAAGTATGTTTTGCACCCATCTATGTAGGTTGTGGTGCAGCTGGAAGGAAAGAATAAACGTTTCAGTTGTTAGATACCATCATACTAATATACAGGGGCTGATCCAGCCTGAAAGAAAGTTTAGTGGGGTCAAATTCGAAAAAAAAAATCCTTAAAAATAAAAATTTAATAAAATGAGCTACAAAACTACCCGTATGCACCAATTAAATAATACTCATTACCAAACAAACCATATTTTGCTGCTTTTTGTCCGATAAGGTATGCAGCTTGCAGTAGGTAATTAATGTCATTGCTTTGAGCTTTCATCCATTAAAAGCACAAAGCTTGTTTCCACCATAATTACCATTGTTGTATACATTTGTTTCTCCGCTTTCTTCGCAAATGCCGCCTCTGCCATCATCTGCATCGATTTCTTTGCTCCTTTTCATCATTCTTATTGTCTTCCTGAAAGGGGTTCAACCCAAACTTCCAAACGTAATCTATGTGCTCAATTCTAAAATCCTCCATTAATTTTCAGTAATGGTCAGTGTAGACCTTGGCCAGTTCCTTCAGATTGTGAGACTGGCAGCTCATAACTTCTTGGGCCGTTAGGTGGCTCGAATTGGTAAGAACGACACCTTCCTCCGAGGGAGAAATTAGGGCTTTTCCCTTGTCATCGTCGGCGGCGGCGAAAGAGGCGGGGTTAGGGGTAGGATTTTTGAGGGGAACTGAAGGTTGTGGACCTTGTGGTGGCGGTGGAGGAGGAGGGAGAAAGCCCATATTGGGGCGTTTGGAAGAGAATGGTTGGCGGTGCGAGGAGGAAGCCATTGCAGAGATATATAGAGAGAAAGTGTATGTATTCTAGTCACGTTGTTACTCTATTGCTCTCTGTTGCTGAACAGTTGAAGAGTTCAGTGGGGGCAGCTGCCCCCCCTGCCCCAGCCGTGGATCCGCCCCTCCTAATATACTATTCTGGATTTAAGTTTAACTATGGAAGAGGGGAGGCTGCATTTGGAGTAATCAGATTACAATTTGGTTTTCTGAAACTACAGGTCTTTATAACTATCATCATTAAATGAAGCACAGTTTTAATAGCTGTTGGGAGAGGATATAGTTGTTCCAAACTGCAATTTTTTTGGAAGTAGAGACTAGGAGGTTACACTAGTAGCAGGTTGTAAATTCTTTACTTGTTTTGGCTGGTCATGTTGAAGCCTTGTTTTCAATCATCTATACTGTTGGCTGTTGAAAAGGTTCAAATCTTGATTAGACAGATCTCTCTTCTACATTTTGGTTCTCTTGGAGTTAATCTACAAGTGTCGGAATGTGTTAGCTTATTGCCAACTTGAAGAAAAATCATACCCGAACTCGGATTTTATCTTAAGCTTCTGGGAAAAAGACAAATCCATGATAACCATGACTTTTCAAAGTAAATAAAGAAAGAGAAAGAAAAAAAAGAAGAAAAGAAGAAAAAGAAGAAAAAAACAACCCTGGCAGATCTGGATAACTGAAAATTTTCCTGTAATGGTTATCGCAGAGTGAGTATTTATATTGTCTCGCTGTTGTGCTAATTTCTGATAAACCAAACCTCATTTTGGCCTTTTTTTTTAGAAGTATCAGACCTATTTCTTAAGGGTTTTTTTTACCTTGTACTGTTGGAAAGAGGAACCACGAGATCTTGCCCACTTTGGTAAAGTTTGTCATGATGTTGACGTCGTCTTCTTTAGTGCTTTTTTTTACCTCTTAAAATATTTCATGTTCCGTAATTGCTTAAATTCTGACATTATCCTAACATGTATGCACTTCTTGTAACAGGAAACAAGTAAGCTGTCTTGGAAAGTATTTGAGCATAAGTTTTTTCTGGAGTTGCTTTAAGTGGTTCTTCAGTGGTATTGGGGATTCATGTGGATTTGATAATTTCCCTAGTCTCGGTTTGACACTGTACAAGAACACGTAAGCTTCTTGTGCTTTTAGCTTATTGTTATTAACCCCATGTTACCTGGATCGTGGTTTAATACAATACGTGGAGCGAAACAGGAGTGTAAAACGTCACATTCTATGGTAAAGAGTATGGTAGGGGTAGGTTTATTTGCGTCTTTTTGGTATGAAATTCGGTTATCTGAAAATGTTGTAACTGATACGTTAGGATAACCTTCTAAAAAGATATATTTCAATCTGGTTAAGTTAGTTTCATAAACATCTGCATTTTCAAGAGGCTACACCATGCAAGTCTTTATTGGAAGCCCCAAGCGGCTCACTTAGTGACACTAGTTGATATTTTTTAGAGTTTTCTTATAAGTATGGGCATGATTTTCTATCATCTTATTCTTGATCTCTTATAACCTAGGATGACCATGCAAAAGTGAGTAACTTTGTGGCTTCCAACAAAGACGAATTCATAGAAGCCGATGGAAAGGATGCAATAGTGGCAGAGCACTGTGATTTTAATCAGTAGTTCAATTCTCTTTCTACGCTTAATTGAAATCCATAGAGTTGGTTTTAAAGCGGTGGATCTACAAAATGTTAGGGTCGATAACTCATAATTTATAAGTAAATATCTGGTTTTTGTAATGCCACAATAGCTTATAATCTCCATGTTTTACAGAGTTGGTGCAAAAGCTTGGGATCCACAAAATATAAGGGTAGATAACTCATAATTTGTAAGTAAATTTCTGGGTTTTGTAATGCCACAACAGCTTATAATCTCCATCTTTTACGGGTCTGGCACGTTCAAGTTATCTGCACCACAAACAGTTACACATTCTAAGCTTCAAACTACTACAGTCCATACATATTTCAATCGGGAAGGACTAGGAATTAATTCACACCACTAAGGCACTAACCAAAAAGAGATGAACATGTATGCTTTCAATTTTGGGATTACAATTTCCTTAATATTTTTAGTTCTTTTAGCATTTTCTTCCTATTTTACCCTTTCAAAAGTTGGAAAACTAATATTTCCCGACACTTCTGTTCAGTTGGGGGTCTGGAGGGTGGAATTAGTTTTAGAAAATGAATGTTGGGGAGCAAGTAGACACGTTTTTAAGTTTGGGGTGCAAACCTCACGGGACATATAAAGTCTGGGTGCAATATGTTTTTCAGTCTTTATTTAGAGTTGAATTATGTAATGAGTTTGAGCAAAAGCTTTGTGCTTTTATTGATGAATGTTTCTACTGATTCCATGTGTGGATAGGTCCTTTAGCCATTCTTTCTACTCCTTAGTCTGTATTCTATATATTTTCTAACCTGTCCTACATCAGTTGTGCTGGGACTACAATTTCCATGCGAGTAACAGGGAATACTTTGTGGTGAACTTCATGCCTCATGGTTATTGGTCTCTATTTTGGGAAAATTACTTATATATCAGCAGTATTATGCTGGTATTGAACACCTGAACTGAACTGCTTCATGAGTATATATTAAAATTTAGTACTTGCTGCTGATTTTTTAATAAATTTATGAAGGTCGAAGTCTATTAAAATGTAAATTAGAAAGAAAAAATAAATCTTAAGGAGCGTGTAATGAATGCTCTAGATGTTAACTTTACATATAATATGTATGCTTGATACGAGTACCATTTTTTAAGGAGGATTTCTATGCATAACAGAAGGGAAAACATTCATCATGAGAGTAGCTTGAATTACTGATATTTTTTCCATCACTTATCATGCAGGTTCTATTTTGACTTCAGTCCAACTTATGTTGGTTGTGGTCTTATCTGCCCTCACATAGTCAACTGCTCATGTCTTCTTGGGGCAATCATATCATGGGGTTTTCTTTGGCCCTTAATTTCCCAACATGCTGGAGATTGGTATCCAGCTGGCCTTGAAAGCAATGACTTTAAAGGTCTTTATGGCTATAAGGTATTACATTTTTTGTTCTATATTCTAACTTCTTAAAAGGACTTACTGGAAAGTTCTGAGGTATTTTGTGCCAAATGGACCTGCAATTAAGGAAAGCCCTTGACAGTTCAACATTCTAGTTTGAACTGTTTTAAGATACTTCAACTGAAGCAGAAAGCTATTGATGCCACATCATCGGAGACTATTGAGACATTCACAATCTCAAAAAAGGAAAAAATAATCTAAAAAATTAAAATTTTGAAGAGTACATGTTGAAGTGGACTGTTTGCACTACTAACTTAAATACTAGAATGATTTTTCTTGATACTTCATTTTGTTTGCAGGTTTTCGTAGCTATTGCACTTATTCTGGGAGATGGCCTCTACAATTTGATAAAGATAATAGCTATAACTATTAAGGAACTGTGCAACATCAACACAAAGCAGAACAATCTTCCTGTTGTAAAAGAGATCTTAGGTGAGTATTACAAGATCTAACACCTTTAATTAAGTGGCCCTCATAGAAAAAAGTCGATATAGCTTAAATATAATAATTATAGCTCAAGGCGTTTTCCCTTAATCTGACATTGTTTTCTGTTGATTTATTTCATATGCTTGTTTGTAGGAATTGTTTAGGAATTAAAATAATCATGTCTACGTACATGTTCATTGCATTAACTACTACTAGCCAAGCACTCTAATCTTTGTTACTTCGTGTAACAAGTTTCTATTAGCTGGGGAAGATGAATCATGTTCATTTTACAGAATAATAGTGAATAATGTATAACATTATCTCATTACTAGGAGCATGAATAAGACCTCTTCAATTTTATTTTTTTATTTTTTTTGGAGAAGAGACTTCAGTTGTTGGTATTTCCATCCTTATTTAATAATTTTTCAATTTACAGGCAATTCTTCTTATAGATTCTGAGACTGTCTATTCGCTCGTTTTACAAAGTTACAACTGAGATTACTGCTTATCAAATATATCACACGTGCAAGTTTGCACTCGCTCACTTTTGTGTCTGAGGAGTGAATAGTTATGACTTGCTTATTATATTGCATGCACACACACACACACACACACACATGCTTGACACGTGATTTTCCCTGACTCTCCATGTTCACATTAAAACAGATGGTGAGACTTCCAAGTTCTTGCAGGACCAACGAAAACAAGATGAGGTTTTTCTGAAAGATAGGATACCGAACTGGTTTGCAGCTTCTGGATATGTGGGCCTGGCTGCAATATCTACAGCTACAATGCCTCTTATCTTTCCTCCCCTTAAATGGTATCTGGTCCTCTGCTCGTACATTATTGCCCCTGCCCTTGCCTTCTGTAACTCTTATGGTACTGGACTCACTGACTGGAGCTTGGCTTCAACCTATGGGAAGATTGGTCTTTTCATCATTGCTTCATTGGTGGGAAAAGATGGAGGGGTCATAGCTGGCCTGGCTGCTTGTGGAGTTATGATGTCCATCGTCTCCACTGCAGCTGATCTAATGCAAGATTTTAAGACAGGTTACCTTACTCTATCATCAGCCAAGTCTATGTTTGTGAGTCAGTTAGTTGGAACAGCCATGGGTTGTGTCATTGCACCCCTCACGTTTTGGTTGTTCTGGAGTGCTTTTGAAATTGGAACCCCTGACAGTCCGTACAAGGCACCATATGCTGTTATATTCAGGGAAATGGCAATTCTTGGAGTTGAGGGCTTCTCTTCTCTTCCCAAGCATTGTCTGGCCATATGTTGCGGATTCTTTTTGGCAGCTGTACTTATAAACCTGCTGAGGGATGTGACCCCTAAAAAAGTTTCCCAATTTATTCCTATTCCAATGGCAATGGCAGTACCGTTTTATATTGGAGCTTATTTTGCAATCGACATGTTTGTGGGGACGGTGATCTTGTTTGTCTGGGAGCAACTGAATAGGAAGGGCGCTGAAGATTATGCTGGGGCTGTTGCCTCAGGGTTAATATGTGGTGATGGGATATGGACAGTACCATCTGCTGTTCTCTCCATTTTCAGGATTGATCCACCCATCTGCATGTACTTTGGGCCTTCCATGAGTAGCTGAACATGTAAGTCAGCTTATTGTTGTTCATTTCATCTGGGGACTTGTTTGGATATGTATATATGTTCTCCTACGTTTACCCTTCTGTCAAATATTTTTTTAGAATCACTCGCATTTGCAAAACTTGTGAATATTAAGGATATAAGTTTGTAACAGGTATGCCCTTAAAAATAATAAATTGTTAGTTTTGTACATTAATAGTGTGTTATGATAACAAAATTATGATGACAAAACTTAAAAATATTTTGCCATTTTTTTGTTTTTGACAAATGGGACTAGGAATTTTCAAAAATAAAAAAATCTTGAGTTGAACTAAATAATGGGGTAACCCTCTTACATACTACATTAACAATAAGCTTAAAATTCACTTACAATGAGAAAATATACTCCCATATAGTTGGATAATAAGCCTACATATTGTGAGAAATCAAATCTACGTATAATAAAAATAATGTAAGAATAAACTAGCATAAAATTGTGGTGCATTAAGTTTGTAATATATCTATACATATGTATTAGTATTTATCTATATAATATAAGCAAGTAATAATGCATAAGATTTAGTTTTAACTCGGGCAATTTTTGTCTTTCAATGCGAGTAAAAAATATATCTATATTTATTATAGCTATATCAAGTTAACGAGTCCTCCAAATTTTGCTGAATAGAGAATATAGTTTTAGAAGAAATCAATCTCTTTACTCTAATTTAGACTAAAGTCCAATTTGAACCCCATAGAGCGTAGAGGTACAATCTAGTTTAACTAATTTTCAAGTACTTTTTCCGATTTTCTACATTTTATATATTTGGTGGAAAGATTTACTGATGTTAGAGAATCAATTAATAGTATAGTTTTAGAAAATATATCATCACACAGTACTTTTTGATTTGGCTTGAGCTGCACAGGTGACTTTCCCTTTTTATCCCTTAGCACCATGATATGCGCAATTTTTGGAAGCTAAATTAGAAGATTAATTACGATAATTTTGACTTCTAGGAGGCTTGTAATAGAGAGAGTTGTAGACGTTTTATCCAGGAATACGTGATGTGATTGTACAAGTTGTCTGTTTGTGATGAGTGTGTATCAGGGGGAGATGGAAGGTGAAATATTACAAGAGATTTTAGTAGTGTCATTAAGTGTATATAAGGTGTAGGATAGTTTTCATACTATCCCAGAAATGATTCCTTATCTCAAGCACATAGATAAGATTGTGATCGATCACCTGGCAAGGCATCATCGTTCCCATCGGAATCTATCTCCATCAGAGATATTCATTGTATTGATCACTCCACACCATTCAACTTTGTGGGTTATCTATTTTATTAGTGACTCAGTTAGGAAAAACAAATATAATTCATTCCTCGGATATTTTGTTTTGTTTTTTAGTCCTGCGTTTGAGGAATGATCAAAGAGATTTAACAGTTTTTGAACAGAACTGGTGATGCCCGAACCATGCAAACCAAATTCACAAACGAGAAACTAGGGTACACAATTCCTATACTATTTTCCTATATATATGACAATATTCTATTAAGTAATGCATGGAGTAATAGTTTATTAGGATATATAGGAACTTGGAATAACTGAATAACCATTTCAGCTCACTTGTCCTGATGAAGACATCTTTGAACTGTAGGAAAATGAATTGGTTTATAAATCTCATCATCCTCTGTAAGAAAACAAATATATGAATAAAGTTATCACAAAAGGAGAAAGAAGTCTTGTGGCTAAGTAGTAGATGATATTGCTAGTACTAAGGAGCAACAATTAAGGATAAGTAAGCGCGATGAAACGACCCGGTGAAATCCCAAGTGACCGGGGGTGTTACATGCGAGGATAAGTGCGATGAAACGACCTGATGAAATCCCAAGTGACTGGGGTGTTACATGCGATTGTACATACAGCTGGCTTTTTTATGAAGAGCTCAGTGATGGGTTTTTAGGTTTCACTAATACCCAATTGGGGGAGGGGAGGGGAGGGGAGGGGAGGGGAGGGGTATTTTTAGTTTATTCTCCTAATACTAAACTCAATTATCAAAAAATAGTTTAATGGGTATGACTGACAACCCTAGTCCCAAATTAGGATGAACAGGCAAGTGTAAGATTAACTTTTTCCCAAAAGATTTTACCTAATTTCCTTGGTTCAATTCTGTTATCACATTGTCTATCGCACTCCTCCCATTGTTTCTTGTATTTTCTTCAACAAGCATTTGCAGCAGCGGAAATTACTTACAGCCTCACTTTCCTAAATTATTATCATAATGTCAATCATCCAACACTGCACTAATGAAATGCCCTACCTACATACATACCTAGCAGTCCCAAAAGAAGAATGATACACAGGCTGGCTGCAACTTTTAGTTAGTTAGTTAGGTAGGAAATTCATGAGTTTTAATTATAAGCACTGCATGGAAAAGTAGTAGTAGAATTTCAAACATGTTTTTTTTGAAATTTTCATGTTAGTAGTGGGGATGATATTTTCAACAACCAACTTTGAAAAGAAAAGAGGAGAGGAGAGGAGAGGAGGTAGGTCTCTTTTAGTTTTGTCTCCAAGGTGGGAAGCACATTTTGACAGGCAAAGCAATCACCAACACACACGTACGTACGTATGTTAATGTATATATAAACCAACCCCATTATTATCCTCAATTCCCCTCTCCATCTCCACATCCAAAGTAATCAGAAAAAGGAAAAGGCTACGGTGGGGAAAAAAAGAGCAGTCTTTCTCATCTTTTTTTTATTATTGAATTTTTAATATATATTTTTCTTCTTCCTAAAGTTGCTTACTAATCAAGTTAGTTGAAAAATTAAATTAGAAATTTTTGAAGAAAATACACAAGATTGTAAGGGATGTCAATGAACTAGCTTTAGCTAGGGCACTCAAAATGAAGGCTAGCTTTAATCGTATTGTTTCATGAATGAATGAAGTGAAGGGAAGTGGATCTGACATTTTTATATAAAAAAAATGTATATTTCTCTTACATGAATAGTAAATAATGAGTGAATTCTGTTTTTATATGAAAGGGACTGGTGTGAAAATATCAGTTTTTATAAATTAATGTGAGAAAGTGCAGTGATTTATGCATGCAGTTAAAGCATTTTAAATATATATATATATAGTCTGGTTCCTATCCGGACTCCTGTATTTTTTTAAAATACGGTTTTTTTTTAAAAAAACAACTAAATTTTTTTTTAATATTTTATGGAACTGGAATTTTTACATAATACAGTGTTTTGGGTGTGATTTAGATACATATAACACTAAATCACACCCAAAACACTGTATTATGTAAAAATTCTTATTCTATAAAATATTACACTTTTTTTAGTTGTTTTTTTAAAAAAAAAAGCAAAAAAAATAAAAAATATATGTAACTTAAGCCAGTCTGGACTTCCGGACTGGATCCCCATTAATTAATTTAATTTTTCGTTTCGCCGTACCTCCAGTCATGAATAATTACTAAACATCACTTGTTGCCACAAAATAATTCATATTTCAATTTTTGTGTTTATAATTTATTTTTTATTTTTATTTTTGAATTATACAGTGCCTTCAGGCACGGGTTATTACTAGTATATCTATATAGAAAATAACTTTGTAGTACACAGTCGCCTATATCGACGATTTTTTTAGGCTATGACGACAATTGACCGTCGCTATAGTCCAAAAAAATTATCGTTATAATACGACTGTGTACTACACAGTTGTGTATATACATATAACCTATATATATAGCTAAAAGCGATGAGGACAATAATCATAACAACTTACCGAGTTTTAAAAATTAAAGCAACCATTATTTGATCCTCCCATAATAATCTAATTAAAGCTTCTAAATGACTCATGCACCTAACTGATTAACCTAAAAACAATTAATGCCTCCACACGCAAACCCTAATCTAAGTTTAACCAAGAAGTAGTACTCCATTAGAAGGGTATAATTATAATTATAAAAGTGGAGGAAGCACTTAATTTTTCTTAATTTCCTAATAAGAATTACTAATCAATTAAATTGTTTGCTAATATTAACTAAAACAGATTGAGGGAGTGGTTGAGATGATCAAATAATCTTCCTGTGGGGCCGGCCGGGAAATTAATCTGATGATCAAACGTTTAAAATTATTAATTAATTAATTTTTTCAATCACCACAAACTCATGCACCTACCTACCTACCTACCTATCTCTAAAAATTAAGAACAGAAAATGTACCTACCATCCCAATTAATCACTTTTCTTGTTTCTATCCAATGGCATGGCATGGGGGCACGTATCGTAATATTAAGTCTGGTAAAATATAGTTACGAGTTAATTTTAATTTTCAAAATATGATTATCGTTTATTTAAGAACTAAAATTATATTAATCATTTTTAATATGGGTTGTGTGAATTGAAACTATATTGTTATGGTTCAAAATCATATTAACCATTTTAAGATGTTTTGGCTTTTAAACAGAATTTTTGAAAAATAAAATTGTGACCATTATAATTAAATAATAATATGATATAAAAATTATTAATATAAATAATAAAATGCTAAAAAATTATACTAATAAAATTTTAAATTAAAATTATTAATATTTTTCTATATTTAAATAATTTTTTAAAATTATTATTAACCTGGTAATATAATATAATACACTAATTAAATAAATTATTAAAAAAACAAAATCTTTTTGACAAATGGGTTAGAAAAAATAAATTGGCATAGGAGGAATTTAAGGGACTAATTTCTTGGCTGTTTATTCACGTCCATTCATACTTTAAATTTTTCTCTTCTCCTACATTAATTAATATATCTATCTATCTATCTAATAAAATACAAATGATTTTGAATTTCCCGCTCACTTAATAAATCATCTGGGCCGTCCAAAGTTTGGGATAAATCTCACCGTTCATACATCTATCTAATAAAATACATCTATCTATCTAATAATCTAATAATCTATCTAATAAAATACAAATGATTTTGAATTTCCCGCTCACTTAATAAATCATCTGGACCGTCCAAAGTTTGGGATAAATCCCACTGTTCATACATCTATCTAATAAAATACATCTATCTATCTAATAATCTAACAATAATTTAATAAAATACAAATGACTTTAAATTTTCCGTTCACTCAATAACATAGGATTTAAGAATCTCTCTTTTTTCAAACAATTCATTTTTAATTATAACATAGGATTTTTTTTAATTACGTGGAACGCGTAGCCGTAGAAAATTCATAATAAATTATGTTCAGATTATTAAAAAAAAAAATTTACCTCTTCAAAGAATAGGTGATTTCATATATATGAACAATCCACAAGTAACTTGGGAATATGTTTTGTGAGTTTATTATGTAGAGGAATGAAATGATAAAATTACTCATAATAATATGTCATTAATTATTTTTAATATAGGTGAAAGAGTGATTTTCTAATTTTTCAATTCAAAATATTTTCAGCACATAACTAATTATACTTATTGAATATGGAGAGAGAATTAGAATAAGAAAAATATAATATATTTAATGCTAAGGGCATAATAGGAAAATTTATGTAAAAAATTGGTTATTAAAGGAAAGTGGACATTTAACATGAGACTACCTAAAATAGTAATAAAGACTTTTATCATGTGACGGATGGAGTAGAAAAGAATGAATAATTACTAATTTTTTCAAGAAATCATAATTTCCACAAGTCACACTAATGTAAATGTAAACGTGTATTGTGGAAAGAATTACTAATACATTAGACTTGGGAATTAATGCATCAAAATTGCCGACAGTTTATAAAAAAGATTGGATAGAGGATGAAGTTCACTGAATTTCCCATGAACTATCTATCAGTCTGAAACTCGTGCTATGTGTCAGCAGGCCCCACTAAGATAGTAAGAATGTCTTCAAAATTATGATCAATCTATCTAATAAAATAGAAATGATTTTGAATTTCCCGCTCACTTAATAAATCATCTGGGCCGTCCAAAGTTTGGGATAAATTCCACCGTTCATACATCTATCTAATAAAATACATCTATCTATCTAATAATCTAATAATAATTTAATTTAATACAAATGACTTTAAATTTCCCGCTCACTCAATAAATTATTTTGATCGTTCAAAGTTTGAGATAAATCATATTGTCCATAAAATGCCGGAGGCACGGGACCCAACTAATTGATCAATATAGTATTAATACACAGATCGGGAGGTGGTCTCTCTATGCATGTCAGTACTGTATTTATCAATTGATCAACTTATCATAAAATTGATCCAATCTACCAACATATAACAGAACCTCACCACTCTCTTCATTTCATTTGTAACTGAAAAGTCTAAAATACCACACTTTTTATGGGCCATATCATCTCCTTCTTGTTGTATTTTAATTACTCCATCTATTATAAAAAATTTATTTTATTTATTTAACCTATCATAAGGATGGCCAAGAGTGGGTTAGAAGCAAGCCCAATACACTACCCCATTTATTGCCTCCAGGTGTCCTCATGTCAACTTATCAAGACTCCACATGGACACTGGAGTCCCTTACATTACAAGTAAGCCCGTAAAAACTTGATTCGTTCCCTAGACCTAGACGAAAAGTAGGATTCTAGTTCCACTCAAAATATAAATTATTTAAATATGAAAAATTTTAAAGTTCGATAAATTATTTAAATTTTTTTAAATTATAATTTTTTTATTAATATTCAAATTATATTCGCTCGAAAAGTTCAAATGTTCGAATGAGATCGTGCTCGACTCGATAGGTAAACGAATTTCAATCAAACTGTAAGACCCCAACTTATTATAAATAAAATCGAATTTTCCTTTATTCATTATTCTAAATTAATAAGGGTTAATTTGATATAATGCTTTGGTTATGGGTGAAATGTGAAAATTTTGCAAAATAAACAAGTGGTTATAAAATAATCATTGTTGTCGGGGAATATTCGTTTGGTCGTGGAATATTCTTTTTGTCGGGAAATATTCGTATGACGGCGCAGCCATTTGTGGGTCCCATATCGGAAAACGGTTGGATGAAAGAAAACGACAAAGATTGAGTTTTATAAATAACTACGTAAATTGTTACCGTTAACACTGTTGGGTTACATGGTGGTTAAAATACAGTAATACGTGTGGTTGCACAGTAGCACACGGTATTGCACAGTATTGTTGAATTATTGATTCGTACGTAAGAAGGCACTACTCAATAATTATTACAGTAGTTACTGTTCATTATTCTATTATATTGATTCAATAATTGCTGCATTGTTAGTTTATATTATTATTGTTTCAATAATTGTCACTGCACAGTATTTTTCATTATCAGATCAATAATTCATATTATTTGAATAATATTATTAGATAGCATTATTGGCAATGTCTAGAAAGTTCTATCAAGGAGAGGTTTGATCATCTAATTGCGAGCCAGTAAGGAGAAATCCTTATTGAAAAGCCCCCTCTTTCTTGGGAACGGTCTGGTTGTCATAATTGTGATTCTGTAATATTATTTAAGAATAATTAATTATTGATAAGGAAATATTTATTTGATGTGGATATAATTGATGAATATATTATTTTATGTGGATATAATTGAAAGAATTAATGCTGAGGTGTTTTATCAGTATTTTGTCGGACTGGAAGAATTAAAAATCATCCGTTTGTGGATTTCGGATAATTTCTGTTAGGAATTTGAAAAAAAATTCTTCTGCAAAGTTGTAGAGAATTGAAATTCCTATAAAGAGTCGTGAGATTCGAATTTTCTGACAAATGGGCTATTTATTGTGAATTATTGAAGTTCTAGAGTTCCGAAATAATTAATTTTTGAAAGTTTAATTATTTTTTTATTTCAAAAACGTTTTTTTTTATTTTTTTCTAGAAGGTAGGCATGTGGGAAATGCTAAAATTAGATTCCTTGGTGGTGGGCTTGAATATTTGGTAAATATTAATATTTTATTAATTTAATCGCCTTTGGCGTTCTAGCATTTTTCTATAAATAGAGGGCTAAGTTAGAATTGAAAATCACACCAGAAACAAAGTTTTCTCTTTCTCTCTCTATATTATCGAGCGTATTCTTGTGAGTATTCTTTTAGTGTTGCTATACGGTGCGAGTTTATGTCAGCACTATACCGAAATTCAGTCAGAAGTACGATTATTTTGAGGTAAGAGATGTTATTTCTTCTTAAATGATATTATTTTCTTCAATATCATTATGTCGAAATATTGGTTTAAACTTTTTATCAAATTTGAAACTTGTTGTGTCGGGGTTACTATTCACGTATACGCTATTCACGAATACGATACTATTCACCGAAAAATAAAAAATTTCTTTTTGTCCAAGATGTCTATTTTGGCTACTATCTTTGATTTTATCCATGTTTTGATCGTTATTTTTGAATTCTGCTTCAAAATTGGCTGTTATGAAGTATTATTGATCTTGGATAAACTGTTATACGAATCCCTAATATTTGTCCTTCTATCTCACTGAATTCGTTCTTAAAAATATTTTTCATCATCCTCAGTCCTTAATGTTGGTATTATTGAATATCTTTGGCCTGTAGTGCAAAGATGAATGATTAAACTGATGAATATCTTTGGTCCGTAGTGCAAAGATGAACAGGTGTTGAGATGAACATGACCAACCGGTGATATAAATAAATATCTTTGGCCTGTAGTGCAAAGATGATTAAAGATGTATATTGATTGTTGTTACAGAGATAAAATATTGATGATGAACTCTTAAATATTAGAAGATAGTAGAATTCATCCTCTACGTGACTCTTCTAATGGATTGTTGTTTCCGCTGTAGTTGTTGATCTAAAACTTGTTGTCTATTATATTCTATCAGATTTTTCCCTGTTGAAGACTAACGATAATTTATTGTATATTATCTTAGTCATAATGTTCTTTACTGGGCTAGTTGAGCTCACCCTTTTCCTTTTTGTTCCATTTTTCTTCTCAGGAGGTGAGAACATAGCTGGATCGAGTCGGGGTATGGAGTGAGATTTCTAGAAAGATGTTTTAGCAGTCCTCACTATTTCTGTAAAATAGTGTTTGAATAATTGTAATGAGGATTTATTTGCGTGTGGATATTGTCTAGAAGACAATATTTATATTTAAACTCACAGTATGTATTGTCGTATTTCACACGATATTTATTTTATTGAAGTTATAGTATGCTTTATGTACCATGTATTTGACGACTCAAAATAGGTGTTGTATACCTGTTTTGGGGGCGTCACACAAACTTTATATCATAAATGTTATAAACTATATCTGAGCAACTCTGACACGTATATTGTTGGTAATTTTAGTAGGAGTAATATTTTAGGAGTAATTATCTAATTTACGGCTAAAAGACTAATGGACTATATTGTGTTATTCATTAATATTTTATCTAAATAAATTAGACAGTTTACCTCTAGTTATTTAACATTATTCATTAATAGTAGTAGGAAAGGAATCTAAGGAATTTGGAAAATGGGTTCATGTGTGTCTGTCTCATATGGTGAAATTTGCAGTTAAAAAAAGATTTGTCAAATCTCTATCCACAGTATAAATGAGAGAGAGAGTAAAAACTAAAAGGGATACTATTATTAAGCCCTGGAAATAAATTTGAGAAAGGTACTGGTATAGTGTGGCTTCGGATTTCAAGATTTACTTTTGTCTTTCGCATTCCTTGCCAAAAACAGTGAAAACAAATGAAGGTAAAAGAACATTTCTTTCTGTTGTTTTACTTTTTTGAGGTCACCATCTTCATTCAATCAAAGAGGACACAAACCCTTTTTATTTTAATAAAATTCTAAAATATAATACTATTTTCTTGAAAGCACACCTGTTCATGGATCCCAAGGGCTCAAAACATCATCAGCAGCCACAGGATGTGCCAAGCTTCTTGAGCCTCCCACAATCAAACCCAAACAACAACAACATGGGTGAGAATAAGCCTGCAGAAATCAAAGATTTCCAGATTGTAATTGCAGATAAAGAAGAGGGCAAGAAGCAATTGGCCCCTAAAAGAACCTCAAACAAAGACAGGCACACCAAAGTTGAAGGCAGGGGAAGGAGGATAAGGATGCCTGCTCTATGTGCTGCCAGAATTTTCCAGCTGACAAGAGAATTGGGACACAAATCTGATGGGGAAACCATCCAGTGGCTGTTACAGCAGGCTGAGCCGTCGATAATTGCCGCCACGGGGACCGGAACAATACCAGCGTCAGCTTTAGCAGCAGCCGGGGGCTCTGTTTCACAACAGGGGGCCTCTTTATCAGCAGGATTGCATCAGAAAATTGATGAATTGGGTGGGCATATGGGTGGGACAGGAGGAAGTAGTAGTAGTAGTAGTAGTAGGACCTGTTGGCCAACTGTTGGTGGAAATTTGGGGAGACCCCATATGGCCGCAGCAGGATTATGGCCCCCTGCTGCGGCTGCTGCAGCTGCTGCTGCTGCCGCTGTCAGTGCTTATGGGTTTCAGCCATCATCATCTGGTCCATCAACAACTAATTTGGGACATGAGAGTTCAAATTACTTGCAAAAAATTGGGTTCCCTGGGTTTGACTTGCCAGCCACCAATTTGGGTCATATGAGTTTTGCCTCAATTTTGGGTGCTAGTAATCAGCAGCTCCCAGGTTTGGAGCTCGGCCTTTCACAAGATGGACATATTGGGGTTTTGAGCTCTCAGGCCTTGAGCCAGATTTATCAGCAGATGGGGCATGCTAGAATGCCCCAGAACCAGCAACAACAGCAGCAGCATCAACCACAACCCTCTTCCAAGGATGAACCGCAGGGTTCAGGACAATAGATTTAGACAAAAAATATTAAAACTTGGGAAGATCTTGAAAGAAAGTAGCACTTTGGTGGAACTGGGTTTTTGGGTACTTGGTTTATGTATTTGTATAATTGCAATTGAGAAGAAGGTTATAGCAGCTGCGAGAATTCAATAGGCATTGGATTTACTTTTCTGGCCCGTCTTCTTTGTTGGCAGCTTCATCCAAGTCTCCAAATACAGGTGCTTCCGGGCCTTTTGATTCTTGATACATTTTTGTTGTAAAGCATAGAACTCTTAGATCGTATTATTATAGAGTTGCTATAGTCTGCATATGCAGGCCGTATAGTTTGGATTTGAATTAGCTTCTTGTTTAAATTCAGAAGTGTGTTTATTATAGTGTGAGGCATCCTTCAATTATTTCTCCTTTTTGAATCTAAATAGAGTGCTGATCAGTTTCTTTGGGTTGATAAATCTTTGGTCACATAGCATACTAGCGTGATTATCTATAAGTGTAGTAAGGCAGAGATTTTTCCTCCATTGCTGCACAAAACCTGATATCCCTACTAAGTACTTGTATGATCCCTGCTTTGGATATATTATACACTTTCTTTTGGAACCATTTCAGCTTTTGTTGCATTAATGAATTTTAATCTGGAACACCAATTCATATTGCTTTTATCTTAAAAGGGTCCAGGTCTGGCTTAGTATTTAAGGAATTCTCAAAGTTTAGTTGCATGTGATTTATCTATTTTTTGCTTTTTGGTCATCTTATAACCATCTGTTGGGAAAAATCTCAAAGGGGTCTACATATGTATGGAACAGTAGTGCTTATTATAGTTGGAAAAACTGTTCAACTTATAAGATTATGCATCACCATTGCTCAGAATTGTAATCATCTAGCTAAACTGCTTTCATTTGAAACCAACTTTATAATAATGATCAATAACCTGATTTGAAATTTTAGGAAAAAGTATCACTCACCACAGTCGAAGGATGATCATATTAATAGGCTTATCTTCTGTATAATCTGTTTGGTTCCAGCTATTGAGGTATAGCAACTTACAGAGGAGAAAATGGATTATTGAAAAATAAAAATTGCATATCAAAACTGGTTTTTAGTTAAAACAACATATATGACAATTTTAGGGGATACAAGTAAAGTTGTCTTAAGACAACAAAATGATTAGTTATGTCTATGATTTAAGCAAGTGAACTTATCCTGATATTTTACTCTCTCTTTTCTGTTATAGCCTAATAGCGGCTGCTTTCATTCCAGTTGCGTTTCTCTATTAAACATAATGATAAAATGATATGATTAGAACCCATCTGCACTTATTCTCGACTCCATGCAGTGCAAAAAATTGATGGTTTTAATGCCAAGTCAATTCTGCTGTTATCACAGGATTGAAAATTAGACCTTAAAAAATATCAAGTTCAAATTGTAATTTTGCAGAAGCGTCAAGATTTATTTTGGAGTTGAGCTAAATTTCATTGTTCTGTCACATTCTTGAGTCTTTGCAATTCCCCACTTTCTATGCAAGT
The DNA here is from genome assembly GCA_020205505.1 of Panax japonicus. Classification (NCBI taxonomy): domain Eukaryota; kingdom Viridiplantae; phylum Streptophyta; class Magnoliopsida; order Apiales; family Araliaceae; genus Panax; species Panax japonicus. The sequence continues at coordinate 19,532,407 of CM035095.1, forward strand.
GGATATTATGAGCACTGACTTTTGTGTCCTAATATATAAAATTCATGGCATTGACACTTCTGTCTCTGTCCTGAATAAACTCTCCCGAAATATACAATAAAGTCATTGTAGACTATTGTCAGTTTGGTTGGTGGTTCATTTTGTTACCTTAGATTCGGTTCATTCAGCTTTAATTTCTTCTTCACTGAATTATGATGGACCCAAGTCATGTATGGTAGATATTTGCATTCATATCAGTTAGTGTGGTACTGGTAAATTCTTCTTCTAGCTCAATTCATTGACTGTGTCAAATGACAATGGGTCGACCACCCATAAACTTCTTCCTAGAGTTGGGGGTTATTTGATAATGGCCTCACCATATTAGTTTTTCTAACCATCCCCTTTCATTTCCACTTAAGTTGGTAAGTATTTTTCTTTCCTTTTCCTATTTTTTTTAATATATATATATATATGCTTTTTTTGCTGTCCTAAATATTTCTTCAATGAGTTATTTATTTATTTATTTTACTTTTTTAGACTGGAATTATGAGTCCCTCATATTAGTTAATAGGTTGTACTAATTCCTACTCTGGAGCTTTCCTTTTATAGAAGTATGAATGTTAAAAAAAGGACTTGATGTCTATAACAGAAATATATTTATATATATATATATATGAAGAAATAATATGAATATTAATAATTAATAGATGGATTTAATTCGATTCCTAACAGAATATCTGTGATGATTGATGAGCCTTCTGATCAGGGGCAGATCTAGTATAGAGTCAGTTGCGGCCTACACTGAGGCAACACCAAAGTTATGGTTTACTCCACCGATTTGCAATTAGGCAATTGACTAGTGTTTATAGATATATAATGTGCCTTTTAAAAATACATAGTAGAAAACACCCAAAAAATTGTCGCCGCCTATTGTAATACACAGTTATGTACATATATTTTTTCATATATATATATATAACATTATTTACAAATATTATCTGTTAGGTTTTAAACATAATGTGAACTTATTTATTTTAGTCAACTCTAGTAAATATGTGGATTAGTTTTTTTTGTTCAAATATTTATGTATATGTATGTATATATATATATATATATATATACTGTCCTTTTTTCTAGTGAATCGTAGGGATCGAACCAAAAACGAATCGGCTATAGCGACGTTTTTTCCGTTGCTATAGCATACAAAACTGGCAATCAATTCGTCTTTGGTTTCAAGTTATAAGAGAGTGATTATTATTGAATTTTGGAAGTCAATTTGAGTAATTTTAAAACTCAAAATTAAATTTTACAATGAATAATATTTTTTTGGATAATATGTATCATTGTATTGACAAAAATTAAAGAAATTTGTCTGGATTTTGAGTTGACATAGTATTAGTATTTTAGAAAAAATTGCCTACCCTGACTTGGATTGCGCCTCTGCTTGTGATTTGTCATATACGAACTCTGAATTAGGGCAAGAGCATATCTATCTATCTATTTTTAAAACTTACTAGTATTTTAACTCATGGAAAACCTGTAACATCACCTCTTTTTGTCATGGATCGGACAAATTTAATGTTACTTGTGGGAGGGAGGAACCCCAAATTCGAAAATTGGTGACTATGAATTTGTGATTAACAAATTTCCATTTCATTTCTACCTAGTTGGATTTGATGATATTCATTTTTCTTCCCGAAAAAAATATAATATAATTTCATAATTAAATACGTCATCGGTACATTATTATAATGTTAAGAATCAATCAAACATTATTATAAAAACAAATAAATAATCATCCAGAATAAAATTCGAACATAAGAATTGATATGAAAAATGGCACACTAGTTGTTGTTGGTTCCACGCCAAGGACTTGGTTCCATAGCCTCAAATATACCCCCCATGTACAGCTGTTGGTCATTAATTGGTGGATTTTGGAATTCCACCTTCATTATTTTTTATGGGTATAACTGTTTCATGTCACTACATTATTCTTATCCAACTTGTGTCAATGCCGTATCAAATTAGGTAATACTCCCCTCGCAACATTTAAGAGCTTATATTTAATTAAGATATTTAAAAAAATTTATTTATATTTAATTATAATTTTTGTAATATTTTTTAAAGTTATATGGTATTGAATTGAAACTTTTATAAAGTCTATAAAAATATTTTGATATTCAAAAAATCATTAATTTTTCATATTTCTATCAAATAGTAGAGTTTGACAGACTTTAAAAAAAGAGATACTCATATCCAAAGTCTGACCTCGTCTTTAAAAATTTTCAATGATTTCCAAATATTTGAAAAAGGGAAAAGATGAACAAAGGAGAAAGAGATAGAGGAGATCAAACAAACAAAATACAACAATATATGTCTCACTTTCTCTCTCTCTACCTCAGTCTTTTCAAAATAAAATCCTAGAGAGTTATTGTAGTAGGTGAGGAGAGATAAAAAAGAGGAAGTAACGTTAAGGTTCCAAATAGAATCAATGGTATTAATAGAGATAACAAATATTTTAATATCATTTTATATTTTTTTTCTCTCATAAAAAATCTCATTTAATATATTTGTAAGTATTAATGAGGTATTTTGTTTTATGTTTATTTTTAAAAGTAATAAATTTGTTAATTTTGTTATTTGTTGAAAATTATAAATTGTTAGTTTAGTAATAATTACTTGATAGGAAAACGACAATGAACAATTTTAAAATCAAAATTATTATTTTATATTATTGTTAGTAGAAAATGACTTTTTGTATGAAATAGGACATTATCTTGTAATAAACTGGGTATGATCTAATAATTCAACTTCAACAATGCATTTTATTTCAAATTAGGTTTTTACATTGTCAAAATATTTTAATATTATTTAATATCGTAATCATTTCATCTAAAATATAATATATTTGTTGACTTTTTAACAATTAATATAAGCTGCAAGATATATTAAAAATATACAAATGTCTATCGAAATCTTGATAAAAATTTATAAAAATTTATCACTTATTTCATGAAGTCTTTAAAAATAATTTTAAAAACTCTTTAAAAATTATTAAAATCTACAAAAGTCTGCTACTTAAAAAAAGTATTTAAAAATCATTATTGAATACACTTTCCTTAAAATAAAAATTTTCAAAAGAGAAATAATATACATATTGACAAATTAAAATAAAAATTTATGCTACATGATAAATTAAATTATGATTGATTAAAAACTTTCGCAATATACAACCAACAACGCTTTATGTAAAATCACTTTTGAAGCACAGATGTTAGATTTGTGTAGCTTGACAATAAAGAAGAAAATTCCATGACAGTTGTGCGATCTAAAGAGAGCTTCCTTGAAAAACAAAATGTATACACGCGCAGACACCACACACGTATATATAAGCTGACTCTTTCCAGCGAAGTATAAATAGCGAATTTAAAATAAATCGATTATAATGACGATTTTATTCGTCGTTATAGTATAAAAAATTGACTTTGTATATTATAACGATAAATAAAATCGTCGTTATAGTCGATTCGTTGTTCTCGTTAAAAACGAATCATATATATATACACGATTCCATCCACGTTGTTAGGAGCAACTCATTTTTGACCCAGTTGCTACAGGTAGTAAGGGCTTATAAAAAAAATTAAGGCCATCGCTACAACTCATTTTTTAAAGAGTTGGTCGGACCCACGATGAGCTCCGAGATAGCCCTGTCCCTGTATCCATATTCTTATCCCCTTCAGTACCAGTATCGGCGGCTCTGATCTCTTCTCAAAATTATTTATTTAGCACTGCTGTACGTACGTGTAACGTACGTATATACTTTTCCTAGACCCGTCCCGATGTTTCCATTCCATTCAATTCACTTTCCAACTTCCCTTTATTCTCCCGCATCCGATCCGGATATTTCTCGGGCATTGTTCATCAACACATCCGAATCTTTTGTTAAAAATGAGAGAAATAAAGTTATATAAAATCAAATATATATATATACACATGGGTATATGAGACCCACTTTTTAATCATTTATTAATATTAGAATTAATATTTTCGCAAGTGAGAAATATAAATATTGATTTAGATTTTTTGGACTATAGCAACAGTAAATTGTCGTCATAACCTAGAATAACTATGACGACGGGTGAAACCGTCGCTATAGCCCAAAAAAATATTGTCATAGTCTACTGTGTAATACACAGCAGTGTACATATATTTTTCCCATATATATATTGAATATATGTCTATTCTTTAGTGAATATTGTTTTCTTGCAAGAAACTACAACTACTTAAGTGGAGACGGAAGACTATAAAATAATTGGATATATACATGAATTTTGAATGTGAAGTTTAATTTATGTATTATGATAAATCAAAAGGCTAATTTTTATCCAAAACATTGTTAGTTATAAGTCTAACTAAAAAGCTTTCAACACTTTAATTAAAACCCAACTTAACACAAACATAACCTTCATAAAATTCTCAACAGTAGATTAGAAGAAAAAGTAGCAAGTTGGTGATCTGACTTTTTAATCTCCTAGTCTACTAGTATTGTATTATCATGGGGTCTCCACGTAAATGGGTTATGCATTGCTCCTCACCTTTTCTTGCCATATATAATAACTACTATATGGATAAGATATTTGTAACATCTCAGTCCCACATCGAAAGATAGGGAAAAAAATTTATCTCCATATAAGAAAATAAAGTTACTACCAATAGTACCTTCAAGTCATGACCTTTTGGGAGCTTGTGGTGGGCTAGATGACCTAAAAAGATACTATTGGGTCAGTGGTTTGAGACCTTATTTGGATGGATTTGATTCGATTCGGACTCGGGATTTGACCCGAGTTGTTTCAATATTACTCCCTTCCCTGTCACTTAATATAAATCGTTTTAGAGTTGTATATAAGTATTAAATAAATAATTATATAATATTAATTATTTATATTATACTTGTATTATAAAAAAATATTATTTATTGAACATAAAATAATAAATTAATTAATGTCTTTGGATTGAGGGGTTTTTTTATCTACTCATATCTCTGTCTCGTCTCTATGCCTATAAAAACAAACCACTTTTGGAAAAAAAGTTCATCTTTGTCCATCGCCAAAATCAGGGTCTTCAATTCTTTCCCTTGAGCTCTTCTCCAAGCTCCAAACTGGACCCAAGTAAAAAGATAAAAGACATTTTATTAATGAAAGTTTGTCATCTATCATTTTGTTGATCAAAACTACGTGATTATTATATATATCTGACATAATCAACTGCCAATTTAGATCCTCTTCAATGTACATTTAATTTCTCCAATTCTCTATAATACATTAACTATTATATGTTTAAATATACATATTAGATAAAATTAGAGAAAAAGTGTAGTAGTCCATCAATTAGTGTCGAGTATGTCGACAATCCTATTAGAATTTGACTCAAATTTAAAGTGGGTTTTATTAATTATTTGAAATAAATCAAAATATTAATGTGTGAATGGAAAATTAACTCTCAAATGTCACCTTTGAAAATGATAATACATATTTGTAAAAAGTTAAGTCTCACATCGGTTAAGAACTAAAATTTGAATAAATTTATATACAATAAAGTTGCTATTAGATTTGGGCCCTAAGGGACACTTCACTTTTATGGAAGGGAGAGAACCTTGTCAAGACTTGATTTAAACCCACACGATTTAGTCAAAGACGTGGTTTAAACCCACGCGTCGACAACTGACCAGACAGGTTTGTGGCTCAAGGTTCTAGGTCATTGTATATATTTTTTGAATATTTTTTTTTGTTTTCTTAGTTTCAATTTTTATTTATTATCAAGTGAATGAAACTGTGTCGTTTTGGGCATTCATAAACGTTAGCCCAAAACTGCATTGTTTTGTGTCCGAATGGACGCGTCCTTTCTGTTAAGACCAAAAATTACATCATTTTGGCTAAACATGCTTTTTCAAGGAGTTGTTTCCCTTTCAATGGATCACTAAACCCTCCTATAAATAGCCTAGGGGGCAACCATTTCATTCATAGCATTTCTAAGCATTCAAGCATTATTAAGTCATTTGAGTCTTCAATTTAACAAGTATTCATAGTTTATTTTGAGAGAGAGTTCTCAGTAGGCTGTAAAATGAGCAAACAGTTCGGGCTCAATTCGTACTCGCTCAACTAAAAGTTCGATTAGAACTCGACTCGAAATATAAATGACTCAAATATGAGCAAATTTTAAAATTCTATAAAGTACTCGAACCTCTTTAAATTGTAATTTTCTATTGATACTCGAATCATATTCGTTCGAAAAGTTCAAACTGTTCAGGCTCGAGTTGAGATCGTACTCGACTCGTTATCTAAACAAGCCTCAATCAGACCTTATATATTTTATACTCATTAAATTTTGTGAATCAAATTTGAGCAATTTAATACTCGATTCATTTACACTCTTAGTTCTGAGCATTAGATTTGGTTCGTAGTGTGTGTTATTTGTAGTGCTGTTATAACACACGTTATCATTGTATCATGGGAGAAAAGTGTCGCTAACTCTAAGCACCAATAAGTATGATATAATTGTCTTAAGTACATAGTATCAAATGTCTTGACATATTAATTTTCTCGTATTTCAACTTTAGTGTACAACAAATAAGTATATATAACTATTTCATATAAATAATAAGTGGGTCTCTGAAACACCCCAGTCCCACATCGAAAGATAGGAGAAAAAATTGTCTGCATATAAGGAAATAAGTTACTACCAATAGTACCTTCAAGTCATGACCTTTTGGGTGAGCCTGTGGTGGGCTAAGTTGACCCAAAAAGATACTGTTGGGCCAGTAGTTTGAGGCCTTATTTTGATGGATTTGATTTGATTCGGACTTGGGATTTGACCCAAGATTTGTTCCGAACTCGGGACTTGACCCGGGTTGTTACATATGGTATCATAGCCGACTCTCGAAAGCTCGGGTCGGGTCATCCACGAAGTCTGGTGGTATTGTCCCACAATGGAGAGACACAATGGAGAGATGGAGGTCCGGATGTGGGGACATGAAACCAGCCGGTATTGTCCCACAATGGCTAGCTAGAGAGACAAAGATCTTTGGGCCTGTGTGTGTGATCGGTTTTGACGGGGACGTCAGAAATTTATAGTGTCCCACATCGAAAGAAGTCATGACCTTTTGGGTGAGTCTGTGGTGAGCTAAGTTGACCCAAGAAGATACTGTTGGGTCAGTAGTTTGAGACCTTATTTTGATGGATTTAATTTGATTCGAACTTGAAATTTGACCCAAAATTTATTTCAGACTCGAAATTTGACCCGAATTATTACAGTCTCATCTTCATATTAAAGAAACTTATATAAAAATATTATTTTAATATATAAAAATATCAGTTTCCATCACTTAAAGAGTACTTGTTTTGTTTGATAAATTATTGAAGGTACTAAATTTAGAATGACATATCTGTTACATCGTTATCCGACTGAACTGTCATTTCAATTATATGTCTGTGCCTCATTTTCGGCCCTTCAGTTGCGGAGAAGTTGGAATTAATAAGAAATCAAATCAAGCGGTGCAAGTCTCCTCTGTCTTGATTTATTTAATTACTCGCCCATTTTTACATTTATTTTGCATCTTTAAAAAAATAATGTCGTTTTATAATTTTAAAATAAAGAAGAGAGTAGATTGGTTGTGTTATCTAAAATAATATATTAGAAATATAAAGTTATTTTATAATTTTAAAATAAAAAATGTTGAAATCAAATGTATAATGTGAAAAATTCATCTGATTATAATCCAAAAAACATCTGATTTATAATTAATTAATTATACTAATTTTTGAACCATCACCTATAGTCGAAAAAACATGTGGGGGTGGGGGTGGGGGTGGGGGTGGGGTGAGTTCTTTGTTAACTTTATAAAGTGCAAAAAATTATTATAAATTAATATGAGTCAAAACTAATTAAATTAGATTCAAGTGATTTTAATTAATTATATAATTTTTAACTTAAATTGACAAGTCTTATCACCTAAAGTCGAAAATTACTTTTTCAGCACCTGAAATTTTACGTTCGTTTTCGCAACAATGCAAGTTCATATTTTTTTTTGTCCAACACTAATCACTTTTTTTCTTATATGTTTTTTCTTCTTCAATTTCCCAATCAACAAATTATACAAAGTTATCAAATGCATTATAGCATTAAAATTAAATTAAAATTTATTCAATTAACACTGTTAATGTCAAGATCTTCTCCAACGTCCTAATCACGTAAGACGTCCTGATTCTGCACAGTAAACACGATAAATACCAAAAGCTTGACGGCTTCGACCGTCGGGGGATAACTCAGGCGTGATAGTCAGTATCCGTGTTCACAAGGGTTAACAATGGAGGATATTATCTCTAGCGTATTGAGAGAGAGAAAATTCTAGTTGAATGTGTGTGTGTACGTACCTTTTTTTTGAAGACTTCCTTGTTAGGTTATACTCTCTTGCCCGGTTTACCGTGTCACCTACTACCGTCTGACACAGCCCCTCACTCCTCAGTGATTTTTACCGACTGCCTGCAGGTTGTCACCTTTCTCTTCCACTATTTATGCCGCCGGCCGACTATAATCTCATCCACATTAATGCATTGCAGGTATCTTAATCAATTGTCATGTTTTTTTTATCATTACAAGTCAAAATAATAGATATTAAAATATCTAACGGGTCAATCCATTGATCCGACCCGGTCTTAAAGGGATCCAATATGAATAATATAATGATTAGGCCCATAACTTTTAAGGCTCAATAATGAGGACCCAATAGACTAACTAAACAAGTGGGCCCAATGTGAGAAATATCATGACCCAACATTGCCCCCCAATGTGAGAAATATCATGACCCAACATAAGACAAGATAGAAGAGACAGGAGGTCTAATATGAGAGGCCCAATCTGAAAAATATTTGAAACTAGACCCGGTTAATGTATGGGGCTTGAATAGGACGCTAACCTTTCAAATTCTAAATCATTACCAGTATTTAATGTGCCGCCCTTGTACACCGTGTAACCGTCAGTATAAAAAGTAATTTCCCCCAATTTTGACAATTTTACCTGCCCATTTGAAATTTCAGACTCTTGAGTTTTCTTCTTCTCTCTCGATTTTTCCTATTCTCTACAGCCTGGCAACAATGGTGGTCCTAAACACAAACCAGAGCTCCCCCCTTCGAGTGACTCCAATTAACACCGTCCCTCCTAGCCCCAATCCTACCGAAGGAGTCTCGAGCTCTAACCCTAAGGCCACCAATCCCAGTGAAAACCCTTTGCCTCCGAAACCCATGCCTAACCCCTCCGATTTCTTCAAAAACAAAAAACAATATCCTCATGCCAACACTCCCACCTCTGTTTCCGAAAATTAATTGCGAAAGATTAAAGCTCGTTACCACATCCCCGATATTCACTTGATAAGAGCCCCCAAATCTGATGAAAAGATGTATCAACGTCCAGATGGGTGGACGGTTGTCCTGGTGACTCTGCTCGAAAAGGGGGTTCGTTTCCCTCTTCACATATTTTTGGTTACCCTGTTAGGGTTTATCGGTGTTGGGTTCGCCCAACTAGTCCCAAACTCATATATCCATATCTTAGCGTTCATCGCTTTTTGCCATGAATTGGGTGTCGAACCCACCCATGATTTCTTCTTTACTGTTTACAAAGTTGCCCAGTCTAGGGAAAAAAGGGTTTAAAGTTTTTGGTAAGCAAGCACCAAAGGCAGGTGAAAGATTTGAGAGGCGGTCTTTAATAAACACTCATTCGAGCAACAGGGGGTGGCACGAGAGATGGTTTTTCATCAAAGGACCAGAAATTGCCTCCTTACCGAACTGGGCTACTGACGAGAAAATTTCTGCAGACTTTGGTGACATCTCCGATGAAAGAGTGAACGAGATGATAGAGCTTTTCGGGAATTTCCCGAAGGAAGAATGGAAACACGGACTTCTTTCCAAACAAGCATGGTTGTTTGATCATAAACGTAAGTGTAAAACTATTTTCGTGCATGTTTCTGTGAAACCTTTGATAATGTTGGTTCTGATTTGTTGTAATATAATCTTTGTAGTGTCTTTGATTAGACCGAACTCTTCAGAGGTAAAAGAAATTGAAGATTTTTAGGCTGGAAAGATTACAGATGCAAATGAAGAGTTCCCAACAGAAGAGTTTCCTCAAGCCAATCCTCCCACCACTGAAACACCCGTTGTCGTCAACCCTCCAGTTAATGATCCACAAATTGATGAGTCCCTTATACCTGAAAAATCCCATAAACCCCTACGAAGAAAAATTGGTAACTAATTCATACTACAAGTGTGAAGATAAATTGGTTATCTTGGTATAAAAGTTTGGTTACTTTGGTATAAAAGTTTGGTTACCAATTCAGTTTTATTAAGTTATCAATTTCGTTTGAATGTGATGGAGTTGGTAGCCAACCATTCATACAAAGGTAATCATTTTATTATTTATGAGTAACAAAATAGTTATAAAAAAAATTTCAGAACATTAATAGTTACATTTATTTATTTTTAAACTTTTTGTAAGGCAAATCTTCTTCTTAGTTTTGGACAACGAAGATTCGCGGCGGTGTAGCGGCGGAGTATGTGAGGTGTAATGGCGGACTATTATTTCAAAGTGTATGTGAGGGAGATGAAGATTTGAATTTGAATATTTAAATTTGAATTATTATTTTGAATTTGAATTTGTTTTTGATGCTAGATTCAAATGTTTGAATAATTAATTATGGCAGTTATTTGTCCTTGATTTTAGGTTTTCTTATTAATGTGAATTGTACTATTTTTGTAATATGTATAATCTTTTTGTAAATATTTAGTTGATGCATTTTTTTTGTAATTACTTTCTATTTGTTGTATACTTATGTAAAGAACCCTTAAATTTATGCGCAATAAGTAAATAACCAATAAGAAAAAATATATAAATAAAAAAGTTTTACTTACGAATTTCGCAAATGTTAAGAATATATTTTGTTCTATGTATACTCAAAAAATAATGTCTAGTCTAATTGTATGATAAGATATTAAAATTTTAATTTATACTAATTTCATTAATAAGTGAACTTATTTGAATTGAATCAAAAATGTTTAACAAAAAAAATCATTGTTGTGAGACGGAATTAAGAGGTATTATTTTTTTAACCTATAGAGTTGAGAGCATTCTTATTAGTACTCCATTCGTCTCCCATATTAAAAAAAATAATAAAATAATAAATTATTTATATTTAAATTCTTATTTAATTACATAATTTTTTACACGATGCTCTATAAATATATATAGAGAATAAAAATATATCAATTAATAATAAGACTATTATAGGTAAATTATTATAAAAAATAGATTATTTAAAATAAATAAACATTTAACTTAAAATTATCTAAAATAATAATAAATATTTTTATTTCGAGACGGAGGCAGTAATATTTTACTTGCTTTATTTAGGAAGTAGAGGCCAGGAGGCCGGAGATAGTTACGCATCATTTGTACAACATGGGGGAGAAAACCAGTAAACCACGCGGGAATTGCCGACAAAAAATAGCGGCAAGCCACCGACTAATTTGCAGAAGACACGTGCCTCCAGTGTGTCCATCGTCACCTTAGAATACCCACGCAAATGAAAAGATGGGTAATTATAGATTTGGAAAGCTATACAAAAATTACCAAACCTTTAAAAAACTAATTATGTTGTGTGTGAGTTTGGAAAGATGAAATAAAAATATAGAATAAAAATAGATTATAATTTTTTATTATTATATTTGTGAGTTTTAAAAAGAGGTAGGATGAATACAAATATTTTAATTATATTTTTTTTGTTTGTGAATTTAGAAGGAGAGAAGGAAAAATATTTTTATTTTTAAACTATACTATTACTATAATAACCTTACTTATTAATGTAATAAATTACATGATTTATTTTAAAAGATTATTTTAGGTAATATAAAATATCTATTTTTTTGTTTAGAGGAGTTGATCTTACAACGACTCAGACTTTTCTCACCGAACAAGACTTTTGAAACAAGCCGTTCGTGACCCCTGTAGTGCTTCGAGTGAGAGTCGAACTCAAATATCTAATTTTATCATCCCTCCAAATCCTAAAAAAATTTGACCCAAAAATAAAGTCAATTTTATTTTCAAATATTTTACTTTCCTCCCTAAAAAAACTCAAAAACAAAAAAATTTGAAGGAATTTTAATTATTTCCCCTCACTTCCCTTCATTTCTCCTAAAAAATAAATTACAAACATAGTATAAGTGTGAGAATTCAATAGACGAAAGTGATATTTTTACAAATAATTTAGTTTTCATTATAAAAATAATATCCTTCCAAAGGAAAAATATATATTTTTTACATAAGAAAATAAATTTTTATAAATTTCGTAACCTTATCAGCAGATGAATGGTAAGTAAGTTTTATATTCATGTCATAGAATAATTTTTTTATTATAAAAATATCAAATAAAATGAAAAATGTAAACGTCTTTCACAATATTCTCCTTATCCAAAACACCAAATTCGATTTCAATAGAGCAGTCCATTAAATAACGGGGTTAGCTTTGTTAATTTTAATTAAAATTTAAACACACCATAATTTGGTCACCGTCAAAAATTAAACCTAAGACCTTTTATTTAACAAGAGACATAATACACCAACGGAAATTTCATTTTAATAGAGGCATAAGATAGGGAGTGTATTCATCTGTCTCCAAATTATCTGTTCCTTTTGTGTCTCTCACTTAAATTTTGACACATGTCATTTTATTTAATTTAAAAATTAATTAATATTAAGTAAGAGATTATGTATCAAAATTTAAGTAGAGAGACACAAAGGGACAAAAAAATTGGGGACGGAGAATCTGCTCTCGTGTATTCTCCCTTTGTTGAGAAGGATGTTGTTTGTAAATATCAATTTCCTAAATAAAAATTGATATTTTTTCTTATTTTAATATTTTTATATGAAAAGTGTCATTATAGATGTATAGTGACCATAAAAATTATTGCTATGAATTTTATAGGGATAATTTTTATGTGAAAATATCAAAATATCACGTAAAAATATCAATTTTCTAAATAAAATTGCTCAGCCTTTTTTAGGGCATGTAACATAAAATAAATAAATTATGAATTAAGATTAAGCTTAATGTACTTATTCTTTCTAATTCACCTCAAGAATGTAGGGCTAAGTTTAACAGAAATGAAACGGCGTAGTTAACTCTTCCGTCAGCTTAACAGTTCGTCAAATGCGGTATTAGCCAATAGGACTACTAGTCTCCTCCTTTCTATTTCTATTTTCTCTCTCCTCGTTGATATCGGAGTCTCATTTATAGTTAGTTCTTCCGCACATTTTGGAGGCAATCATTATATTTCTAGCGTAACTTTTTTTAATCCATCTGGGTTTTCATACCTATCGTTTCGACTTTCTTTCTCTTTTTTAGAAAGTTTTTTTTTTCTTCTACATAACAGAAATGGATGATGAATATGCAAAGCTTATCAGGAGGCTGAACCCACCCAGGTTTCTTTACCCTTTTTTCTAATAGAAAGTTATTGCCCTCTTAATTTCTCTCACCTGTTTTGGGTTCTTAGTTTTATAGCTTATTTGGAGTTAATTTTAGCTTTTGGGTTGTTTTTTGAAATGTTCTTGTGAAAACTATCGTTTTTTTCCTTGCAAAGAAATTGCTATTATGATCTCGAAAGTTTGATGGATATGGTGTTTGACGTTTAACTGTTCTTCTAAAAAAATTTTGATATTCAAATTATGGTTTGTTAGTAGGTTAAGAGAAAATTTATTCCGAGGAGCAGCTAGCTTTCAATGTTTTTTGACTATGATAATATTTATATATATATATATATATATATATATTTGCTTTGTTTCGTGGGCGTGATGTCCCTCTTTCTGGTTTTTATGATTTTAGCTTGATTCAGATAGTTACTGTACAGTACTTATGGATATTTGCAGATTAATGCCCATTTTTAGTCTTTTAGGGCTCCTTTCTGGATATTTAATTGATGTTCTTAGTTTCCTCTTGTTGAAACAGGGTCACAATTGACAACAATTCTAGTGTGGATACAACTATTATACAGGTATGATTTGTGACTTCTAATTTATAACTTGTTGCGCAAATATTTCAGGAATAGGTCAGAGCTGGGTTCAGTTTGGTTTGCTAGTTTCTCCAAATTTCTAATTATGATATGCATGGTCCATCGTTTATAGGTTGACAGTGTCAACAAACACGGTATCCTGCTGGAAGTTGTTCAAGTTCTTACAGATTTGGACCTTGTTATCACCAAAGCATACATCTCATCTGATGGGGGATGGTTCATGGATGGTATTGTTTCTGCTTAACTGCTCAAATCTAATTGGTATAATAAGTAAAAGGTTAAAAAAACAAAACCAAAAAAGAAAACAAAAAAAAGAGACAAAAACATGTTTCTCCATTATCTTCATAACTCTGAATGTAATATTACAGTGTTTTATGTGATTGATCGTGAAGGATTCAAAATTAGAGATGAAGAAATCATCAGATATATTCAAAAGGTAAGCAACTCCTTGTTGTTTAATCTTTCTTTTCTTCTTTTAAATATTTTTGAGGTAGCAAATTGCTATAGATTTTGTTTAACATAAAGAATGCATTAACCTGAAAAGTTGTAGTTCTTAAAATTAGTTGAAGTACCTGTAGTCCCAAGTACCTCTTTCACTAAGCAGAGGAAATAATGAAACAGGGAGGAGAGTGGAGGTGGAGATGGGGGTGGGGGGAATTGGAATTGCATTTATTTAACTTCCATCTTAGATTTTTAGGCTCTCTTGAATATCAGCAAGCCTACCATGCTCTATTTCAACCCTCCCCCACCCCGCCCCGCCTTTCTATTGGTGTTATAGGGTGAAAGTAATCCAATTGTCATGTACATTTCTATCTAATTGACTAAAATTTTCCAAATCCTTCAAGCGGTTCTTGTCACTCTAATTTTTGCAGACACTTGAAAGTGATGCCTTTTTTGTATCTCCATTGAGGGGTTCTGTTGGACTGATGCCTTCTGAAAATCACACCTCAATTGAACTAACCGGAACGGACAGACCCGGTCTATTGTCTGAAGTATGTGCGGTTCTTACTGGCCTTCACTGTAATGTGGTGAATGCTGAGATATGGACTCACAATGCTAGAGCTGCAGCTGTGGTTCATGTGACAGATGATGCCACAGGATGTGCAATTGAAGACCCAAAAAGGCTCTCAACTATTAAGGAACTCCTTTGCAATGTTCTTAAAGGAAGTAATGACTTGAAGACAGCAAATATGACACTTTCACCACCTGGAGTCACGCATAGGGAGAGAAGATTGCATCAAATTATGTTTGCTGATCGCGACTATGAACAGGTTGAAAGAGCTGGAGAAGGAAAAGTTGATGACAAGTGCTCAAGACCGCATGTAGCTATTGTGGATTGTATTGAAAAGGACTACACGGTGATTACTATGAGATCCAAAGACCGGCCTAAGCTGTTGTTTGATGCTCTCTGCACCCTAACTGACATGCAATATGTAGTTTTTCATGGAGTAGTCCACACTGGGAGGATGGAAGCATATCAGGTAAAATTCATTTTATGTAACCGGCGGTTGATACAAAAATGGAAATTGGATTGGACAGTTTGATTCTATGAGTGAATTGATTTTGATTCTTTTATCAATAAGATTTGATCTCGTATGCATCACAATATGATATTTTCTGAAACTTTAGATGATGTCATCGATTTTCTGCTCACTACATGTTCCACTGTTATTGAACTCCACTTTTGATGGGTGCATCTGAACTTTCTTCACAGTGCATCGAGTATGCTCAGTTAATAGTATCTTTGGAATATAATTGAACTGTTTCTTTGATGCAGGAATACTATATCCGGCATGTTGATGGGCTCCCTATAAGCTCTGAGGCTGAACGAGAGCGTGTCAGGCAATGCCTTGAAGCGGCCATTGAAAGGCGAGCATCTGAGGTATGTTGACAACTGTCATAGAAAAATGAAATAAATGTAGAGTTTATGTTCCAGTAAGAATATTGGTTGATCCTGCTCTAAAGTGTTTATGCTAGTTATTGCAGGCACTGGAGCTAGAATTGTTTTCAGAAGATCGAGTTGGACTTTTGTCAGATATTACCAGGATATTCAGGGAGAATAGCTTGTGTATTAAAAGAGCAGAAATTTCGACTAAAGGTGGGAAAGCCAAAGATACATTCTATGTCACTGATGTGACAGATAATCCAGTTGATCCCAAGATAATTGAGTCCATTCGGCGACAGATTGGACAAGCAGTACTGCATGTAAGACAGAACTCAAGTAATTCACCAAATCCACCCCAGGAGAAAACAAAAAGCTTCCTCTTTGGGAACCTCTTTAAAGCACGAACTTTCCAGAATTTCAAATTGATTAGATCCTACTCCTGATATCTTGAAGTGTATATTAGTTTGAGAATTAGAAACAGGGTAAATACGTCAACTCTTCCACAGAACTAGATAGCACTGTGAATATTGTGCAGGGTTTTGCTAGTGTTTGTCTTGATATTTGATAGAAGATATTGGGGTACTCCTTATACTGTAAAAAATCAGTCCAGGTGGATAGTCATGCTCTAAAAGTATATAAATGTGTACAGTTTAATATTACTAGGGATGTACATAAATAGACAAATGGTTGTACAGATTTGAATTTTATAGTGTGTTTTTGTGCATATAATTTACCTGTCGCTTAGTATTTGTTGAATTCTAATGATTTTGTCAAAACTGAATGGATGCTGCAGGAGGTAACTATCATTCCTTCGTTATGCACTTAGTTATGCAGAATATAGAATGATAAATTCCACTTCCACAAAACCATGTAATCTTGTCACCTTATTTCTTTTGGGCATTCTCAAGATTTGATTTTAACGTAAATCATTAAACAAATTTGGCCAAAATTAGACCTTTTTATATGTGGTAAGGAAAATTTAATCAGCGTGGACTGTAAAAATCTTCATCTTTGTTCTTGTTTTTCCTCCACTGCTTTACATTGTTATGTTGTTGCACCACCAAGATGGTGGCATTCCCTCTAAAATCCGCCGAAGCTAGCATGTCTCCAACATCACCCAGCTCCGTCTCCTCGTGCCAACCTGACAGTCCTAGCACCAGCGGTGACCACGTGTCATGACATCTTCCCACAATAATAAGCTCATAATTGTTCTCCATGGATCGGATAACGGTAACCGTTCCCGTCCCGTCCATAACAACCTCCTCCAAGTACATCACCTGATAATTTCCAGCCAGATTACGTTTAAACTCACTTACAACATCATTATCCGCATTCCTTTCAGAGCTAGTATTTTGACCGCCGGGAGTTTGTCTATTCTCAAGCAGCCTAACAATTGTCAGGTTGATATTTGGTTGTCCAGCCATTCGTGCCCCTAAAGCAAGCGCTTCCCTATCATCAGCGCCACCTAAGAACAAAACTGCAATCCGATATGGGGACCACGTTGACAATGCAGGCCTCGTGCTGTGCAGCAGTCCCCTGTCAACAATGATTACCACGGAACAAGGCGCAGATTTAAGGATTTTATCATTCATCATCCTAATAGCCTTCTTATTCAACTCTGTAGTAACATTGCTGTCGGTCAATCTTTTGTGGAAAGGGATTATTATGACTGAAACTCTCTTGTCAAGTGCCATTGCGCATACTTCATCATGCATTGTTGGATAAGCTGCTACCGCAGTAAAGGGGTGTGCCGAGGCAATGTGGCGGCCGTAGCTTTGTTCAAACAATCTGAAGGCATTTACAATGCCTTTTGAAGTGGAGGCTTTTGTAGAGGGCTTTTTCATCAGCTTGTGGGATATGAGGAGGGGATCAAGACGGCCTACGAGCTCGACGAGGTGGAGAGCGTAGATGCAAATAGGGGTGCGTTTGGTCGGATTAATAGCTTCAAGGATGTTGATGGTGGTGGGGAGGTTTTCTTCGTTGTGTAGGCATGCTAGTATGCAAAGTTCAGAATCAGGTTTTGAGAGCAAAATGGTCCTCCTCTTGTAGACAGTGTATCTCTTTGTAGGATCATATAGGTGTCTCATTATGGGGGTGATTGTGGCACTCACAATTACCAATGATACGCACAAGACTACAAAAGTTTCATTGTCTATTGCCTGCATCAAGAAATTCAAACTTTTGTTACAAGTTGATACTGTAATAGTAAGTACTCCATTTGATTTATTATTATCATATCATCTACTGTGCTACATTTGGTATATGTTAGCTTCATTTTTTTTTCATCTGCTTTGCTACATTTCCATTCTTCAATTTATTCTAAGTTTGGGATATTTCACTGCAACTAAAACAGAGAACATGTGTGAACATACCTTTGAATGCTTCATCATTTTAAACATGCCAAGTTCAAGAAGACCTTGGATGTTCATAACTAGGCCGAGCGAGATAGCATCCCTGGGGGGCACATTGCAGCAAACTGAAGAGATGAGTGCTCCAAGAAACTTCCCCGCGCAGGCCACAAGGATGATGAATTGCACAACCAGATAATTCTTGAACTTGACGGAAAATATATCCACCACCAATCCATTTTTCACAAAGTAAAGTGGCATGAAGAAACAAGAGTTTATAAGTTCAAGCTTCTCTACTAAAGCAGATCCCAAAGGCGGCCCAGCCGGTATTGCCATCCCATAAAGCAACGGTCCATAGAATAGGCTCAAGTTACTGGCATGACTGCAAAGCCCAGACATCAAGATGCCTACAAGTACCAGATAGATGAAGCCTCGTTTCAACGGCTGCCCCTCTGGGATCCTCCGAAGCAGCCACACAAATAATGCTCGAACTGGGAAAAGGTAAAAGATTGCCATCACAACCGTGACGAGAACTGATCTTAACATAATGTACCTCCCGCCATGTTGGTTTGATATGATGGTGAAAGATATAAGAGAAAAACTAAATAAGTTGCTGATCAGGGACGTGGTTAAGGCCATTCTTCCAATCGCGGAATTTAGCATATTAAGTTCAGTGAGGTAGTGAGCAACCATTGGGAAGGCTAGGACGGATGATATTGTCCCTACGATAGGAAGTCCGTTGGCTATCTCTGGCTCTAGTTTGATATTACTGCTCATTATTAGAATTGACCATGAGACGCTTACAACGATCGCAAGTGCCACTGTAGAAATGCCAATAATGAAATCCCTTTTCTCTAAACTCTTCAATATTGAAATGTCAATTTTTACTCCTATCAGGAAGAAGTAGAACATGTAGCCTAATATAGCAAGTCCATCTAACAATACAAGACCTTGAAATGGAAACACTGTTGCTGTAAATGTTGAGAAATGTCCCAGAAAGGATGGACCTAGTAGCAAACCACCCTACAAGTGGAGGGAACATTAGAATGCAAGTTTGGATTAAAAAAAGTTATAATAGCATACATATTTTTATTAAAATTACGTAGTAGTTTTGATAATTCTTTTAAAAAATAAAATAATATTAAAAGAGAGTGGTTTCCAAGATTATTATGTACATACCAATACGTGTGAAACCATGGTGGTTTGGTGGAGAGGCCTGAGGAGACGAGAAGTGAAGAAAATGATGGAAGAGGCTAAAGAGAGTTGCGCCAAAAGCCGAGGGACGGCGTAATCAAAGGGACGGGCACCGTGAAAGATGCCTCTGGAGTGGATGTTTTCAACGGAGAGGCAGAGACCTGAAATATTACCTTCTGGTGGGTGAAAGATGCTTGCATAAGTTGCTACATCATCCGGTTCCATTAATAACGAACCCATTTCTCCTCCTCCTCCTCCTTTTATGGTAATTAAATTTGTAAACACCTTTCTTAATCCTTAATCTCTCACCCAAGGCCAAGAGAGAGACTAGTAAAACAGAAAACGCGCCATCATCTAATGAAAAACTTAGACTAGTCTTTATTTTCTATCAGAAGAATGGGAGAAAAGATGAGAGAATGAGACGGGACAGAAGAAACCCAAACCATCTCAGCCAGTCAATTAACAACCTCTAGTGTTCTTTTTATCAAATTTTAAATTCCATTAATTTTTTGGGGCCCTAATTTTAAGGATATGTATATCAAGTTAGAGAAGCATTTTTCAGCTCCATATACTTTATTTATTTGGGTTACTCTGTAATATTTGTCAGGACCGTAATATTGCAATATATATATATAATATATATATATATAAAATAATAAGCGTAAAGCCTTTTCGTGGATATAAATCAAGAAGAGATCATGTGGCTTGGCCTCCTTATTAATGCAACCAACATTTCTGTTATTTGCTCCTCCTACAAGTGCGCAAAGGTTGATTCCTCTACACACTTCAAATCTAAGTCATATCTAATGAAATCCAAAAGCTCAATTTAAAACCCGTAGTTTTTACTCAGTCAACCACGTATTTATTAACTCACACCCAGAAAAATTAAATAAAATTTGTTAATGACATTATAAAATAATTGAAAGTCAAAGATAAGAGGAAATTTGTTTGTTGGTTACCTTCAAGCATCACATTATCTGAAATGGCCAACTGATTTTAGAATTGTCATTAATGACTAGCCGGGAGTTGGAGTGCATAAACTCAGGATGTTATTTCCCCTAAAATGGAGAAATTATATTCATGTAGTGGTTGCTGAAAATCACCTTATACAATACTTCTAACCAATCTCTATACAATTTCTACCAAACCAGCACCTAGATCGCTCAAACTAGGGAAGCTGATTCAGCTCTATTCTCTATAGGGAGAAGCTGGTTGGGTCATCAAAAATTTATGGTTTAATATTTAGATTTCAAAGAGCCTGAATTACAGTGTCTAGAACCAGAGAAGAGCTTATGGAAATGAAGAGCTCGTGGAAATGAGGCGACCAGACGTAAAGTTTATGAAATTGTTACCAAAAACTACAAACTACAAATGATATTTGGTTTGAGAGGGAGTTTAAGGAGTGACAAATTCTGGATACTAATGTTCAATTGCAAAAATTCGATCGACCACAACTTTGTGAAGGAAAACCTCAAGATCACAGCTCTTCAAGACATACATCATGAAAATTGACCAAAATAAATAACTTATAACCAACTGCTAATCATCCATCAGTCTAAAGCAAACAACACGCAAATACCATAATTTGCTCTCAACAAAATTAAAACTCAGCAGTAATCTACCACTTTTCAAAATGTTTATAGCCTGATTGGCAGGCAACATATGACTAAAGCCTCTGAGCAGCTTCCTTGGCAAGAAGCCTATCTTTGGCCTTCGTTTTTGCTTGGGATTTCGAACCCATGATACCACCTCCCCACTTCTTTCTATACTCATCATATTTGTCATTGAAATTAGCCTGAAATAAAAACAAAAGGAAAATTAAACTAACTTTCAAAACAACATATAATTGCTAACAAATATAAGATAATAGGGTATTAATCTGTCCAAAAAAGTGAAACATAGTAGATAATAAATGCTACCTTAATAGCTTCCAATATTTTGCTGAATTCCAACTTATCTTCATTCTTCACTGTGGTCAAGCACAAAACAGCTGCAGTTTTTTGGTGAACAATCTGGCAATAATCCACAATATATTAGTCTCTGCTCCATAAACCTTCTTTTCCAGAAATCTTCTAAAATACAAGAATGAAGGACACTTACAGTTCCCAACCGTGCTTTTCCCTTCACAATGCAGTATGGAATTTCCATCTTCCTGCATAATGCAGGAAGCCAGACTACCAATTCAATAGGGTCCACATCATGAGCAATAACCACCAACTGTGCTTTATTCTGCAAGGGAGTATTACAACTTCTTATTAGGAAAATAAATACTATTAAGACATCCAAGAGATATAACCCATGAACAGAATAAAACATTGTTGGAGGAAACCTGCTCAATAAGGTAGGTGACATGGTTCAGACCATATTTCACAACAATAGGCTTCTTGGTCTCGGGAGTTTTTCCTTCAGTCTCAGCCTGAGCTTTTTTCAGAAGGCGCTCTTTCTTTGCAGCCTTATCTTCAGGCCTGTACTTGAGAAGCATCTTGAACAAACTTGTTGCTGCATATTTTAACAGAAATAACAATTTATGTAGACATCAAATGAATGCTCAATACAAGTAAATGAAGAAGCAAATACAATACTTCAGCCAGTTCATTTAAACAATGTGTAATAGACAATTTACATGAGAAATTAAAAATATCACTTGGAATATATGAAGAAAAAAGTTGTCAGCACAAATGGCCACTTTAGTTTCACTAGCAGGCCAAACCCCAAGTTAGCTCAGTGACTATTAGATTTTCCTTAACTTTAAACAGGGCAACGTAAAAAGTAGTGTGTTAAAACAGTATATATAATTACAACCAAGTTGTGCACATACCAAAAGCCTAAAGGGTATGCTTGAATATTCATTTTTTTGGAATAGTTTAAAGCTAGGCGAGGTCTGAAACTAGCAACCTTAATTTATTAACTGATGAATTAAGCCTCTTGCTAAAGTTTTACATTTAAGATTAACTTAAATCTTAAAATGGACTCTTCATCTGTGGACTATATTGATCAAAAGGATAAAGAAATCGCCAACTATGAAATAAAGTAATTCTTTTCAGTAGTATTCTAAGAATCACAGGATAGGATATAATTAAAAATCAGTTTCAGTATCAAAAACTCCAAATTTATATCAAACAGTTCCCCAACATTATTCAATAACCAAGGATTGTCCAACTATAATCAGCTAGATGCGTTCATAGAGAAAAAAAATATAACTTCCACACAGTAACAAAAAATGAGATGCATAGACACCATTGCACTAGTTTAATTTGTTGAACTTTTACACAAAACATCTAGCAGAAGCCTGAGAATATGTTTCAAATACAATTATACAAATACTTGAACTAAATAATTGGCATTAAACTGATTTCAACAAAACCTATAGCATTCTTCATGTAGACCTTATAACACAATACTCATAAATTCTACACAATTAGCCATTACACTACAGCAACAGTTTCCTACAACCAGACCCACTAAAATAAACCAAATGAACAAATAAAATAAGGTTAAACAGCTGACCAAGATTCTTGTCAAGGGTCTTAGTGAACTGATTCAAGGCAGGTGGGACCTTCAAACGTTGCTTGAGAATCATCCTCTTCCTCTGGATTTGAACCACCTTCGGCCATCTCACGAATCGATGCAGATCTCTCTTCGGAGGCAACGCCCCTCCTATTCCAAACTGCTTCGGCCGCTTCTCAAACAATGGGTTGACGATCTTCTCCTAGAAAAATAAACCCCACACGTTATCATTCAGACTAGAGTAAATTTACAAATTTTAATATATATATATATATACACATATATGTATGTATTTAAAGGTATTCATACCGGCGTCTTCTTCTTAGCTGGCACTGGAAGCTTAACACCTCTCTTCGGAGCCTTCAAATTAGAGAACAAAATTATATATAAGTATAAATATATCCACTTTACAACAAATCGGTGAACAAAAATCAGGAGTTATGGAGAAGATGAGACATTAATCAAAATAAAATGGAAGATGTGACATTTTGATATCATTTCTTAAATAAATTTATACTTTCATAATTTTAAACATGTTATCAATTGTAATTGGAGATAGACAATTGTATAAGAAGATAATTACAGCATATTTAGATGGATACAGAGAGATGTGAGGCTCACCATTTGTTGAAGATGTTTGGCTCGGCTCGGCTCTGCTCAGCTCTGATATATTAGGGTTTAGCAACGGCGAGACACTAACCCTAAAAACTTAAAAAACAACTCTGCCTGATGAATGAGCAAATATTAAAATATATATACTTATGCGGCCAGATGTTTCTAGACGATGTCGTTTTCGTTAGACTTAATTGCAGGCCTGGTTCGCTTAGCTTGGGCTTAGGCTTTACCTTTCGAAACACTTATGTTTTCCAATCTTGTCCAAGGCCCAAAACTAAAATACTCACTTCTAGTTACGGTTGTATTGTTCTTGATGGGCCCTTATCACCTCTATTTTTTAATGTTGGTGTTTGATAAATAAATCATGAATATTTTCATTTATGAGATGACAGAAAATATAAAGTAATGTATATTTTAAATTGTATTTATTTGATTTTTTTTATTTAAAGTAGGAATTTTTACAAAAAATTGTGCATATTACCATCACTACCTTATTACTCTTGTAATAAACGAGAATTTTACTGTTATTAAAAGGATAAAAAGGAAAAGTTAAACTTTTATGCATTGATAGTGTAATAACTTATTTTACATCAATAATAGTATAATCATGAAACATAACTAATGAATTATGTGTGTGGATAAAAATGTATTTATTTTATACTATCGATAATATAGCCTTTTTTGAATGAATAAAAGGTTAAAGCAATAAGCTACATTTAAAATGATTTTATTTTATTAATAAAATAAAAATAAATCACAGACAACTCTACTCTTTTATTTTAATATTTGTTTTTCGGCCTAATATAAGTTATTCCGAATTTGTCCAAAAGTCACAAATCACGGAGATGGTGGTCTACTAAGAAGTCATTTGGCTCTATTTTATGTTTTGAATTTGATTCTGCATATTATTAAAAGAATATCAGTTTTTCTACTCTACTTCACCACACTGATGTTTTAGTATTTAATGTAGATGGATACAATTACATAATGATTTATGAAATACTATTAGATATTCTTCACTAAGGATTAAAAGTTGAAGACAAGGCAATAAATAATACTCCTGTGAAAAGAAATCATTAAGATGTATGAAATTTGATAGAGAATAAGTGGATGAATTAATGATGAAGTGTTAGTGTTATGCTGCATACAGAAAATAAAACTCAAATTATTTATATATATATATATATATATATATATATATATATATATATATATATATATATATATATATATATATATATATGTATATAACAACATTGGTAGACTAACAGAGAAAAGAAATTAACTAAGTTGGCAAGATGATTACATTTTACTAATAAATAAACAAGGCTAAGGCTGTAAATTCAGAGATTTGCTTGTTCTGATTTGATTGTGATTTCATCTGTGGTGCTTTTGTAACCAGGGACATTACAAGCAGCGTTTGAGCTCCCCATTAAGCTTGCCCTGCACAAGTTCCCTATTGATTTATCTCTAGCACATTCTATTCCGTCCACCACGGCCGGTAATTCCAACTTATAAACCCCATGTTTGTTTGTACTTCTGTTTACCGAGAATGTTATTTGTTCTGTTGTTCTCGGAGAAGTTACTTCAAACCTGCAATCTATTTTAACTTCAGCACTTGATTATTATCAAACATGCATGAAACCATCAGTAGCTACCTACTTACCCAAAAATTAATATTAATAAATTAATAAATGAGAATTAGTTAGTTACCTGGTAAGAAGTAGCTGTTCCTGGAAAAGGTATTATTAGAACAGATGTCACAGTAAACAATGCCCATGACTGTTATCTGGGGACTAATTTTTGCTGGTTCAACTAGAAAAGGGAGTGATATGAATAACATGGATGCTGATATTAGAAAAAGTAATTTTGAATCCATATTAGACTAGAGGAGATTTCTTGGTTGAAATGGTTGTTGGTAGCTTGTTGGTGTTGTGTAAATAGCTATGGTTGGCTACAACATTATTATTATGTAGAATGATTAGGAAAAATTGGGCTTGGGCGTGGGCGTATGGTGTGGTGGGGGATAATGAGTGACATGAGCTTTGATGGAGAACCAAGCGATTCAACCTTAACAGAAGATCTGATAAATCTTTTTCCTATTCAACAAAAACAAAGACATGTGAATGTCCTCTGGCAGAATGTGAACTATAAGTAGTAGTAGTATATAACAGATGTAAATTCACTTTGTTTGGATATATATATATATATATATATTCATGATGTGGCTTCCATGTGTTGATTAAAGCTTATTGCTCTGTTTGTATCATGGAAAACTTTTTCAAGAAAATATTTCAGTCATGATGTTGTTTCCACGATAGGCATTTTTGAAACAACTATCTTATCCTCGACTAAAATTCATAGATACTAGAAGAAGAAAGTATACACATGATGATTACATCTATTCTTGTTTAATTAATTGGTTACCCAGTAATACTGTGTCTCAATGTGCCTGCCTCAAATTCTGTTTACTTGGTCGGTTCATGGAATGTATCTTGTCTGATGTTAAATTGCCCAAAAAGCAGGAGACGGGCGGAGGTACTTATGCTACGTAATTGAAGGAATGTAATAGAGTAGGGAATGGAATAAAGAAGGGAATGGAATGATTTTTTAATATTCCATGTACATGTTTGGTTGATGTTAAGAATACATCTAAGAATGAAATAAATAATTAGAAAGTGACCTAAATACCCTCAAATGTTCAAATTTAACTTAAATTCAATTTATATTAAAAATTTAACACATATTTCATTTTTAGAAATAAAGGCGTGGGGTGGGGTGGGGTGGGGTGGGGTGGGGTGGGGTGGGGGTGGTGTGGGGTGGGGTGGGTGTGTGGGGGTGGAGTGGGTGTGTGGGGGTGGGTGGGGTAGGGTAGGTGGGGTGGGTGGAGTGGGTAAGTAGGGTAGGTGGATTGGGGTGGCTGGGTGAGGGTGGGTTGGTAGGGGTGGGGGTAGGTGGGGTGGGGTGGGTTTGTAGGTAGCGTAGGTGGGTTGGGATGGCTGGGTGGGGGTAGGTTATTAGGGGGTGGGGGTAGGTTAGTAGGGAGTAGGGTAGGTGGGGTGGGATGGTAAGTAGAGTAGGTGGGTTGGGGTGGTTGGGATGGGGTAGGCTGGTAGAGGGTGGAGGTAGGTGGGGTGGGTGGGGTAGGTGGGTTGGGATAGGGGTGGGTGGGTGGGGTAGGGTGGGGTGGGTGGGGTGGGATAATGTGGGTGGGGTGGGGTGGATGGAGTGGGTAGTGGGTGGGGGTGGCTGGGTGGGGGTGGGTAGGTGGGGTGAGGTGGATTAGTAGGTAGGGTAGGTGGGTTGGGGTGGCTGGGTGGGGATAAGTTGGTAGAGGGTGGGGCTAGGTGGGGTGGGGTAGGTGGAGTGGGGTAGGTTAGTAGGTATGGTAGGTGGGTTGGGGTGGCTGGGTGGGGGTAGGTTGGTAGGTAATGGGGGAAGGTGGGGGGTGGGTTGGGGTAGGTGGGGTGAGGAGATGGGTGGGGTGGAGTGGGGTAGGTGTGGGTAGGGTGGGTGGGGTATGTGGGTTGCGGTTGATGGGGTAGGTGAGGTGGGTGGATGGGTAGGTGGGGGTGGAGTGGGATAGGGTAGGGTAGGGTAGGGTGGGGTGGGTAGGTGGGTAAGGGGTGAGTGGGAGTGGGGGTAGGTGGGGTAGGTTGGTAGGCGTGGGTGGGAATAGGTGGGGGTAAGTTGGTAGGGGTAGGGGTAGGGGTAGGGGTAGGGGTAGGGGTAGGGGTGGGGGTGGGGGTGGGGGTGGGGGTGGGTGGGTGGGTTAGGGGTGTGGTGGGGTGGGATAAATTACGAAGAAATAGAAATATGGAAATTCCGAAGAAATTATCAAATCTCGGCCCCTTCTCTCTCGTCGTTCACAGATCGATCGAATTGAATAAATATGTAAAAAAGTCCTATTATATATTTAGGGGTATATTTGTCAATTACTTAAAAATAATGGATGGAATGATTTATTCCTGGCCACCCCTCAAGGAATGAAAATTAAAATTTTAAGTTAACTATTATTCCAGGAGGAATATATTATTCCGTTGGAATAAACAAACCAAACAACATTTTTATCATTCCAATGGAATGATTTATTCCATTTTCCCTCCTATTCCATCAATCCAAACGTAGCATTAGGGGGCAGGGGAGACACCTGCCTCCGTTGAATTTTTTTTTTCTTCCTTATATAGCTATAGGGGCAAAAATATAATTTCATAAATCTGGGGGCAGAATATATAAAAAAAATTGAAGTTAAAACTTAAAACTTTAAATAGCCAGCCGGCACCCCCACAACCCACGGTCAAAGGAACAAGCTTCATAAATTTTTCTCTCTCTACAGAGTACAGACTACAGGCTTCATAAATTTCTCAAGTGAACAAGCTTCACAAATCTCTCTCTCTACAGATTACATACTTCATAAATTTCTAGTGAACAAGCTTCATAAATCTTTCTCTCTCCTGCAAGTCTGCAACAGTGTCACCGGTGAGTATGAATGTATGATACTTTATTCTCTAAGATTAATGTTAATATGTTATACTTAATAGTTAATAGTTAATACTTCTAAGTTCTAATGTTAGTGATAAGATTTGTGGATTTTAGGGGTTTAAATCTACTTATAATCTGAGCTATTTTGGTCACTGCTTGATGGATTTAATTTTTAATTTTTCATCTCACTTGAAATTGGGGATTTTTTAAATTGGGAGTTTCATGGATTATCGATATACCAAATTGGCCTGCTTAAGCAGTTTCTTCTTAATGTCGTTGTGTATCCTCGAGTTTATTTGTTGTTGAAATTGGCTTTGATTTTGCCGGTTGCTACTGCCACGGTGGAGAGGATATTTTCAGCGATGAATTAAAACCACTCTCCGAAACCAAATGGGCGATAAATGGTTGAGTGATTGTTTGGTTCTTTACATTGAAAATGATGTATTTGAAACTATTGATAATGAAGCTATCTTAGAACATTTTCAAGCTATGGGGTCTAGGAGAATAACATTGTAATTTGAAAACATTATTATGATTAGTTAATATTATGATTAGTTAAAATTTTCTTTATTTAACTTTAACAAAAAAATCAGTTAAAATTCGCACCCGCTGAATAAAATTCCTGATCCGCCCCTGGCAGGAGATGAGGATCATACGGCTAGGGCATAATGCTCAATCTCATAAGCTGGTATATTACTATTACTATTATTATGAGGCTAAATGAAGATCTTTAGCTTTGGGAGGAAAGAGATAAGGTAGAACTCACTTTTTTTCTTATCCTTGCAGCTCGTTCCTGTCCAATAACATCATATCTAGAATGCAGTTGGGATGGGATGAGTTCAGTTAGTCATATATATATATATATATATATATATATATATATATATATATATATATATATATACTAGTAATTGCCCGTGCCTGAAGGCACGACGTAATAAAAATTAGATTAAAATTCAAAAAATATTACATTATCTAAAGACTTTTTGCAACCTAAAATAACTTACAATCATACATAACAATTATCATAATTCACCACAATAATTAATTTTTCTTTAAAAATAGATATATCCAGAAAAATCTAAACCTGTCTACAAAATTTATAAATAATCAATAACAATTTTCATAATTCACCACACTATCACAATAACAATTATTATTATTATTATTATTATTATTATTATTATTATTATTATTATTATTATTATTATTATTATTATTGTTGTTGTTATTATTATTATTGTTATTATTTTTATTATTGTTATTATTATTATTGTTGTTGTTATTATTATTACCACTGTTATTATTATTAATATTACTATTATAGTTATAATAATAATTATTATTATTATAATTATTATAATAATAATTATTATTAATATAGTTATTATTATTATTATTATTATTATTGTTGTTGTTGTTGTTATTAGAAATCTGAAACATAAGACCCCTTACTTTAGATTAATTAGCAAATCTGACTCTCCCATTTGTCATGTTTTTTTAAAGTGTTTCTTATAATTTTTTTTTGTCACAGTTGCACTGTTTTCAAACCCGGACCGGACCGCCGGTTGAACCAGAAAAAACCGGACCCGGTTCACTCAACGGTCCGATTTGGACCACTAAACCACTTCTGCTCAAAAACCGTTCAGAACCGGTGAACCGGCGGTTGAACCGGTTGACCCAGTGAACCGGTGACCGATTCTCTCCTTAAAGATTAAAAAAAAATAATTACGGATTTTATTTTATTTTAGTAATTTAGTTGAGATTTTGTTTGGTATTTTACATATTTTTGCATTCATTTAATCAAACACTTGAACTTGTGGTTGAATTTTGGAATTTGAATGTATCTTAGAGATGTTTATTTTTTTTTTGTAGATAAATTGATTAATTTTACAATATTTACTAAATATTATATACAATATTATTACATATTAATGACGTCACTGGGTCAATAACGGTCCGACCACTGGTTGGACCAATGACCCATCCACCCAGTAACTTTTCCGGTTCGATGACCGGTCCGGGTTTAAAAACCTTGCACAGTTGTTCCTCAAATATGCATTAGTTGTGCAAAAATGTTTCTTCTCTATTTTTGGTCAATTTTCGTTAATCAAATATTTTCCCAAACTTTTAGCGTTTTCATTTATATATCCACTAAATATAAATATGTATATTATCATTTTCATTTAACTTGATCTAATTAATTAAATTATGAACTTGTGCGATAAATGATCTACATTAAAACATACTTTTTTCTAATGTAAAAATAAAATTTTAATTTTAAATATCACATCATGCCAAATATTAAATATCACATCATGCCAAATATTAAATATCACATCATGCGATAAATGATCTACATTAAAACATACTTTATATATATATTCTAAATATTAAAGTTTATGAAAAATAAACTTATAAAAAGTTATTACGAAACGAATCTTATATATATCATATAAAAAATATTAAAAAATTAAATATCACATCTAATATTTTAATTTTAAATACCACATCTAATATTTTAATTTTAAATATCACATCATGCCAACAATTAACCAATTTTTTAATTTGTTAATAGTTTTTCAATTGGATAAAGAAAAAGAAAAAGAATCTATTTAATTTTTTGATTTTGTAATTGTTTTTTTATAAGTAAATTATGATCTTGTTTTTAATTTTGTTTTCTTACCATTGATATTTTTTATGTATTATACATTTTAAATGTAAGCATACTCCAAAAAATTAATATAGTTTAAAATAAAATATTAAAATATCAATTAATGTAGAGAGATAGATGAGAAGAGAGAAAAATAAAAGGAGAGAGAAAGAGAGAAGGCATAGGAAGTAATAGAGGAGAGAGAAGGAGAAGAGGAGAGAGGGAATAAGGAGAAAATTTGGGTGGAATTTTGTGTGTGTGAGATGAAATGTGAGCCTTTAGATTAAGTTAGAATGAATCTGAGTCGTTGTTGTGCTTTCTCAAATTATAAAATTCAAATTGGGTTCTGTTTTATTATATAGATATATAGGAGAAAATGCATGTACACATCTGTGTATTACACAGTCAGTTATGACGACATATTTTTAGACTATGGCGACGTGTAAACCCGTCGTCATAGCTATTCTGGGATATAGCGACAAACTCATCGTCATAGCTCTACTGTGGAATACACAGCTGTGTATATACATATAACCCATATATATATATATATATACACATGTTTATTTTGTTTGGAAAATAAAATAAGAGAATTTCATTTAATCCATAATAACATATACACAATAATAAGAATTAAAACGAAGAAAATCTTACGTGATTGTATGTATGAGACATAAATAAAGAAAGATAATGTCTCGTCATTGAGATGTGACCAAATTTTTAGTGTAAAAAATTTAACCCTTTCCCTTGTGAATGGTTCAATTTTACATATATTACATAGTTTAGTGCAGAATTATTACTTAATTTATTTCAGTTAGCTGGAGAGATCTTGGACCACTTGGGAGGAGGAACATCCGAACATATATACATACTAGTTGGTAGCTGTGGTCCGGCTACCACCCTCATTTGAATAGATGATATGATTTAAGGATTTGAGGTGTACGTTAATTATGTGTTTTTTAATTAAACGAGAATAGAAGTTTCATGATTTGGTTAATTGAATAACACAAACTTAATAACCAAATCGAACCTAAAAATCGAAAAATTAAAACGGGTATAATCGAATTGTAAAAAAAATCGAATAACCGAAATATTTCAGTTAAAAAATTTTGGTTCTGTTCGGTTATTCGGTTTTATCTGTTTTTTTACAGTATATGTTTGTTTGCAAATATTATAATTGGGATAAGAATATTAATCTCAAGTATCTTGTTTGTTTTTAAATTTAAATTTGAAATTGTTAGTCTAGAAATTATAAAATAATTTAATAGTCTTGAGATTATAATTATAATTTTAAAATTATTAATAACCTTGAAATTATAATCATTACAAACAAACATAACTTAATGTAGTATTTCTCGAGAGTGGGTATCGTGATAAGTACCTCCAGTAGGTATGCATGGATTCATTTTCTGTAGACATAATTGTGTATGTCAATCCTATTTGTATAATTATATTTGTTATTATAGTGAACCTTTTTTTTTCCTGCTGAAAGAGAACTGCTTGTGTCGATATTATATATAGACACAAATTTGTAATGTGAGTATGCACTACACATTAGCTGATACAAAATGTCAGGCACAAATTATTTGAAATTTATAAATAAATAAATATAGGTTCAAAATTTTATATTATTTACACAGCGCAAAAGTTGAAGCTCATGTTTCCTAGTGTGGTCGAAAAACAAAAGAAAAGGTACAACTATTACATTAGCCACAACATAAATTTTATGGATATTACATCCGCTAGTTTAAGTAGCAGACGGTCGAACTCTTTTAATATGGATTGAGTTGATGGGGGTATGGGTATAATCGATTAGCAAATATATGTTATGGATTATTATCATATATATATATATATATATATACATACGGTTTCCTTCTTCAGCGAATCTTAAACATCGAACCAAAAACAAATTGTCTCAATAACTCAAAAAATCGTCGTTATAGTCGGTTCACTTTTTGTTCACTATTAAATTTCGCTGAAGAAGAGGACCGTATATATAGTCGGTTCACTTTTCGTATCTAACATTCCTCCTTAAATAACACTCCTTTGTTAAAACAACGTCGTTTTGAAGGTTTTTTTAAAAAACAAGTGGGATTGGGATTAATTTTCAATTAATCTTAATTGGGACCACACATGTATATTATTAATGTGTATTATCATGTATTAGTCTAAATTTAAGTGATTTAATTAAGTTTTAAGTAGGCTTAAGGGTATGTTTGTCATGGTATTAATGTGTAGAGATCGGATTTGTATTTTTAAATTGATGAGGGGCCAATTTAAAAATACTAAAAGAAAGTAACTGCCATTTAGCAGTTTCATCACACGGCAGTCTTCTTTATAAGGGGTCATGGTCCCCAATTGAGCGTAGATTTTATGATATCTTCATTGTTTTCTCTGTATCCCCATCAACAGAGAAATTTATTCTAAAATACGCATCAATTGGAAGATCTTAACTCGTTTGATCAAACAATATTATGGAATCTGGTACGCTTCCGTTTTGTTCTTTCTTCTTCAATTCTTTTGTTTCAACATGGGTTATATTTATTAACATGTGTAATTTTAGTAATTAATTTCTGCTTAATTAATTTCCATCAGTCGCGGGTGGTATTTTTGTAAATAAAAGGAAAGCAAGTGGGACCACTCTATTTTAAGAACCTTCAAATCAACGTCGTTTTAATAAAGGAGTGTTATTTAAGGAGGAATACTAGATAAGGGGAATGCTCTTGATCTTTGCTCTCTCTCTCTCTCTCTCTCTCTCTCTATATATATATATATATATATATATATATATATATATATATATATATATGTACGGTAAGGATCAAGAGCATAATCCTTAAATAGCATAACGCTTTAAATAGCATAATTTTATCAAAACGACGTAGTTTTGGAGGGACGCGGTGACATTTTTATAAATACAATGTCACCGCGTATTTACAAAAATGTCACCGCGTCCCTCCAAAACTATGTCGTTTTGATAAAATCATGCTATTTAAGGCGTTATGCTATTTAAGGATTATGCTATTGATCCTTCCCGTATATATATACTAGTAATTGCCCGTGCCTGAAGGCACGACGTAATAAAAATTAGATTAAAATTCAAAAAATATTACATTATCTAAAGACTTTTTGCAACCTAAAATAACTTACAATCATACATAACAATTATCATAATTCACCACAATAATTAATTTTTCTTTAAAAATAGATATATCCAGAAAAATCTGAACCTGTCTACAAAATTTATAAATAATCAATAACAATTTTCATAATTCACCACACTATCACAATAACAATTATTATTATTATTATTATTATTATTATTATTATTATTATTATTATTATTGTTGTTGTTGTTGTTGTTGTTATTATTATTGTTATTATTTTTATTATTGTTATTATTATTATTGTTGTTGTTATTATTATTACCACTGTTATTATTATTAATATTACTATTATAGTTATAATAATAATTATTATTATTATAATTATTATAATAATAATTATTATTAATATAGTTATTATTATTATTATTATTATTATTGTTGTTGTTGTTGTTATTAGAAATCTGAAACATAAGACCCATTACTTTAGATTAATTAGCAAATCTGACTCTCCCATTTGTCATGTTTTTTTTAAAGTGTTTCTTATAATTTTTTTTTGTCACAGTTGCACTGTTTTCAAACCCGGACCGGACCGCCGGTTGAACCAGAAAAAATCGAACCCGGTTCACTCAACGGTCCGATTTGGACCACTAAACCACTTCTGCTCAAAAACCGTTCAGAACCGGTGAACCGGCGGTTGAACCGGTTGACCCGGTGAACCGGTGACCCACTACAAAAAAACAGCTCATAGGCGACGGCATCATTAGTGACGGGCATACTGCCGTCGCTAATACTATCATTCTCGACGGCGTAGCCGTCACCAATGAGTCCCGTCGCTAATGACTTCCCACCGGGTCTAAATTTGGTGGGAATTTTTCGCGGGCGTGGGAAAAGGGTATAGGCGACGGCGTTTGCCGTCGGTATTGCTTGCCGTCGAGAATGACCCTAGATTTAATTACAGTACCGTAATTTTTTTTTCATTTCTGCTTTCTTCTTTCCCCCTTCTTCCTCGCTCGCCTCATTTTCTCGCTGCCGTCGCCCACTGACCGTCGCCGTCCTCTCTTGCCGTCGGCGTCCTCTCCTGCCGTCGCCCTCCTCTCTTGCCGTCGCCGTCCTCTCTCCCCCTGTTGTCACTCTCGAGTACTGCAAGTAAGTATTCCCAATTCCCCCAAATATAACCTAAATCACTTCTTCTACAATTTCACTATATTTTCCCCAAATATCAATTGTAGTGTATTACTATTTCAAATATTTGCAAGTTTACATGGAAATTTTAATGTGTACAAATATCCAACTATATTGCAGTGTACTATATATGGCAGTGTATAAATTTTTTAAACTTCATTGATAGTAATCTGTTGAGCTTAGAGATAGTGTATAAATGTATATTTATTGCAGTGTATAAATTGTTGTTGTGGGGTGGGGTGGGGTGGGGTGGGGTGGGGTGGGGGTGGGGGTGGGTTTTAAAAAAGTTCAAATTGGAAATATATGGTTGTGTGAAAGGAAACACTTGATTACTAAAGATTACAAATATAATAATTAGTGTACTGCTGGTGTATCAATGAGAGTACTGTCAAAATTTATAGCTAATTGTATTGGTTTAAACAATGACCCTAATTGTCAATTTTATTTTTATTTTCATAGACTATTATGAACACATACATTTCAAGGAAGGTTGGGAAGGAAAGGCAAGTATTGAACCCTAACTATAAAATATTACTAATCATAGATGTGCAATCTTTGTAACATTTTTTCTTTCCATTTTAGGTTTGTGTGACTACTTTGTTCTTGCTTTTGTTAATGTGACTTGTGAGAATCATGCGAGTTAATGACTGAACTGTGCTTATTATTATTTTTAATAAATTGGTCAATATCCTAATTTTACACACACACAACACCGCGTAGGTAATAGACACGCGTTACAACTGACGGTACTCGATTCCGGCATACGGAGACCGAGTTATCGCATAGTTTGCGAAACTGAACCACACTTAGCCAAAAAGCCGAAAAAGAGCCCGAAACACGCATCGTCCGTCCGAACGCCACGCAAACACACACACAGCACCGCGTAGGTAATAGACACGCGTTACAACTGACGGTACTCGATTCCGGCATACGGAGACCGAGTTATCGCCTAGTTTGCGAAACTGAACCACACTTAGCCAAAAAGCCGAAAAAGAGCCCGAAACACGCATCGTCCGTCCGAACGCCACGCAAACACACACAGAGCACCGCGTAGGTATTAGACACATCGTCGTTACAACTAACGGTACTCGATTCCGGCATACGGAGACCGAGTTATCGCCTAGTTTGCGAAACTGAACCACACTTAGCCAAAAAGCCGAAAAAGAGCCCGAAACACGCATCGTCCGTCCGAACGCCACGCAAACACACACACAGCACCGCGTAGGTAATAGACACGCGTTACAACTGACGGTACTCGATTCCGGCATACGGAGACCGAGTTATCGCCTAGTTTGCGAAACTGAACCACACTTAGCCAAAAAGCCGAAAAAGAGCCCGAAACACGCATCGTCCGTCCGAACGCCACACAAACACACACACAGCACCGCGTAGGTAATAGACACGCGTTACAACTGACGGTACTCGATTCCGGCATACGGAGACCGAGTTATCGCCTAGTTTGCGAAACTGAACCACACTTAGCCAAAAAGCCGAAAAAGAGCCCGAAACACGCATCGTCCGTCCGAACGCCACGCAAACACACACACAGCACCGCGTAGGTAATAGACACGCGTTACAACTGACGGTACTCGATTCCGGCATACGGAGACCGAGTTATCGCCTAGTTTGCGAAACTGAACCACACTTAGCCAAAAAGCCGAAAAAGAGCCCGAAACACGCATCGTCCGTCCGAACGCCACGCAAACACACACAGAGCACCGCGTAGGTATTAGACACATCGTCGTTACAACTAACGGTACTCGATTCCGGCATACGGAGACCGAGTTATCGCCTAGTTTGCGAAACTGAACCACACTTAGCCAAAAAGCCGAAAAAGAGCCCGAAACACGCATCGTCCGTCCGAACGCCACGCAAACACACACACAGCACCGCGTAGGTAATAGACACGCGTTACAACTGACGGTACTCGATTCCGGCATACGGAGACCGAGTTATCGCCTAGTTTGCGAAACTGAACCACACTTAGCCAAAATGCCGAAAAAGAGCCCGAAACACGCATCGTCCGTCCGAACGCCACGCAAACACACACAGAGCACCGCGTAGGTATTAGACACATCGTCGTTACAACTAACGGTACTCGATTCCGGCATACGGAGACCGAGTTATCGCCTAGTTTGCGAAACTGAACCACACTTAGCCAAAAAGCCGAAAAAGAGCCCGAAACACGCATCGTCCGTCCGAACGCCACGCAAACACACACACAGCACCGCGTAGGTATTAGACACATCGTCGTTACAACTAACGGTACTCGATTCCGGCATACGGAGACCGAGTTATCGCCTAGTTATCGACATACTGACACGCGTTACAACTGACACAAACTAAAATAATATAAATATGATCTATTTTGGGGACTCCGTTATTAATATTTTAATTTTGTAGGGTCTTGTTGATGAGACTCGTGGAGGTGGAGATGGCGGCACAGGTGATGCTCGTGGAGGAGATGGTGATGATTTCCGAGCTGATGCGGATGAAACTATGGAGGATGGGACTGGCGATGGGACAGAGATTCCTGATCTTGGGCAGTAGTTGTTTATATTTATATTTTGACTTTCATGTATGTATTTAGCTTTTGAGTTGTATAGATTTGAGTTTGGTATCTAATTATATTAATTGTTGATAGTAAAAGATATGATTGTTATTGATATGCGTATATTGTCATTATTTATTTTTCTTAGTTTATAACAGGTACAACAGGTACAATGTATATGTAAATGAACAGGGGAATTTTGCAATTTTATTATTATTTTTTTAAAGTGGGTCATTGGCGACGGGACCATTGGTGACGGCCATGCCGTCGGCAATGACTCATTACCGACGGCGTGCCGTCGGCAATGACCTCCGTCGCCAATGACATACTTGCCGACGGCGAGCGACGGGAGACCGGGGCGACGACCCATACGGCGACGGGAAGGGCGACGGACAATGCCGTCGCCAATGACCTCATTGCCGACGGCAATAGGATCATTGGCGACGGTATATGCCGTCGGCAATGACCTACTTTTTTGTAGTGACCGATTCTCTCCTTAAAGATTAAAAAAAAATAATTACGGATTTTATTTTATTTTAGTAATTTAGTTGAGATTTTGTTTGGTATTTTATATATTTTTGCATTCATTTAATCAAACACTTGAACTTGTGGTTGAATTTTGGAATTTGAATGTATCTTAGAGATGTTTATTTTTTTTTTGTAGATAAATTGATTAATTTTACAATATTTACTAAATATTATATACAATATTATTACATATTAATGACGTCACTGGGTCAATAACGGTCCGACCACTGGTTGGACCAGTGACCCATCCACCCAGTAACTTTTCCGGTTCGATGATCGGTCCGGGTTTAAAAACCTTGCACAGTTGTTCCTCAAATATGCATTAGTTGTGCAAAAATGTTTCTTCTCTATTTTTGGTCAATTTTCGTTAATCAAATATTTTCCCAAACTTTTAGCGTTTTCATTTATATATCCACTAAATATAAATATGTATATTATCATTTTCATTTAACTTGATCTAATTAATTAAATTATGAACTTGTGCGATAAATGATCTGCATTAAAACATACTTTTTTCTAATGTAAAAATAAAATTTTAATTTTAAATATCACATCATGCCAAATATTAAATATCACATCATGCCAAATATTAAATATCACATCATGCGATAAATGATCTACATTAAAACATACTTTATATATATATTCTAAATATTAAAGTTTATGAAAAATAAACTTATAAAAAGTTATTACGAAACGAATCTTATATATATCATATAAAAAATATTAAAAAATTAAATATCACATCTAATATTTTAATTTTAAATACCACATCTAATATTTTAATTTTAAATATCACATCATGCCAACAATTAACCAATTTTTTAATTTGTTAATAGTTTTTCAATTGGATAAAGAAAAAGAAAAAGAATCTATTTAATTTTTTGATTTTGTAATTGTTTTTTTATAAGTAAATTATGATCTTGTTTTTAATTTTGTTTTCTTACCATTGATATTTTTTATGTATTATACATTTTAAATGTAAGCATACTCCAAAAAATTAATATAGTTTAAAATAAAATATTAAAATATCAATTAATGTAGAGAGATAGATGAGAAGAGAGAAAAATAAAAGGAGAGAGAAAGAGAGAAGGCATAGGAAGTAATAGAGGAGAGAGAAGGAGAAGAGGAGAGAGAGAATAAGGAGAAAATTTGGGTGGAATTTTGTGTGTGTGAGATGAAATGTGAGCCTTTAGATTAAGTTAGAATGAATCTGAGTCGTTGTTGTGCTTTCTCAAATTATAAAATTCAAATTGGGTTCTGTTTTATTATATAGATATATAGGAGAAAATGCATGTACACATCTGTGTATTACACAGTCAGTTATGACGACATATTTTTAGACTATGGCGACGTGTAAACCCGTCGTCATAGCTATTCTGGGATATAGCGACAAACTCATCGTCATAGCTCTACTGTGGAATACACAGCTGTGTATATACATATAACCCATATATATATATATATATACACATGTTTATTTTGTTTGGAAAATAAAATAAGAGAATTTCATTTAATCCATAATAACATATACACAATAATAAGAATTAAAACGAAGAAAATCTTACGTGATTGTATGTATGAGACATAAATAAAGAAAGATAATGTCTCGTCATTGAGATGTGACCAAATTTTTAGTGTAAAAAATTTAACCCTTTCCCTTGTGAATGGTTCAATTTTACATATATTACATAGTTTAGTGCAGAATTATTACTTAATTTATTTCAGTTAGCTGGAGAGATCTTGGACCACTTGGGAGGAGGAACATCCGAACATATATACATACTAGTTGGTAGCTGTGGTCCGGCTACCACCCTCATTTGAATAGATGATATGATTTAAGGATTTGAGGTGTACGTTAATTATGTGTTTTTTAATTAAACGAGAATAGAAGTTTCATGATTTGGTTAATTGAATAACACAAACTTAATAACCAAATCGAACCTAAAAATCGAAAAATTAAAACGGGTATAATCGAATTGTAAAAAATAATCGAATAACCGAAATATTTCAGTTAAAAAAATTTGGTTCTGTTCGGTTATTCGGTTTTATCTGTTTTTTTTACAGTATATGTTTGTTTGCAAATATTATAATTGGGATAAGAATATTAATCTCAAGTATCTTGTTTGTTTTTAAATTTAAATTTGAGATTGTTAGTCTAGAAATTATAAAATAATTTAATAGTCTTGAGATTATAATTATAATTTTAAAATTATTAATAACCTTGAAATTATAATCATTACAAACAAACATAACTTAATGTAGCATTTCTCGAGAGTGGGTATCGTGATAAGTACCTCCAGTAGGTATGCATGGATTCATTTTCTGTAGACATAATTGTGTATGTCAATCCTATTTGTATAATTATATTTGTTATTATAGTGAACCTTTTTTTTTCCTGCTGAAAGAGAACTGCTTGTGTCGATATTATATATAGACACAAATTTGTAATGTGAGTATGCACTACACATTAGCTGCTACAAAATGTCAGGCACAAATTATTTGAAATTTATAAATAAATAAATATAGGTTCAAAATTTTATATTATTTACACAACGCAAAAGTTGAAGCTCATGTTTCCTAGTGTGGTCGAAAAACAAGAAGAAAAGGTACAACTATTACATTAGCCACAGCATAAATTTTATGGATATTACATCCGCTAGTTTAAGTAGCAGACGGTCGAACTTTTTTAATATGGATTGAGTTGATGGGGGTATGGGTATAATCGATTAGCAAATACATGTTATGAATTATTATCACATATATATATATATATATATATATATATATATATATATATATATATATATATATATATACATACGGTTTCCTTCTTCAACGAATCTTAAACATCGAACCAAAAACAAATTGTCTCAATAACTTAAAAAATCGTCGTTATAGTCGGTTCACTTTTTGTTCACTATTAAATTTCGCTGGAGAAGAGGACCGTATATATAGTCGGTTCACTTTTCGTATCTAACATTCCTCCTTAAATAACACTCCTTTGTTAAAACGACGTCATTTTGAAGGTTTTTTTAAAAAACAAGTGGGGTCGCGGGTGGTATTTTTATAAATAAAAGGAAAGCAAGTGGGACCACTCTCTTTTAAGAACCTTCAAATCGACGTCGTTTTAATAAAGGAGTGTTATTTAAGGAGGAATACTTGATAAGGGGAATGCTCTTGATCTTTGCTCTCTATATATATGTGTGTGTGTGTGTGTGTGTACGGTAAGAATCAAGAGCATAATCCTTAAATAGTATAACCCCTTAAACAGTATAATTTTATCAAAACGACGTAGTTTTAGAGGGACGCGGTGGCATTTTTTAAAATACACGGTGGCATGGTATTTATAAAAATGTCACCGCGTCCTTCCAAAACTACGTCGTTTTGATAAAATCATGTTATTTAAGGCGTTATGCTATTTAAGGATTATGCTCTTGATCCTTCAAGTATATATGTAACTATGTAAGCCATAATATCAAATTCAAGCATAATATGTTA
Organism: Panax japonicus; assembly: GCA_020205505.1. NCBI lineage: Eukaryota > Viridiplantae > Streptophyta > Magnoliopsida > Apiales > Araliaceae > Panax > Panax japonicus. The sequence continues at coordinate 19,574,050 of CM035095.1, forward strand.
CAAGGTAATCATTTATTTATGCAGCAGCTATCATCGACTTGTCTAACCATAATGAAACAAGGTATAAAACAAAGGTTAAAATGTTTGTTAATTTGGAACCACAAGGGTTCAGAAAATATCATAGCAAATCGTTGGAAAAACTCCAAAATGAAGTGGAGTTTAAATTTTTGATTGTCGTTTGTCTTTCTCTCTTTCACTATTTTATTTATCCCGACATATATAATTATGGCCTATATAGTTTGAAAGATCGTTCTATATTTATATGTTAGTAAAGTAATTTTAGGAAAAAAATCCACATAAGCTAATATATAGTACTAGACTTACTTAAAATGTCGCCGGGTACGTCACTAAAAGAGAGGTAAGTTCGGATAAGTTGGATAAAGAGTGAGCTTAAGATCCGGACCGTATATATATATATATATATATATATATATATATATATACTCAACCTGTTGCTTGTTTTTACAAATTAACAGATAATTAATGTTGAGATCTTTCAAAAATTTAATTAGTTAATAAAAAAGTTCATTATTTTGATGTTTATATATGTTTTGTATTATTGTATAGTATTAATACCCACATAGAAGAATCAATGTGATGAAGTTAGAAGATATTGTCTCTCCGATTACGTATAAAAAAGAAATTCCATAATCTTACTTCCAATTCCAAATACATCAATATCAGAATTACCCATCAACAACCTTGGGAATACAATATATGTGGATCTACAACATCTTATCCAAATTGGCTTTTATAATTAATTAGAATTGATGTAACAAAAATGAAATAAATTTAATTTAAGGAATTGATATTTACACAGTGGAGACCGTGTTTTTAACTTGTACTCTTTATTATTATTATTTTTGTCCAATTTGCCCATGTTATAATTTGTTAGAAACCCACCCAATAGCCCTCTTTTTTCTGAGTTTTCATTGAAATTAAAATTTTAAGATGGATGGAGAGAGAGGGAGAGTTGAGTCTGAATCGAAAAATAACAATTTAGGCTGCGAAAATACCAATTCCCTTAAATTTAATTTTCCAAGTAGAACCAATGAAAAATCCAGAGACCTTGTTATTCTGCCTTGGCTACATGCATATTTACCAGTATGAACGCCAAAACTTAAACTTGTAAATAAATTATGTGGAATGCATTATAATAATTTTGTCGTAAGGACAAATATTTAAGGAATTACACGTGAAACGGAATTATGGCATGGCGAAAGAGAGATGTATACGAGTTGAGTTACTTACAAAGAGAGATGCCGACTGATAAGAAAATGTTGAAAGGAAAGGAAAGGGAAAAGGGACAAAATCAGCTTCATTCCTTTTGGGAAATCCAAAGTCTAGCCGACGCCTTCGCCATCGCCAATATCCACTTTTTTGTTCCTACCTCTCACCTTCTTTTGTAACTCTCTCCCCCTTACTTTTTTCCTATTATTATACCTAGTAGTACCATTCAAAAATATTTCATTTTAAGATAAATAATAATATATTATGATTATATTTATTTTCAAATAATATTGACACCGATTATAAATGTGTAGTATAACTAGTAAATGGGAATCAACTCAATATGTTATTTGGAAACAATTATTAACTTAGATCGAAATATTGATATTAAATGAAGCTAGCATATACCAAATAAAAAGTGATAACCCCAAAATAATACTTTCTCATTTGATTATTGTTATTTTTTTAAGTCAACTTAAGAGATTTTTAAATTCGAGATTAACATATTTTTTTTAATTGTAATCAATATCATAAAATATAACTCATTATTATAAGTTTTATTATTTCATAACTTTTAATTAATCATCTCAATTTAAATTTAAAGTTTAACATAAGGAGTATAATAAAATTATCATGTTTAGTTTATTATTCGCTTCAATTGCGCTGCCTCTTCCTATCATTCTCCATCGACCAATGGACCGTTCGGTATGAGCATGAAGGAAGGTGGCTGTGACATTATTTTATATCAGAAATGGTCTATTCTCAACTGGGCCGTCCCCAACAAATTAGTGGAACTCAACCAAACAAATTGAAGTTAAGTTGATATAATTTTTCTTTGCATAGATTATAAAAAAAATTACATCGACTTCACTTCCATCCGCAGCGTCCCCCAAGTTTTTGGGTCAATTACAGCTAAAAAAGGTCCCAAAGGTGACTAGTTTCTGCCCCAAGAAAACAACTAAACTTAGTAGTAGCGGTGAACCAACAGAGGTGAGGTGATTCATTTTTTTACTACCCTCCAAACACATCAATTAAATCTATTTTTTGTCTCCATTTTTCAATTTCTCTCCTCTGTAAAGTATCTTGACAAAGTGACAAACTTTTCTACCATATAAGGAGAAAGAAACACAAGCCTAAGCTTTAAATTTTTCTCCCAAACTCTCCAAGAATTTTGAACCCAAAGGAGATTATAAAGATTAGAAAACACACACACTGACACACACTTGTCTATAAGTTTTTTGGTGCTAAAATAAAAAACTTGCTCTAATTCTGAGGGGGCCGGGGAAAAATGATGATTGATTCTTTATGTGGAAGCACGGGGAGTTTGAAGAGTGAGAGTTGTTGCTCAAAACTGTTGCCAACTTCTTCCAACGATTCGTGGGTGTTGGAATCTAAAACCACCAGTACTTTAACCTCTGGTTTTGAGCAAAACGGTTTAACCCCATCAAGCCTAAATTTTCCATGTCTAAAATTTGAAGAAATGGAAGTTCAGTCGCCGGAGAATTCATTATGGGAGTCATTTTTCGGTGATCAGCTCGACGGCTGCGACTTCATGATCTCATCACCGGTGAGGAATACCTTACCATCCCCACAAGGAACAAATTTTAATTACAACTATGTTCATGATCAGCCCATGCATGGCTGGTCTCCTCCTCGGGATTCGTCTCCGCTTGGGCGTTATAGCAGCATAAATAATAAAGGTAAGGGCCTGAGCCCATTGCATAGGGTGTTTAATACTTCTCCTAATAATAACCAATTTATGCAAGTGGAGAGCCTTTCCTTGCCTGCTCTTGAGAATTTCTTGGATGATTACGAGAAAGAAAATGAGTTTTTATCGATAAAAAAATCATCATCATCAGAATATTATGATGCTCTAAAACAGTTCCAGCATTTTTGGACTGCTTGACGATGCCAAATTCTTCGAGGTTTTGTGGGCCTGAAACGTCGGCCCATGGAGGGAGTTCGCAACATAGTCAAGAGAGTGATGTTTATCAGATGAGATCAATGGGGACTGCACCAGCACCATTATTACAGCAATTACAGGAAGAAAGGCAGCAAGAAAAGCAAAAACAGCAACATCCACCACCACACACAGCTCAACAATTGCAGCAAGCACAAAATATTGACAATACCTTGATGATCCCTCTATCCATTGCTCCAGAGCAGGTAAAACCTCTCTCTCTCTTTTTCTTCTTCTTTTTTTTTAATCTGCTTGCTTGCAGTTATATATAGCATCCTTACTTATCATGGGATGCCTATTTTTCTGACCATATGATAAGAGATCGAGATAAACACGTGCGAAAATGACGGAGGATGTCATTGTCATTACAATATTACTATATATCAAGTACTTAACACTTGTCAAGGTTATAGAAGAAGGTTGCATCTTAGTTCATTATTGAACTACAAAGAGTATCGTGCGCAGGGTTGAGACCACTAATTTTCTTCTCACGGCCAAACAGAATATGTGCTTAGCTAAAAACAAAATAATTAATCACTAAATGTAATGTTACTATATATAGTTGAGTGCTTTATATATTTTTCTTCAAAGGGCCTAAAGGAAAAGTTAGAAGAATTTTAAGGGATTAAAAAAAAGAATTTCCAAAAACTGTGAGTGGCCTGACCCTTGGCTCCACACAACTCCGTCGTCCTCTATATATGCTATTCGGATGCAATATTTTCCCATGCCCGCTAACGCTATGCCTTAAAATTAATAAGTCTTAACTTTCTTACCAAATCTCTTATATATATTTTCTTGGTTCCAAATTTTTAAGAATAAAATTACATATTATTAATTGTGACATCATTGATCTTAATTGACTTGTATGACAGGAGCATGACAGCGGGCTCCAACTGGTGCACCTCCTTCTAGCCTGTGCCGAAGCAGTTGCAAGAGAGGACTACATGCTGGCAAGAAGATACCTCCACCACCTCAACCGAGTAGTAACACCCCTCGGAGACTCCATGCAACGTGTAGCCTCCTGTTTCACCGAAGCCCTAAGCGCAAGGCTGGCCGCAACCCTAACAACAAAACCTACCACCTCAAATTCAAAACCCTTCACTCCTTTCCCTCCAGACTCCCAAGAAATCTTCAAGATTTACCAAATTCTTTACCAAGCCTGCCCTTACATCAAATTTGCACATTTTACAGCTAACCAAGCAATCTTCGAGGCATTTGAATTCGAAGAACGTGTACATGTTATTGACTTGGATATCCTTCAAGGCTACCAATGGCCAGCTTTCATGCAAGCCCTGGCTGCCCGGCCAGGCGGCCCGCCTTTCCTCCGGATAACCGGAGTCGGCACCTCCCCAGAGGCCGTTATGGAGACGGGACGGTGTTTAACTGAACTAGCCCACTCTCTCCACGTGCCATTCGAATTCCACCCGGTTGGGGAGCAACTAGAAGACCTTAAACCGGACATGTTCAACAGACGGGTCGGGGAGGCTCTGGCTGTTAATTCGGTTAACCGGCTCCAACGGGTACCGAGTAACTGTATCGGTAACCTATTGGCAATGATCCGAGACCAGGCTCCGAATATAGTGACAATTGTGGAACAAGAAGCAAGCCATAATGGGCCTTACTTCTTGGGCCGGTTTCTAGAGGCGTTGCATTACTATTCAGCCATTTTTGATTCCTTGGACTCCACGTTTCCGCTAGATTCAGCGCAGCGGGCGAAGGTGGAGCAGTATATATTTGCGCCGGAGATAAGGAACATTGTGGCCTGTGAGGGGCCGGATAGGGTAATGAGGCACGAGAGGTTGGGAAAATGGAGGAAAATTATGGAAGGCAAGGGATTTAAAGTAGTGGGGCTGAGTGGGAACGCGGTGACTCAGTCGAAAATATTGTTGGGTTTGTATTCGTGTGATGAGTATAGGTTGACGGAGGACAATGGTTGCTTATTGTTGGGGTGGCAAGATAGAGCCATTCTTGCTGCTTCTGCATGGCGATGCTAGTAATTAATTAGCTAGCTAGCTAGCTCATTTCTGGTATGTGTGTGTGTGTGTGTGTGTGTATATATATATATATATATATATATATATATATATATTGTGGGTGTCTTTATATCTATTGTTTTGATTAAATCTATCTGATTCTATTATACTGTTTGTTGTCTCAGAGATGGTCATGCAGAAAAACAAAAGAAGGCTAAAACTAAAAGGGGACCGACGAGGGAGAAATTTATTGTATTTTTTGTGTAGAAAAGGATCCGATCAATTAGGATTTGGTCAAGATCAAATAAACATGGTTTATTTATATATATAAGCTGATCGATGATGTCTTTAAATATGACATATATCAGAGATTCAATTGTATACATACATGCATACATACATACATGATTCAGCCATATCATTTTACTGTTGGTCTTTAAGCTCGTAGAAGTTGGTTTCAACATTTAACCCTAGTATATCTGCATGATCTCAAAAGATGATGTAACGAACGAACGGGGTCTGTCCAAGGTAGGTATACTATGATTAACCCTTAAATCTTCCACCAACTAGATTAAATCTTCCATACTATGATAAATTTGCCACATCTTAAGAAAATTATTGTTATTTTAAATATAAATATAGTATAACCTTAATAATCTAAACAATATTTCCCAACAAGGTAACTCAACATCTAAATGTTATCCTAAAGATTAATTACCCGGATTCCATAGCTTCAATAACATTTTCCATACCAAGGGTTGAATCATGTTAATATAAACTACCATGGCAAGATTATGCAAGTTCTTTTAGGGTATTGAACCCTGTATAAATAAATATGCCAAACTGCTGCACCAAAATTTACATACAGAATAATATTTTTTTTATAACAAACATGTAAGAACACTGACGTATGGTACTGTTTACAAATTATTTCATTTCCCAACAATTTAATTCCACACCACAGGTAATCCCCCAACAACCCCACAAGATTAAAACTGAATACTTCACATCTCTCACAATATGGAACATGCACAGATGTGTTTCTTTGGAGCCTCATCAACCTTCTTTTCTGTTTAGACCAATGAAGATGGGGGAAAAAATAAATTAAATAACTTTCAGAAGCTACATAAGGAAAAAACGATTATATAAACAGTAATATCATAGTAAACACTTCACTTTTTATTGATGCATCATAAACGAAAAATGCAATTATATAAATATTGGGTTCTACATGTGTAATTCTCATTAACAAGAACCCTGAACCCGATCACTGCTGTTAGTAGTATAATGAAAAACGAATTCAAAGTTCCATGCACAGAGAACCTTATGTAAATTCTATAATGGACTAAACAAGTTTATGCAATATAAACATAGTCCCCACAAACCCACTGTTCTTACAACATTAACCACTGCGGTAATAATGAACACATGAACATAAACATAACCAAACATTGTTATCAGGGTGTTAGTTGAAACATTGAGATCTATTTAATTGTCAAAAGGGGGAGAGAGAGAGAGAGAGAGAGAAGAGGAAGGAGGGTGGGGGCCTGATTTTAGTTTGGCAAGACAATATGCAATTATTTTACTTCTATATGATGGGGGGTCTGTTAATCATTTGGTGAAGACGACAAGAAGTCCACAACAGTAAGCTACCTAGTGGCTATCACCACATTATGAGTACCACAAAATGGAGCACCCCTTCTTTCAGAACTGCTCATGGAACAATGATAGGGGTGAACCCTTCAGTAGACCACAAACATTCAAATACCCATGAGCGTCGGCAAGGAGAAATCTAGCACCCTCGATAAGAATTAAAAGACACCAACACTATAAAAGCATGTAATCATTTATTATTAAAATCCTAAACTTTAGTGCTCTGTTAAAAACAATATTCCATGTATTATTCATTAGATTAACTTAAGGTCAATGAAGCCTTGTAAGTTGTACCCCCTACGTGGGATCTGCTACATGATACCTATCTTGCTAACAGAGTTCTGAAACAAGAGTATCATCTATTAAACCACAAGATCTCATGTTTTAAATAAAAATTAATTCTAGACTTCCCTTTCACCTACCATTGTCATAAATAAATATATTTGCATCACTCCTAAGACCTAATTAACTGGTGAATTATTGATCTGTCTTGTATGTATCCAGACAATCTAAGACAGTTTTCTCTTCAATCTTAGTTTCTCCCACATTGAGGCTACTTGTAATGTCTCATGAATGTCACTATTATTAATTATATCCTTTCAGTTTCCCCATACTCATCTAAACATGCACTATTTAGTCACACTTATGTATTATTACTTGTTTTTATGCTCGCAGTAAGTACCAAGTAGAATGATGCTATCAATTAAGAGCAAAAATGTGAACCCTATTACTAATATGCTTGCAGCCTAATCCTTATCCAAAGGAAAAGTACAAGCCTACAAGGACTTTATCTTGAGCATGGCTTAGGTCTACTGTGACTGGAACATTACATTAGGTCTACAGTGACTGGAACATCACATTAGGTCTACTGTGACTGGAACATCACATTATGTCTACTGTGACCGGAACATCATGTGTTCCGTTCCATCTCAATTGTTAACATATTTCTTAGTTCTCTAGTTGTCAGTAAATATCTTGCAAGTGAGATCACAACTCAAGTAAGTGAAACCCAACTATCCAATTAAGACAATACAAAAATTATAAGGATGCAGGTTGATGCGGAATGTTGCCGTGATTAGACTGTACAGAAAGGTTTTCGTAATCCATCTCTGTAAACATAGAACTCTGGGTGTATATAGTACATAGATGAATTTAATAATCCTTATCCTTAAAAAAATATAATTCAAAGATGTAGCATGCGTATTCCATGGAGGCCCAAAAAGTTGAGTAATACAATACCATTGAAAACACTTGAAGACAAGAAGTAGCAAATATAGACTAAGAGTAAAAAACCTTATAGTTCTAAAATAGATAGATATCTGCATTATAGAACAATGAGACAACATGTTCCACGGGAATCATATTGCTCAAACGTCAGTCAACTGATAGAAATAGGAGGCAAGCACAACTATTACTATGAATACAAGCATTAGGTTTTCTACATCAGGATATTTAAAGATATGGGAAGGCACAACACAACATTAATACTATACATTAAAATAGTGAGATGAACCTACCTGCTTTTGCTTTTGCTAAAGATGGCTGTACAACAGCATGCATGGTGATGACCCCTTTTGGAAGCTCGCCAAAAGGCATTTTGCATTGGGAAACAGTCTTGTTGTTTTCCAAAATCTTTCCACCACTTATCAATTTGATATCATTTGCTGCCTTGGGTGCAATTTTCTTATCTAAGAGAAAATAATACAATTTGTGACAATCAGTAGAATAATATCACATTTCGGTTTTCATATGATTGCTGATGTATTAACAACAATTCAGGGTTAGTATATAATTTAGATGAACAAGCTTCAGAATAGTGTGAATCTACAATTAAGTCTCAATGAGGGAGAGTCAGAGCTGTAGCTTTGCATTTAATAGAGGTTAGGGAGGGCATGAATCAGGGTTTCAAATTAAAGGAGGGAAAAAAAGAGATCCAGTAATATAACATATATACTTGTAAAAGAGAAATTGAAAGGATAAAATGCATGGCAGGATTGCAGTTTCAAATACCCACGGTCAAACCATCCATAACAACGGGCCCCAGGCCCCCAACCACCATATCCCCAAATATCTCCACTCACGAGAGGCCAATAAAGAAATTCAAAGACTCCCACAAAAAATTGAACAACAAATCTTTCTTATTCTGACCAAACACCACCCAAACAACTTTCAACGTCATTATACAATTAAACATCGACTTTAAAGACATTATACATGGACACTCACATATATTGACAATTAAATTTGGGGATGCTTATATAACATATAGAGAGAGTTTGAGAGAAAGAGAGACGGACAGAGAGAGTGACACTTACAATGACTTTTAAAATGTGTCATGGCCAGAGAGAGAGTTTTAAATTTCTACAACTATATCTTTGTAGAAAATGATTTAAGATTATGTTGTTTCCTTGAAAACCTTGACTACACATATCATATTAGAGGAACATGTTATTCTGTCCAAGTTTCCCTAACATATACTAAGGTTTTGACTGGAACACCGAATGTACTAAACAGATTTCCATTATAAATTTCCATTATCATAAAATATGGGACAAAGAAGCCCAAAACTAATCTTTGTTGTTTCAAATTTGCAGTTCCACAATATGTGAAGCATTCAACAAGAAACAAAACTTCTCAATGTAAAAAGCTCTACGTAAAAATATCATTTGCCTTCCTCTTCTGCATTCATGATATACTAGTTTGACCAAAGTTGCAATCACGCACCATGAAGTCAGTTCTATCTTAATGATGCTCTCCTTGTCTGGGATACTAAAAGATGGCCAGAGATTATGGACATTAGGGAAACTATATGTTCCATGTAAAAAAGTATGATTGACATAAAATTTATAACCATGGAACCACCACATCTAGGTTAATCAGATAGGACCTTTTTAACGACTAACACTCTGTTTTTTTTTTTTTTTGCTTTATTAATGGTCACTCATTGACTTTGATGACAGAAGCATAAACAACATAATGGACATGTAATTATATGGTTCCATACCAAATAAAGAATTTCCACAACATTCCTCTAAAATTACACAGAATATAGGTGGTCAATAACATAAACTGAAAGGTCCCAAATAGAGTTTGCCTCAAATTGATAGAAGAGCTGTTTCGATTAAGATACTTCGGTGTGCAAAGTTCTCCAAAAAAAAATTTTAGCTTTTACAAAAGAATGGCTCAACAAAGTAAATTTTCTGTCAATAGTTAAAGAGTATTAGGGTATTGCAACCACCACAGGGGTGACACACATGTTCATATTGTATACAAAATTAATGTTCATAACATCAAGTAAACACCATAAACGAAAACATTGCAATTGGCCGTTTAATTACTGCAGAAGGTACATAGATACAATACTCAATATATTATCACACAAATTTATCAAATAAGTTCTCAGATAATAAATTAGGATACCTTCAATAAGCGAGATTCCAATTGGCATAATATCATATATACTTTGTTCATATTACCAAACAATCAAAATAAATAAGAATGAGATAGAAATTTGGCTAACCCAACACCGAGTAGGGAGGTATTCTACGTACTATGTACAATTACCCTTTTCACCAAGGTATAATTACATACAGACGTAGCAACGTAATCTCAAATCCTAGATTACAAACGACTAAAATATTAATTTACTGTAAATCATTCAACATGAAGCTTTTCTCAGTTCTAACCCTCATACATGTTGGTATTACCGTACAACAATTGGAACCTTGTTAGTGTTTTTTAAGGGGAACAAATGGAAACTTATCATAAACTTTGGGCATTAATTCTTGCCTCTAGATTCAAACAAGTGAAACTTCTTAATTACTAGTACTAGTCTAGTATATAAACCTCGTTTAAACAAGAACAACACTTATCACAGTAAAGTAAAGCACAAACAACATACAAAATTTAAAATATTACAACCAACGAACCTTTGGGCCATTCAGCCACAATTCTCTCCTTGAGCATGGCTATGGTGGAAGCAGGAGAATATCGAAACGGACCAATGTCCGATCCATCATACAATCGGAACTTCAGCTCTACCAACTCTTCTTCCGGCATTTGCCCCACCCAAACTCACCCTCAGCTAAATTCTGATATTCACCTAACAACGCCACACCTACCCACCAAAGACGATTCCAAAAATTACTCCAATTAATTAGCAGCTACAGCTAAATAAATGCAGTAGTAGCAGCTCAAAACATTTGAAAATCGATACAAAAATTAAAACAATTAGCATAAGCACTAACTTGGGAAAGCTAGGAATGGATTACATACCTCTGAATTATGAAAGATGCTTACGAATGATTCTGCGGGAGCTCTTTAGGTTTTGAATTTTGACATCTGAAACTGAAATTGGAGAGAGAAAGACAGAGAGAGTGAGGATTGAGGAACCCTAGACCCGATCTTGATGGTAATGACTCTGTGCGTGTTTATTTGTTTGAAAGCTCTTTTGGGGTTTTATTCATTCATTTTGATTGCGGCTTTTTCTTCACTTTTACTATTTCGTTTTGTTTTTTTTTCTTCAGTAATTATATACTTATTTATTTATATATGAATGAAACGTTTCTTAAATATCTCTGTATTTTGGAAGGGTTGGTAAGGAAAGGGAAAGTGAGATCTGGAGTTCGAATCTTGTCAGTTATTTCTGCTGACTAACATTTTGTCAGTTACTTTTATATTCCTTGCCCTATGTTTGTTTGACTGCCTTTAAGACTGTAGTAGTAGTAGTAGTAACAAAACAAAATGGTATAATTCGACTGACCAAACAAACAACACATACAGCATATATTGTAGCTATCTTTTAATCAAATTAATATTAATATTTAATTTTAAAAAAATAAATTTTATATGTAAAAATATCAAAAAATATTTTACAAATATTAATATTAGTTTAGTTAAAATGTAGGCCTCACATGTAAAAATATCAAAAATTATTACGAAAATATCAATTCCTAACGATAATTTGTTTTTTTTTTCAAAGTCACGTGTGGTGATGTTATTTGGGTTATGCCTTCATTATAATGATAAATCAATTGTTTAAAAGAAGATGACGTGGGTATTCATTAATGAAAATCTGGAATTTATTTTTCTCATTCTCAACTTTATTAGTCTAGTATAATTTATTTATTTTGGTCAATATGGGAGGCCTCATTAATGTTGTCTACATTCTAAAATGTCCTTGACATATAGAGATTAATTTTTGAAGGTGGAATTCAAATTTGCAATGAGCAAATGAGCATATTGGTATGGGTGGAAGTATCCTCATGTGTATTATCTTTGCAAAATACTAATATCTCAAACAGTTTTTTTAACTATTTTAAAATATTAAAATAAGTGAGTCACATTAGAAAATTTATCTTCAACAGTCTTTTCAATCTTAGTCATCAACCTCATTCTCTCTCTTCAAAATATTTATCAAAAGGTTAAAAATATTTATTTTGCTTGATGGGTTTGATGTATAACTCATTGAATTGAAGAGACTGATAAGACACAAAATATAAAAATAATAAATAGGAGTCCTTCTAGGGGGATATTTTTTTGCTGAATTCTAGCGACATTATTTATTTATTTATTTATTTTAATTTTTTTTTGTAGTACCTCTCAAAAAATGTATAGTATTTATTCCAACTGAAATTTTTGTAAAAAACAGTGTTTTAGGTGTAATTTGGATACATACAAAAAATAGGGTTTGTACAGTCTGTACAACTCTGTTTCTTGTATGTACTAGATTGTCGCTAGAATGTCAGCAAAAAAATATCCCCCTAGAATTATTCAATAAATAATATTATGCAAATTGTCACGTATGTCAACAAACTTCAAGTTGAAGAGTTTTTTTGCTACTACTGTTGGAGATACTCTTAAACTAATCATTTATGTCTTCTCATAGTCATTATCATTGATTGAGTGATTGAGTTATGTTTGTTTGCAATGATTATAATCTCAAGACTATTAATTATACAATTATAATCCAAAGATTATTAAGTCATTTTATAATCCCTAAACTATTTTTTGAAATCTAAATTATTTATATTTTAAATATAATTATTGCAAACAAACATAATTTTAGTGTTTTGAGTTTTTGTTTGCTCTAGTCTCGATTATGACTTTCCTGATAATGGTAAAAGGTTGTTGCTTCTGTTGGGCTTTGAGTTTCTAAAGCCTGTTGGCCCAATCCGTATTGTGTGTGATTCTATCTAAAATATATTTAATGGGCTTTCAAGTAAATAACTTGAGACTACAATTCAGACAACTTTTTTATTCTTCTTGTAATAAATATTCACGAATTTTTCAAGTAATACTTTTAAACAATAATATTTAGGATAATTTACATACAGCCAGGATCAGGTAAGGGCTCCCTCATTTTGTTAAAATGCGGACTTTTTTTTTTTAATTTTTTTTGGTTTTTTTTTTTTAAAACAACTAAAAAAAATATTTAATATTTTATGGAACTGAAATTTTTCCATAATATAATGTTTTGGGCGTGTTTTGAATACCTATACCAAAAAGTGGTGGTACAGTCTGCCCAGACTGTACATACATATTTTTGTTATACGTACCCAAATCACATCCAAAACACTGTATTATGAAAAAATTTCAATTCCATAATTTTTTATTTATTTTTTTTTAGTTGTTTTAAAAAAAAAAAGCAAAAAAAAAAAAAAAAAGTCCGTATTTTGATCAGGTGCGGGAGTCCGCACCTGATCCGCTCCCAATTTACATATTCTATTATATTTTTAAAAATAATTACAACAATAGTGCCCTCATAAAAATTTTATACAACTAATACACTTCCATATTTATTTACAATACTAGTGCAATACATAATTACCAAAAAAGTGTAATCTTATTCCTTTAATTATGCACACGATTTTCTCCCCCATCTCTCCCATAATTTTCTCCCCATCTCTCCCACGATTTTCTCCCACTCCATTTTTGTTTCCCTTATTCTTCTCCTCCATCCCTCCGCCTCCTCCTTCTCCTCCTCCTCCTGTCCAACCCCTCCCCACCCTCCCGCCTCCCCTCCTCCCTCCTCCCGCCACTCCCTCCCCACCCTCACGCCTCCCCCTCCTACCGCCTTCCCTCCTCCCCTCCTCTCGCCTCCATCTCCTCCGTCATCCGTCCTCCCTCCTCCCACCTCCCCTCCCCACCCCACCCCACCGTCACGCCTCCCCTCCTCCCCTCTTGCTCCTATCCAACCCCTCCTCACCCTCACGCCTCCCCCGTCTCCCCGCCTCCCCTCCTCACGCCTACCCCTCCTCCCGCCTCCCCTCCTCTCCCCTCCCCTCCCCTCCCCTCCCCTCCCCACCCTCACGCTTCCCTCTCCTCCCGCCTCCCCTCCTCCTGCCTCCCCTTCCTTCCGCATCCCCCTCCTCCCGCCTCCCTTTCTCCTCCCCCTCTTCCCGCCCCCCTTTCTCCTCCACCCTTCCCTCCCCCCCACACCTCACGCCCCACCCCCTCCTCCTCCCGCCCCTCCCTCTCCTCGATCCATCCGCCTCCCACTGCCACCGGTCCATTCTTTATTTTCACCTGTAACGAAATCTTCCGATAAGGTAACCAATTCAGTTTTATTAGGTTACTAATTTATTTTGGATGTGATGCAGTTGATAATCAAACTTCATGTAGTTGGTTACCAAATCATTTGATAAGGTAACCAATTCAGTTTTATTAACTTACTGATATATTTTGAATGTGATGCAGTTGGTTACTAAACCTTCCGATAAGGTAACCAATTTAATTTTATTAGGTTACTAATTTATTTTGGATGTGATGCAGTTGGTAACCAAATTTCATATAGTTGGTTATCAAATCATTTGATAAGTTACCAATTTTGTTTGAATGTGATGCAGTTGGTAGCCAACCATTCATACAAAGGTAACCATTTTATTATTTATGAGTAACAAAATAGTTATAAAAAAATTTAGAACATTAATAGTTACATCTATTTATTTTTAAACTTTTTGTAGGGCGAATCTTCTTCTTATTCTCATTGGTGTTTTGGACAATGGAGATTCGCGATGGAGTATCGATGGTGTAGCGTTCAAAGTGTATGTTAGGGAGATGAAGATTTAAATTTGAATATTTAAATTTGAATTATTATTTTGAATTTGAATTAGTTTTTGTTGTTAGACCTAAATATTTGAATTTGAATTATAGCAGTTATTTGTCCTTGATTTTAGGTTTCCTTATTAGTGTGAATTGTACTATTTTTGTAATAATTACCTTCTTTTTGTAATTATTTAGTTGATGCACTTTTTTAGTAATTACTTTTTATTTGTTGTATACTTATGTAAAGGACCCTAATATTTAATTGTTATATAACCTAGCCCAACGATTGTTGTGCGAACTAATTCTGGCCTTTTTGCCACTTCTTGACTATAGGCTTCTGTGGAAGAGTATAATGTTTTAGTATCATGGGCTCCCAACAGCCCAGAACTTTGATTCCGATGTATTGAACTTTTTACTAAGCCTAATCGAAGATCTATGTTCCATACAATTGATAATTGGATATGTGGCGCAACTTATCTCTAAGCATATCATATTCTTATTAGGGTCCTTAACACTAATATACAACAAATAGAAAATAATTATAAAAATAAAACATACACAACATAATTACAAAAATAAAACAACACAATAATAAAGTTGCTAACATCACGCACACGTCGATTACCAACTGTCCTATCTAACACTAATTGCTCCTAAATTCAAGCAATCGAACACAACATGCAACTTTGATATCGGAGAAAGCCAAATCTTCTGTCGACGATTGCCTTTGGACTCATCTCTAAGATCGCGACAAACATCTAAGATCGGAGAAGACGAAATAGCATACAAAATCATCATCAACTTCAAGTTCAGTAACCAAAAACAATCACAACAACTTCGATAAAATTCGGAACACTGAGGTATGTGAGTTTAAAGTTCGTATGCATGTAGTTACCTATGGTTACTACGGTATTCATATACTGATTACCTTTCTTAAGTTTTTTACACTTAAAATGGTTACTACAAATTTCTATAGCGTTTGGTTGATTCATTTATATGTTTTAGATTATGGTTACTAAATACATATAAATTGTTTACTGTATATTGTGTATCTGTTTGCTAAATAATGTTTATTTGATTAATTTATAATTTTAAAACGAGTTCTACTGATTTTTTTATATTAATGGTTTCTCATCAAAAACATTGGTTACTGTCTACTGCAACTACTGGTTACTGTCTACTGTTGTCTTGGTTACAGTATAACATTATATTATTCAATGTTGTCTTGGTTACTATCTAATGCTATCTTGGTTACTTATGACAATATGTTGGTTAATGTCTAATGTTTTCTTGGTTACGTTGCAACATTTTATTGTCTAATGTTGCCTTGGTTACTGTCTAATGCTGTCTTGGTTACTTTACAACATTATATTGTCTAATGTTGCCTTGGTTACTGTATGACAATATGTTGGTTATTGTCTAATGCTATCTTGGTTACTTTGTAACATTATACTATCTAATAATTTATTAGTTAGTGTCTAATGCTTTATAGGTTACTATATAACAATATATTGGTTACTACAAATTCATATGGTTACAAATGGTTATTGAACAATTATATGTATATAGTTACCTATGTATGAACAATCATATGTATATGTTTACTGACTAATGCTGAGTTGATTATTGTTTAACAATATATTGGTTACTGAATAATACTGATTTGGATACTATGTAAAAATATAATGTATACTCATTAGTACTGAACTGGTTACTGCATTAATCTAATTATACTTATACTTATATTTTTATATTATTGGTTACTTGTTAACTACATTGATTACATTCTTACAACAATTAGCATTTAACTGCCCACAGACCCATTATACTGGTTGTTTTTTACTATAACAATTAAATTGAAAATGTTTTTATCCTATGGTTACTAAATAAACATGTGTTGGTTACTGTCTACATTGGATTTTGTTACTTTATAATGTTGTTATGATTACTGTGCAATATTTGTTTATTTTATATTGGTTTGTTTTATTATGATGGAAATTAATTGGCTACATCGGTTACCTTCATACAACTGTTATAATTTAATTGCTAACAAATAACATTAAACTGATTGTTTACATTGTAAAATGAATGTACAAATGTGTTTCATTTTTTGGTTACTAACATAATATAGTTTGGTTACTTTACAAAACTTATTTTGTTTTCAGACAATGGAGATGATTCCTGTTGTGCTTTATTTCAACGGTACATGGACTGATAGTAACCAGTACACCAACTTTGAAGTTACCGGCATACTAGTTCCATCAACTTGTTCGTTCAGAGAAATGTAAAACATGATATGCATTGCATTATGGATAGACACAAACACAACAACATTGTCGATCAAATTTCACATTAGAATCGACATTCCACCGATCTGTATATCAGATGAAGTAACCTTGAGATTCTTTATTGAAGTCAGTAGAAAATCTGATGACCAAGGAAAATTCCCACTGATTATAGATATTGAAAAAAGAAGCGGTCGCACAACAATCTTGCATAACTTGACAAATATAGAAGAATCTGTTGTTCACGATGTAACGCCAATCAGATCAACACAAGGGAATTCAGCACTAGTTCCACTAGTAACACAATATTGCCAAATTGGAACGCAATATGCTGATCAGCTTGCAATGGAAATTATTGAACAACAACAAGACAGACAACATGATAAATTATACACAGAAGAACGATATGATGTAATAACAGATTCGAATGAACGTGAAGTAAAATTACATCAAACCCACAAAGACAAAAAATCCTATCACAATCAATAAGGCTGCATTCAATCAAGAAAAACAGACAACACAAAGTTCAACGAACAGGTCATAAAGACTTTGTGCTAGTATGCGTAGATGATGAAAATTGCAAATGGAAGATGAGAGCATCGAGTATTCGAAAAACAAGTCTGTTCAAGGTGAGGGAATTTAATGACATTCACACGTGTTCAGTCAATGTATTGCTGGGAGACCACAGACAAGCAAATAGTGAGTTGGTCAGCGAATGCATAATGCATAAATTAACAAATTTGAAGAAAATATACACACCAACTGATATTATCGAGGACATGATGACAGAATATAATGTGTCTATCTCTTACCAAAAAGCATGGAGATCGAAGGAGAAATCGTTGGAAAAGGTAAGAGGAAATCCACACGACTACTCATTGATCCCATCATGGTTACACATGCTACAAAAAACAAATTTAGGTAACACTTTAAAACATATTATTAGTTTTCATAATTAGTTGGTTACTCAATTCATCTGATTTGGTTGCTATAATATGCATTGGTTACCTTTCTCATATTTATAATTTTTAAATGAGTTCTACTGATTTTTTTATATTAATGGTTACTCATCAAATACATTGGTTACTGTCTACTGCAACTGTTGGTTACTGTCTAATGTTGTCTTGGTTACTGTTGGTTATACTGTTTAATGCTCTCTTGGTTACTGTCTAATGCTTTTTGGTTACTGTATAACAATAAGTTGTTTACTGTATAATGTTGTGTTGGTTACTGAATAACATTATACTATATAATGCTGTCTTGGTTACTGTATGATAATATGTTGGTTACTGTCTAATGCTTTATTGGTTACTTTGTAATATTATACTGTCTAATATTTTATTGGTTACTGCCTAATGTTGTCTTGGTTACTATGTAACAATATATTGGTTACTGAATAACATTATACTATCTAATGTTGTCTTGGTTACTGTATGACAATAAATTGGTTACTGTCTAATGTTGTATTGGTTACTTTGTAATAATATATTGGTTACTGATTAATGCTTTATTGATTACTGCCTAATGCTGTCTTGGTTACTGTATGACAATATATTGGTTACTATCTAATGCTGTTTTGGTTACTTTGTAATAATATATTGGTTACTGATTAATGCTTTATTGGTTACTGCCTAATGTTGTCTTGGTTACTGTGTAACAATATATTGGTTATTGTCTAATGTTGTCTTGGTTATTGTATGACAATATATTGGTTACTGTCTAATGTTGTCTTGGTTAATTTGTAACATTATACTATTTGTAATTCTATTGATAATGTTGATGTTTCATAACAGGTTCCGTCACAGCTCTTGAGTTGGAAACAAATTCTCGTTTCAAATATTTATTCTTTGTCATTGGAGCATCCATTCAAGCATGGCATCATTGCTTTCCAATTATTGTAATTGATGGCACATTTATACAATCAACTTACGGGGGGGACACTACTGATAGCAAACACACAAGATGTAAATTGAAACATTGTTCCGATTACTTTTGTAGTGGTTGACAGCGAAAATGAATTATCTTGGAGATAGTTTTTCATGAATTTGAGAACTGTTTGTGGAGTTAGGGAAGGGCAATGCATTGTTTCAGATAGACATGAAGCCATAATACAAGGACTAAATTATGTGTTTTCGGATGTCATGCATGGTTCTTGCACATACTATATACTGAAAAATATAAAAAATAGATTCAAAAAGAGAGGAGAATAACTTAAACAATCTTACAACGGGGCATGTAGAGCATACAATATTGAACAATTCAACAAACACATGGCTGAACTTGATGCCATTGATCCTCGAATAAGGACATATTTAGAGAAAGAGGTCAATTTGGAAAAGTGCACCAGGCTCCATGGGACTGTAAGCAGATACTCAACAATAACTTCAAACATCGCCGAATCTATTAACAACGCAATCAAGATGATTAGGGATCTTCCAGTTGCATCAATGATTGAATGCCTACGTTGTCTGGTTCAAAGATAGTATTTCACAAACAAACAAGTAGCGCTATCAACATGTTAGAGTTTATGCCCTAGAGGCCAATTATTTGATATAATTGCTTAACGTTTTGATATTATATTTGATTGAATAAATATATGATTTTATTATGGTTTTATTTACTGCATAATATAATTGTTAACATAATAAAATTCCTTAGAATAGTGATACAAATTATATAGTTTCAAGTATGTGACTTGAACATGAGATTATATATTACCATTAGTATCAGTGTTCTTAAATATCCCTAGTCAAGTATCATTATTGATGGGACAACAATGATGCATTGAAACTAGTATGTGGATTGACTGATGACCAAATCTCATTGGTCATAAATATATGAGATATTAAGTCAATGCATAGGTACATGTTAGAGAACGATGTACTGGATAGACCCACCATGAAATTCTATATGGAGCATTATGCGAAGTGTCATTAGTAATTCTCATAGTGACAATGATGTAATGGTCCTCCGACCTGAAATCGCTATATTACTACACGAGAATTTATGTACTTTGATATCATCAAATGTCACCTTTAATAGGGTGGACTATAAAGGTGATTATTGGGTTCATCATTAATTGTGTGAGAAATATGAGTGATCTAGATGGAATTTAACCATCCTATATATTATGGGTGATATCCATAGACCTCTTGATTGAGTAGGACTATGAAATGCATGGCCATGCTCAAATAGTGATTTGTTTCATATAGTCTACTCATTGATCAAGAAAACTCAGATTAAATTATGAAGAGTATGACACATTCCATGACTCGAGTTTAATCTAGGATATTAAGGTTAAAAGGATTAAATTACATTGAAACATTGGTCACGAAAAAGTTGCATCGAATCATCGATCTTATTATTACTTGGGTAGCAGTGATGCATTACTAGATGCCGCTCACTGTTTATAATTTTATAATATGATTTTAAAATTATTGCCAACGTAATAATAACCTATAGGGTCACACACATAGAAAGTTATTTAAAAGGAAATTAATTTAAATTTTAAGGATTTGAATATATTAATATGATTAATAGTATTTAAATCACGAATTTAAATTAAAAAGGATAATTTGTATATATGTATATTAATTAAGTAAGACTTAATTATGAGATATATATATATATATATATATATATATATATATATATATATATTCGGATTTTATGAAATTAGGTTTTGATTTGATTAATTCCTTTTAACTACTATATATATGATATATAGCAGCTACTTAAGGATATATCATAATTGAAAAAAAAACCCTAGCCGCTCTTAGAGAGAGACTAGAGAGAAAACAGTTTCAGAAAATCCATTCCTTTTGGTGGCTAGTACCCCAAGTCCTTCTTATTGCAGAATCGTTCGACGGTTCGTGCGGCGTTCGTGTGGATACCGTAGAGGCGCAATCGGTTTGTATTGCGTTGGAGATTCGAGGCGCAGTCGGTTTCAGATTCTCGTTTTTTTTCATATCTGGTATAATCTCTAAACCTCTGAATTAATTGATTTTTCGCATGGATCCTGTTTTAGGGTTTCGGAAATTGCTTTAAAATTTTAATTTTCGCTGTGCGTTTCTGTGCCGAAGCCCAACACAACATTCACAACACTTTCCACAACAGCTAAAAAAAGGTTACAATCTAATATCATTAAATCAAATAAACTTAAGGTAACTAATACAAATTATAATTTATTGCATCAATTTTTATATTGTATTTGTTACTGACTAATGTTGTCTTGATTACTGCATACTATTACTAATTAATATTGAATTATTTACTGACTAATGCTGACTTGGTTACTGTGTTACACTATAATGGTTACTGACTAATACTGACTTGTTTACTGACTAATGGTAACTTGGTTATTATGTAATATTATATTGGTTACTAACTAATACTTAATTGCTTATTGCATAACATTATAATGGTTACTTAATACTGCTGAGTTGATTACTGTGTATCATTGTACTGGTTACTTACTAATGCTGACTTGGTTACTGATTAATATTACTAATTAATGTTGAATTGTTTACTAACTAATGCTAACTTGCTTACTGTGTTACACTATAATGGTTACTGACTAATAATGATTAGTTTACTGACTAATGGTAACTTGGTTACTATGAAATATTATATTGGTTATTAATTAATACTTAATTGCTTAATGCATATCATTACAATGGTTACTGACTACTGCTGAGTTGGTTAATGTGTATCATTATACTGGTTACTAACTTGTTCTTGTTTGGTTACTCTGAATAATTATAATGTTACTGCTGAGTTGGTTACTAATAGATGCTTATTTGATTACTAACTGATGCCTGTTTGGTTACTAACTGATGCTTGTTTGGTTACTGTGTATAATTATAATGTTACTGCTGAGTTGCGGTTACTGCTGAATTGCTTGTTTTGAAATTATAACATTGAGTTGTTTACTTTACTATATTTATTCTTTTTTCAAACAATAAAAATGATTTTAGTTGTACTTTATTCTAACAACATTTTATTTGTGATGTAGGTTGAGACATCAAACTTAGTGATTTTTACTGTTTACAATGTCGCCAAACAATATATTGTGGACATCGACCAAAAGACATGCACATGTGGAAAATTTCTGTACCATGAGATGCCTTGTCTGCACGCTACTGCTGTTATGAGCAAGCGAAATTTGAGCTGTTATGATTTTTGCTCAAAAAAATACTATAAAACAACTTTGGTCGACACATATTCAGCTTCAATCATGCCGTTAGATGACAAAGAAAACTGGGATGTACCAGAAGAAGTAAGAAACATGGTTATAAAACCGCCGAACACAAGAAGACCAGCTGGAAGACCAAAAGTAGGGAGGTACAAACATGGATTTGAAATCAAAATTCAAAACAAATGCAGCAGGTGCCAAGAAAAAGGACACAACAGGAAAACCTGCAATAATCCACCGGTTTTAAGACCAAAAAAAATCCTGATATAGTACATTTACATTAAGAGTGTAAATACATGTATATATAATTGTTTACTATCATTAACCATAAACAACATGGTTGATAACATTTTTGATTTTGTACAGTAACCAAAATTTTAATTGATTAATATTTTGATTTCTGAATTCATTATGAGTTGCGAATATAATTGGGAACCCACAAAAGTACACTGTACACTTGATAATTGTTCCAAATATAAGTTGTAAATTATTTGGTTACTAACATAAAGTCAAATGGTTACCTTATATAACAATTTGGATACCAACTGCACATCTCAAAAATATATTTAATTTAATGAGTTTATTAATGACCATCATATACAATAATAGAATCCCTTAATTAAAATTTCTTATTCCATCATGATGATAGACTAAAAAACACATACATTTAACAGTTCATAACATTCGTGATTCAAATTTATAACTGTTTTGTTACAAACTAAAACAAATATTGTTAACATATATATATGTTTGGACACCAACATAACATTTCAACTTAAATAACTGATATATACTGATTTTATCAAATTTTATTACAATTTGTTTACTTATAAAAACATAATATGGTGACCATAATAGTAAACTATTTGGTTACTTATTTGTTATAACAATAAACAAAATATAACAAATAGGTAACCAAATATTTAGATAACATTCACCAAAACAAATTTTTATGTTAACTAATGTATACTCTTACATATACATTTAACAATAGTTACATGTCCTGATACATTTAACAATAGTTATATGTCCTGATACAATATTGTAAATCTCTTTTTACATTCAAAACATTAGCTGGTTACCCTTTTATACATATTTGGTTACAAATTGTACATTTCAAAATAATGTAGCAAACACAATTGAAAACGAATCAAATACCAACCAACACACAAAATTACTTTCAATACTGCTATTATAATAAAATATGAAATCCCATCTATATAAGATCCAATAATCATCCTTATTAAACCATACAAAATTGTTGTGTATATTCAAAAAAAAACAAAACACAAAACACAATTCATAATGACAAAACAACAAGATCTGAACTAATCAAAATCTGGAACAAATCTTCCTGGAAATTCTCTGTCAGTCTCATATCCATCCAATTATTTGTTCCTTGCATGCATATATAGATTTGTGCATAACTTCTTCCGATACTGCGCAATGGGGAATGGAATAGGAATTTCATCAAACTTCTGATGAATGACATGCTCATTAAAAAAATTGTGAACATCCCGCAATCACTGTACAAATGCACAAAAGATAACGAAAATCAATACTAGAATCAACCTATATATAATACATATCAGTTTGTACTTTAACCAAATAGTTATATATAGAATTAACCGAAACATAAATTAAAGGTAACCAAAACAAAAACATGTATACCAAAAAAACATATTGAAGATGTAACCGAACAATTATATCGTATTAACCAAACCATGTTTTAATGGTAACTGACACATGATCAACATATTGACCAAACCCTGTTCAGACAACCAATGTAAACTACGCAAATACATGGTAACCAAAACAACATACAAAAGTAAAAAAAATACCAAATTGAGGGAACAAAGTGTATTTTCTAAATCATAAGCAAACAGTAACAAAAAACATACTAAATAAGTAGCCAAACAGTTACACGATACTAACCAAAATAGTTATATGATAGTAACCAAAATAGTTATATGATGTTAACCAAATCATAAACAACATGTACACTAAAACCAGTTTATTAAACCATGAATAATAGGCAAATGCATGGTAACCCAACCTATTTGGATACTTATTTGTTATAACAGTCACCAAAATATAACAAATAATTAACCAAATAGGTATATAACAATAACCATATACTTATTTTAATAGTAACCAAAGCATAACCAACCTGTATATCCAGCAACCTATAATGAAAGTCATATTGTAACAAAATTGAGTGAACAAAAATATTTTCCGAATCATAAGCAAACAGTAACAAAAAACATACTAAATAAGTAACCAAATAGTTACAATATAGTAACCAAAACAGTTATATGATAGTAACCAAAATATTTATATGATGGTAACCTAATCATAAACAACATGTACACTAAAACCAATTTATTAAACCATGAATACTAGTCAAATACATGGAAACCCAACCTATATGTAATAATTTAAAAAATGTAAACAATGTAACTATATCGTCTCTGCAAATTTCAACTCAATTATATCATCTTCCTCCTTATTTCGATACGGTTCACTGCTAAAGTCAATGTCACACCTATCCCTCCAAAAACCAGTTTTGCGCAGTAAAGTGGGAAGAATAAATATGTAAGGCTCACAAACATCCATGATTTTTGTTTGCATGGATTTCCTTTTTGGCTGCAGAGAATTGTAAACAGTTAGACGTCTACGAGGCACATCAAATGTTAACAAAAACCAATGGTCCGGTGATGAAATATGGATGGGGAACAACACATAGTCAACATTTCTCCAAGGTGTGTTGACATTCATAAACAGGCCATGAATGTATTCGGCAACATCACCCTCCCTAGACAATACACTCTTATCTGCATTTTTACTTGAATACTCTTCAAAAAGAGAGGTCATCTTGGCATGGAACCAAAATCCGTAGTTGTTGCCCTTATATGCACACTAATATAATGCAACATTGATGTGCTGAACCAAAAAAAAACATAAAATATTAATAGTTGCTGAAAAATAACATTATGTAATAAATGTAACCAACACTGTTAACGCTAGTTACTTAAACAACTAAATAATGTAACCATAACTATAGAACATAATTTGAAAAAAAAACATAAAACATGTATGATAGCAACCAAAACATATATAAAACATATATGAAAGTAACCAAATAGTTATATGATAGTAACCAAACAGTTATATAACAGTAACAAAATAGTTATATGACAGTAATCAATCACTTATATCATAATAACCAAAACATGTGTATATAATAACATATCAGTTTATATGATAGTAACCAAAACATATATAAAACATTAAATGATAATAACCAAACAATTATATGATAGTAACCAAATAGTTGTATGATAGTAACCAAACAGTAATATGATAGAAACAAAACAGTTATATGACAGTAACAAAACAGTTATATGACAGTAACCAACACTGTTAACGTTGGTTACTTAAACAACTAAATAATGTAACCATAACTATAAAAACATAATTTGAAAAAAAAACATACATTGTCGTCTAACTATTGCCCAGGAGTCTTTAATTTATAAAACCACATTTTTGATGAAATTGGGATAGACCCAAATACAAAAGCAGGTTGGATAATGTCATTTTTCCCAGGGAATTTGTCCGTCCTTCAATATAAAAACATATTAGTATAAATGCTGACATTAACAATCACCGTATTAGTATACACACTACCCAAAAACAAAATTTATTTATTTTATAAAAAACTATAACATTGTTAACAGTAAAAAAACATACCTTTTTCTGTTGTTAAGTGCTATTTTAAACCATTGTTCAAACAATGCCTCTTCATATTTTGACGGCATATCCATGCAAAATTTGGAGAATGCAGAAATAACAACAACTCTTTGACTAGCACCCGATGCATTAGACGATAACCCAGCCGAACCAAATGTTTGAGTATATGGAGACCGCAGAATAACACTCTTTGCATGTTTACAGACAGGTCTACCACTGGCTTTATCAACGCTCTTCTCCAATTCATCACACTAAACTATGTCCTATGTAGTCATAACCATCTCATCAAGTACATATTTGCTTTCTGCTTCGAATTTATTCTCCTTTTACAATTGACAGAAAATGTAACAAATACAATTAGATTTTCACATAAACACCTGTATTTAACTAATATATGCAATAACAAATAGTTGTAAAAAGATATAAATTGAACAATAGCGGATAAATTAAAGTGAACATATCATAATAGAAATAAAAACAAAATAAAACAGTAACCAAACAGTTATATAGTGATAACCAAAACACATTGTAATAGTAACCAACCAATATAATAATAGTAAACAATCCATAATACTAAATAGATATAAATTGCTTACTGTTTATTATATATTTATTTGGTGAATAATGTTTATTTGATTACTTTATAGTTTTCAAATGAGTTCTACTAATTTTTTAATACTGATGGTTACTGATCATATACATTGGTTACCTTCCTACAACTGCTAGTTACTGTATAATGATGTCTTTCTTACTATGAAACATTATAATATCTAATGCTCTATTAGTTACTGTCTAATGCAGTCTTGTTCCTGCCTCAAATTTATTCCCCTGTTTATATTGACATAAAGGGTAACAAATACAATTATATTTTCAACACATGCAGTTAATAACTATATTTAATAAAAGAATGAATGAACAATAATCGACATATTAAAGTGAACATATCATATTAGAAACCAAAACAAAATAAATTACTAGTCAAATTATAATATAGTAGTAACCAACACACAATGTAATAGTAACCAATCAATATTATAATGGTAAACATAATATATATAAAAGTAACCATATAACAATATAACAGTAACCAATAACCAACAACATATAAAAAACAGGATGGCATGTCATTATAACACTAACCTCATCAACAACATACAAAACAATCTCTTTACCAGTGCATTGGCTTAATATGTCAAACGATGGCATGTCATTATTCTTGCCAATCTGTGAAAGATAAAAAATAATCAATTAATCATTAAAAACAAAAAGACATATAACACAACAAAACAAACAAATATGTCTAACCTTGACATTTTCTGCATCATCATCAATTTTTATTTCATGATGTTCTTCAACCCCAACATCACGTTCAACTTCATTACCAATCTCAGATTCATTCCCATCCTTCTTCACAACAAAATTCAACACACCATCACAATCATTATTCTTATTTATTTTTGAACCATCATCAACATCCTCATAAACATGGGGGTCTTCGTACTCTTTAAGAACTTCGTCATTATTAACAACTTCATCAACATTAACAACATCTTCATACTCCTTAACGACTTCAAGTATAAACTCATCATTTTTCTCATCACCTATCAACCCATCATCACAAACCTCATCATCATCATTATTTTTACCTTTAAAAACAACATCATCATCAGCAACACCATGATCAGCTTCATCACCTACATCATCTTCACCACCATCATCAACATCATCATCATCATCACCGCCATCATCAGAATCATCATCATCATCATCAACTTGTTTCTCCCCAACACTTTTGATACCACGTAACTCATCTCTAATAATGGACCTAAAGTCCCTACATAACTGAACATGAAAAACATGCATATCATCCTTAATATCAGCCAGCAATTTTACAATGTCTTTCTTAATTTCAGACATTTTCTTCTCCAACGGCCTAAACCGTTCATCAATTGCATCTTTAACTTCAGACATATCAATTCCAATGTTGTCACCCTTAACTTTTTTTGAAACCTTCTTATCAGCATCCTTCCCATTTAAAAATTGAAGCCCACCCAAATCAAGCCGATCCTTCTCCTCGGACGTGGGAACTAGACTTTTTATCCTCAACTGAAAAACATTAAGTACATTTAGTATAATATCCGACAAACATTGAACAAATACATAAAAAAATAGTAAATAAAGAATCATGTAACATAATTAGTAGCCAACTACATATATACAGGTAACCAAATGTATATAAATCAGTAACCAAAATAATTAAGAAAGGTATACAAAATTTGTATAACCGGGTAACCAACAAAATTGTTATTAGCAACACAAGGATAATTTAATTAGTAACCAAATGCGTATATTCACGTAACAACATACATTGTTATTATTAACACAAATATAACTAATCAGTAACCAAATGAGTATATAAAGGTAGCTAACTAATTTGTTAACAGTAAACATCATAAAAAATAATCAGTAACTAAATATATAACTAAAGGTAACCAATTATACTCTTAGTAGTAACAAAAATACATGTCCGGAACAAAATACTAAATCGTTCAACTTGTCATTCGTAGGGGGCTTCACTAGGTCCTTCCATCTAAATAAACGGATATCAGACGGATGCTCATCATTGCAAATGCCCCGAATTTTGAATAACGGAATGATCTCAAACATAAAAATTTGAAATACATAAGGTAAACCATTCAACTTGTACAATTTTGTATAATGAT
This sequence comes from Panax japonicus, assembly GCA_020205505.1. Taxonomy (NCBI): domain Eukaryota; kingdom Viridiplantae; phylum Streptophyta; class Magnoliopsida; order Apiales; family Araliaceae; genus Panax; species Panax japonicus. Next base: position 19,602,864 of record CM035095.1, read on the forward strand.
CCTTGTAGAAATTATATATTGACCCACCATTCCTTCCTTTCTTCAATCTCCCCTTCAAAGCATTTGATAAATAGTACTTTGTCATCTCGAATGCGAATTTCCCCTAAGGAAAACTATTAACATCACCATAAAATAGAAAATTGGACAAAACTCAAGCAAACCAAATCTGACCCTCTTTTCCCCAAATAAAAACCACATTTCACCAACATCACTCTAGTGAACCTCCCGTATAAGAGCATGGTAAATAATCTGGGAATACATTTGGTGTTGATCATCGAACTCCAAAAAATTTCCAAAACATGTTACCTTGAACTTCTCCAACTGACTTTCGTTCAATTTCTTGGAAATCATGCTGGGAACTTCCATGTCGCACCAATAAATAACTTTTCCAGTAAATTTTCTGTTACATCCTTCATAATACATGTCCCATAACTGCAAATAAACAAAATCAGATTTGCACAGTTATTAGTAACCAGTATAAAACATTGTTTATACTATAAACAGTTACATAGTAACCAACAAATAATATCATACTAGCAAAAACATAATATAACAATTACACAGTTGTCAAAATATACTATAAACAGTTTCCAACATCCAACACTGACTGCACAAAAATAGTTACCATATTGTAATATAATAGTAACCATAACATGATAAAACAGTAACCAAACAATTATATGACAATAACCAAATAGTAATATGATAGTAACCATACAGTTATAAGATAGTAACCAAACAGTTATTTGATATTAAACCAAACATTTATATGATATTAACAAACTAGTTATATGATAGTAACCAAACAGTTATATCATAGTAACATATCAGTTTATATCATAGTAACCAAAACATGTTTATATAGTAACATATCAGTTTACATCATAGTAACCAAACAATTATAAGATAGTAATCAAACAGTTATAGCATAATAAACAAAACATGTTTATATATTAACATATCAGTTTATATGATGGTATCCAAACAGTTATGTCATAGTAACCAAACAGTTATGTCATAGTAACCAAAACATGATCAACATGTACACCAAATCCATTTCAGCCAACAAATGTATACTACACATATACATGGAAACCAAAACAACACAAAAAAGAAACCAAAATACCAAATTGAGGGAACAATAATAGATTCCAAATCATAAGCAAACATTAACAACAAACATACTAAACAATTAACCAAAAAACTATATGATAGTAACCAAACCATGTATCCATGGTAACCTATACATAAATAAACATATAAATCAACCACATTTTAGTTAAACAATGTATACTAAAGCAAATATATGGTAACCATTACAACAACAAACAGTAACCAAAGACCCAACTCAAGGGAACAAAAGTGGTATCAAAATCATAATCTAACAGTAATCGAACAATTATATGATAGTAAACAAAATATCTTTTAATGGTAACCATAACAAAATAAAAAAGTAACCAAACATTCCAAATCGATTGAACACAAATGGTATCCAAAATAGAAACTAACAATATCCAAAAACATAATAACTAATAAACCAAACATTTATATGATCGTAAAATAAAAAAAAATTAAATTAACAAACCTTTAAAATTCTTTCTGTTGGAATTATATTCTGGCTAAGCACTTGTCCTTCTGACTTAACTACATCGACATCAAAATTAGAATCTTTTTGCACTTCAAGATGCTTAATACCACTATGTAACACCAACCTATGCTCACTCTTACTCGATTCCTGACCAACATTCTCCCCATTCCCCTTCCTCTCAGCAACAAACTTCTTCAAACCCTTTAAGAATCATCATCTGTGATTCTCTTTCTCTTTACGTACTTCTTCATTGAATCATCCATTCAACACAAATCAAACGAACAAAACAAAACAACTAATCGAACGAACAGAGCAACGAAAAATGGCGACCAACAAACAGAAGTTGTCTGAACTGAGAATAACACGAACAGAGAGAATAACACGAACAAAAATGGCGATCAAACGATTGAAGAATAACACGAACAAAAGAGAAGATAGTGAAGAAGACGAACAGAAAGAGAAAAAAGGGTTTCAGCATGCAAACGAGGGTTTAAAAAACAAAGAGACGTACTTGCGGTTATCACGTCTTTCAAAATAAAAACCACCCATTAATATTGTCATGTCAGCCATTATATATTAATCCCTTAATTTAAGGACCTTTAATTATGTTAAGATTGAAAATAAAAATAAAAAAGTGTAACATTTTTGTAATTATTTTATAGAGGTATGATATTTGTAATTAATTTTAAAAATGTACTAGTATATGTAATTTTCTCTTCTTATTATTACTTATTAGTTATATATTGCGAAAATTTTAAGCCCAATTACGATTGCAAATGTATATCATGTACTATAATTATAAAATTTAGCCACTATATACATCGTATTAGGGTTGAGCAAGGAATCAAATTGGAATCGAAATCGCACCAAAAATCGTACAAACAGTTTTAGCGTATGTAACCGTTTTAGATGGGTTAAAAACCAAATTTAGGGTTTTGGTTTGGTTATTAGCCAAAATTGCACGCATAAAATCGAAACTGCACCATGTGTGTGTATATATATCAAATGCATGATCTTGATATCTCTGAATGTATAACTGTAATGAAGTCAAGCATGTTAAAAATTATTGATCGCATAATTAAAATTTCCTAATGATTGTTCATTTGATTATGGTGGAAAAAAATTCTATTAAAAACTTAGACCTTATTAAAAAAATGACTTATTCAAGTCACTACTGGTTGGATTGGAAGGGAGGTCTTCACTACTGGTTGGATTCGCTCTCTAACTTTGTTTGAACATGTGAAAATTCATTGAAACAATCAAATTTCACTATCAATCCTTGGTTGAATATGCAAAGATATATGGACTCGAATGATCTCTTTGAAATTCCGATACCAATAATCATGAGGAGTGTTAAGAATGAGAAGATGTTGTATTTTTTTCGAGATCAAATATCAAGCAGCATTAGAGAAAAGCAGTTTCAGAAGAAGACGAGTATTTATTAATTTTTTATATAATCTTCAAGTTCTTGATTTTAGATTTACTTTTTTAGTCATTAGAACCTGTTATGATTTTTCAGCACATTCTTGAACAATAGAAATGTTAGACTAAACCTCGTTATCGAGCCTGCCTTTGTTGATGATTAGTTCCCATTTATGTTAGACTAAACTTAAATAAATTTATGTTTCTTTTTTACATTAAATTTTCGTGAATTGATCTCAAAAAGTGAAATGAGATTATTTTTGTAAAATGGGAAAAAGTACTACTTACATTATACTACTCTATTAATTATAGGAAATTAATATTTTACAACTAAAATTAGATATGTCCCTTCTGTTCACACTTATATTATTTAACTGGTAATCGTTCTCCCACTTTAAAATTTGTGTTGCTGCCGATGCAGGTGCATTTCCATGATTATTATTAAACCTTGATCTGTTGAAGTCATTTCATTAAACTCATTCCTTCTTCTTTTTGGGCCAAGATTGTCACTGAAGTGGTTTCCATTTCTAGCATGTTGATTTTTCTCCTTGATACATCTCATTGTTACGATTCTTGTTGTCATTGTTATAATCATGACTTCTCTCCCATTGATCATTGCTTCCTAGTTGAAATGTCTCTTTTTCTCGCTCCGATAACTGAGTCATATCCACAATGTCTAAATACAAACGAAATTTAAGAGAAATAAGGTGTTAGCGAATTTCAAATTTTAAACCTATTAAAAATATTTGAGTCATCGATTCCTCATTGTCCACTAGATGAGGTGCAAACCGGGATAATTCAGCAAATTTGGCTTCGTACTGTTATACGGTCATGTTGTTTTGCTACAGTTTGATTAATTTTACCTCCTTCGTGTGGCGAATACTCTCTGGGAAATACTTTTCATTGAAAAATTATTGGAACTCCACCCAAGACATCTTGAGTGCCGAGAGACGAGTATGTTTCACAAATTCCAACCAATGACCCGCCCCTCTCCTCACAACATAAAGGTGGTTAATTGAATATTTTGTTCATTTGTGCATCGTTGTACTTTAAATATTTTGGTAATTTGTTTGAACCATTCTTTTACCTTGAGTGAGTCTAGCTTTCCGAGAAACTCGAGCGGTCCCAATTCCTTGAATTACTTAGCAGTGACCACCAAAGAATTACCATCATTTCTACTTGTATTATGAACATGAGTTTCTCTTGTTTGGTTTTGCACGAATCGTAAAAAGTTCTTAAAAGAATCATCATTTTTCAGGTGGTCAGTAGTGTCATTTCCTAGGGCCACAAAAGAATTATTGCCCTCCTGATTCCCAATGTGATGCCCTCAAAATAGGCTCACACAACCCATTTTGAGTTGCCAAAATACATGGTACAGAATTCAAATACAAATTTCATTTATACAACTTTCGTGCAAAATACGACAACGCATAAGCTGAGAGTTTGAATATAAATATTGTACCGTACATAATACGACAATATCCATACTCAAATTAAGTCCACGTTACAATTATTATCGCATTATTTTACAACATAATGAAGACTACTATAGTGACTATCTCGGACCGTCACTCCATTCCCTGACTAGTCCCAACTATATTCTCATTTCTTGAAAAGAACAATGAAAGAAAAGGGTGAGCTCAACTAGCCCAGTAAAAAATATTATGATTAAGATATTATAGAACAAATTATACTTAATCCTCAACAGGAAAAAATATGATAGAATACAATAGACAACAAGTTTTAAATCAACAACTGCATCGGAAATATCAATCCATTAGAAGAGTCAAGTATAGCATGATGTCTACTATCTTCTATGATTTAAAAGTCCATCATCAATATTTTATCCTTGTAACAACAATCAATAATTATTTCCAATTAATGAATTATCTATGCACTACGGACCAAAGATAATCATTTGTATCACCAGTGGTCATGAACATGCCTAGCTAACATCTGTCCATTTATGTACTACGAGCCAAAGATAACTTTTACCACAAACCTTTTTCTGTAACATTAAAGGTCACGATTATACCAATACACAATTCCTGATCATAATCATACTAATCAATACTCCATCATTGTACTAAGGGCCAAATATGACTTTCAGTACAATATAAGCATGAGGATGATGACAATAATAAATAGAATCAATCAAGTGAGATCAAGGATAAATATTATAGATTTATAATTTAATTTATTCAAAGTTCAAGAATATCCAAATTGGGAACATGATAACTAATTGTAGTCAAAATTCAAGAATAATATTCATGTATCAAAAATAATTTAGACAGAAAAAAAAAACTAATTTTATCGTGAATAGTACCCCGAATGAATAATACTCCGAGTGAATAGTACCCCGAATAAAAATATTAAAATTTAATAAGAAAGTTCAGACCAATATTTCAATGAAATGATATTAGATGAAGCACAAATTATTAAGGATATTCTATTAATGTCAGGGATTTTTACCATTTAATAATAAGGTTATGGAAATAAATAATAAATTTTTAACCATAAATGAAAAAAATATATGAAAGAAAATGATATCACATGACGAGTACAAAAGAAATGATATCTCATACGAGTATGAAATAATATACGAAATTGCAAATGAATTTTCACCCGTCATGTGGTAATCTGCGTAAACAACTTATTTTCAAAATTTAATAAAGAATAAATACAAAGGGTTATTCACCAGGCATGCGGTAGTCCGCGTAGACATGTTATTTTAATAGATTAATAAGGAATAGAATTATAACTCTTATGAGTATGAAGAAAATAACATCCTTTACGACTATTGAAAGAAAATAACATCTCTTACCTTAATAAAAGATTAGATACTGCACTAGTGTAGTAGCAGAATTTTGTGTTGGTTGTAAGACCCCAACTTTTTAGTAAAGATGATTTTTCTATAAATATCATTTTTAAATATTATGGAATGAATTTGATATAATGTTATAGTTTTGAGTAATATTTATAAATTTTGCAAAGCACGTAAGTTGTTATATAATATTCAATTGGTCGGAAAATATTCGTTTTAATAGGGAATATTCGTACAACGGCACAATCATTGGTGGACCCCACAACAGAATTATTGTCGGATTGAGAAAACGACAAAAATATTTTTTATGAAAATAACGGCAGAAGTTTTACAGTTAAAACTGTTGAGCTACTCGGTAGTAAAAGTACAGTAATACGTGTGGTTGCATAGTAGCACACGGTATTGATTATTGATCCTTACGTGAGAAGTCACTCAGTTTTGTTCAATTATTGCTACAGTAATTGCTGCATAGTATCTCACGTTATTTGATTCAACTATTATCGATATTATATATATATATATATATATATATATATATTATTAAATCAATAATTGAGACGATTAAGTTATTAATATTATTATTTACAATATTAACGATGTCTAGAAGTTCTGTCAAGGAGATGTTTGGTTACCTAATTGCGCGCCACTAGGGAGAAATCCTTATTGGAAAGCCCCCTCTTTCCTGGGAACGATATGGTCGATTAATATTGTGAATTATAATAATGATGATAAATGTTGTTAAATATATTGAGGTGTCTTTTTATGAAGTAACAGAAGTTTATATATATATATATATATATCATAAATTTTGTTTTATTAGTATTATTAATGTAATAAAACAGAAAAGCTTTTTATATAAAACAGAATACTTTTATAAAGTTATTCGTTTTATTAGACTATAAATAGAATATATAATATTCTATTATGCATAGTATTTTGCATAGTAAAATCTTTTTATATAAAACAAAATACTTTTATAAATTTATTTGTTTTATTAGACAATAATTAGAATATATTATATTTTATTATGCATAGTGTTGCATAGTGCCCGCATAGTATTTTGCATAGTAAAATCTTTTTATATAAAACAGAATACTTTTATAAAGTTATTTACTTTATTAGATTTTAAATAATATATATATATATTTAGAATATATTATATTTTATTGCATAGTTCAGCATAGTATCCTTTCTATATTCCTATAAATAGGATGCTTAGTTAGAATTGAAAACCACACCAGAAGTTCGAAGAATTCTTCTATAATCTTAAGCGTATTTCTTTAGAGTTTTAAGAAGCTTTGAGCGTAGTGCAAGTTTTCTTCAAGAATATCCTCGCCTTACCAGTTGGAATACTCTTCTTTTACGGTAAGGGTTATTATTTCTTTCTTATTCATAAAGAGAACTTCTGTTATTCCATTCTTTATTATTCTGTTGGAATAACCTGTATACGCGGGCTACCCTATACTTGGTGAAATTCTTCTGTTATTTCATTCTTTATCATTATGTTGGAATAACTTGTCTATGCGAAGTACCGCATACATGGTGAAATTCTTCTGTTATTTCATTCTTTATCATTATGTTGGAATAACCTGTCTATGCGAAGTACCGCATACATGGTAAAATTCTTCTGTTATTCTATTTTTTATTATTCTGTTGGAACATCCTGTCTGTGCGTTACGCATGACCTGGTTCTGTTATTTATTATTCTGTTAGAATATCTTGTCTGTGCGTTTACGCATGACCTGGTTCCATTATTTATAATTCTGTTGGAATATCCTGTCTGTGCGTTTACGTATGACCTGTTTCCGTTATTTATTATTTAGTTGGAATAACCTGTCTGTGCGGTCTATCGCATGCCTGGTGATTTCTTTTGTTATTATATTCTTTATTATACTCAGATGGTTAAAGTTTTGACTTCTATACTCCATAAAATTAGTGGAATATCCTTGATATTTGCGCTTCATCCAGTATCTTTTCATGAAAATATTCTTCCGAACATTCTTGAGTTTTACTCTACAAAGAAGTATCATGTTGACAATTTGGACGTTATTAGTTCCTGGATAAATTAATTCTTGAACTTGTTTTATTGAATTCTTATATCATTGTCATCATCCTCATGTTTATATTATGTTGAAAGTCATCTGTGGCCTGTAGTGCATAGATGGAATTGGTATGATTATGACCAGGGATTATTCAGTGTAATCATGACCGTAATGTTACAAATAATGTAGAAAAAGTCATCATTGGCCCGCAATGCATTGATGGACAGTTGTTGGCATGATCATGACCATTATACACGAATATCCTTGGCCGTAGTGCATGGATAATTTGTGGTTGTGATACTAATGAATATCCTTGGCCGTAGTGCAGGGATGATGTGGATTATTTATTAAGTTGAGTCTCAACGATAAAAGTGATGAAAAACCTTTTAAATCATAAAAGATAGTAGATTTTATTCTCTACTTGACTCTTTTAATGGATTGCTTGTTCCGCTGCAGTTAAACTTGATGTTTGTTATATTTTATCAGTTTAACATTATTGAATGCTAATGATAATTTATTCTGCATTATCTTAGTCATAATATTTCTTACTGGGCTAGTTGAACTCACCTTTTCTTTCACTGTTCTCTTCAGGAAATGAGAACGTAGCCGGGACTAGTCGGGGAACGGAGTGACGGTCCAGAAGATAGTATTAGTAGTCCTCACTATTCTGTTAAATAGTGTAAAAATAAATGTAATAAGGACTCTTTTGTTTATGGATATTGTCTAGATGACAATATTCTTATTAAAACTCTCAGTTTACGTTTTGTCGTATTTTACACGACAGCTGTATTATTAAGTTGTATTTGAATTTTGTATCATGTATTTTGTGACTCAAGATGGGTGATGTATACCTATTTTGGGGGCATCACATTGGTGGTGTGTGTTTGCTTCTTGAATACTCTTCTTCTTTATCTCTTATCTTTTCTCTATAGTTTCTCTATAGCTTTAGTGAATTAGTGAAAATGAAGGAAGAAATGAGCTTCTATTTATAGAAGAATTCTAGCTTGGCCCTTGTAATGTAAAGAGGCAAGTGGCTTGACGTCTGTTAATGTGAAAAGACAAGTGGTTTGACGCTTGTAATGTGAAAATGTAAGTGGTTTGATGCTTGTAATGTGAAAAAGTAAGTGGTTTTATGTCTGGTAAAGGCAAGTACTATTGGTGAAAGTGACTCTTAGATGATAACCTATAAGTTCTAGAGAATAAGTCAAACTTACAACAAATGTTTCATGACGAACCTCTCTATTTATAACAACAATTAAATAAATATATACTATAAATCACTTATCTTCAATCAACACATTTTAATCTTTCAACAATTCTTCATCAATAATATTATAACTCACAATATTGACAACCAGATCATTATCAGGAAAGAGGGGGCTTTCCGATATGGATTTCTCCTTATTGATGCACAATTAAATAACCTAACCCTTTTTTCGACAGAACTTTCTATACATTGTCAATAATACAAATAATAATATGAATAACTGTGTCATGTCAATTATTGATTTAATAATATAAATATTGTACAGATGTTACTGTAACAATTATTTAATCAATAATATGATATACTATGCAGTAACTACTGTGGCAATTATTGAATGAAATACTGAGTGACTTCTTACGTAAGAATCAATAATCAGAGATACTGTGCAATATCGTGTGCTACTGTGCAACAACGCGTATTACTATACTTTTATCACCGGGTATTTCAACAGTTTAACTGTAAAAATTTTGTCGTTATTTTTATAAAAATGTTATTTCTGTCGCTTTCTATATCCGACAGTGATTTCATTGTGAGGTCATTGTGGGGTCCACCAATGATTGCGCCATCGTACAAATATTTCCCGACAAAAAGAATATTCCCCAATCAAATGAATATTTTATGATAATTTGCTTACTTTGCAAAATTTGCACATATCAACCATAACTATATCATTTATTAAATTATCACCTTACTATTTATAATACTATTCACAGAAAATTAAATCTTTATTCATAAAAGTTGGGATCTTACACCCAACATCTTGGTTATTGGTTGCTAAGATCTCAATCGTTTCATATACTCCATTACATTGCTCATCTCCTGATTTTCAGATGTTATTCTTAATTGATGCCATAAAACAAAAGTTAATTAAAACAATTGACATGTCACACCTTGTCCATATATCCAGACCGACTGATTACATAATAAAATTCAACTTAGGTAGAACAGTTACCAGTGAAGGATTCTACTCGTCTCTTTCATCCTAGTTTTAATCTCAGATATTTGCCAAAAATTATATTCCTAAGCTTTGATACCAACTATGATGCCCCCAAATCGAGGTCTACCCGACCCAATTTGAGTCGCCAAAATGTATATTACAAACACAAATTCTCTCACCAATATTAATTATTAAAATGTCGTGACCATACGAAACATGCATACTTTAAGTTCTTATTACAATTATTGTATCGTATGGTACGACAATATTGACACCCAAATTAAGTACTCAATACAACTATTATCACACTATTTTATAACTTGATGAGGATAACCACTAACTCGAAACATCACTCCATACTCTTGTTCTCCCTGCTAGACTTAGTTACACACTTATTTCCTGAAAAGAATTGTAAAGCAAAAAGGTGAGCACAAATAACCTAATAAAGAATATCATGACTAAGATAAATAAATTATTAATAGCATTCAATTGTAATAAATCAGAAATTTTAAATATATTGTAGATGATATAAGTTTTCAACGAATAACATGAATATAGTAAAAGAGTCAAATAGACCATAATGTCTATTATCTTCTCTAACTGAAAATTTTAACATCGGTATTTTATCTGTGTAACACCAATCAACAGTTTCTCTTTGTACCCAGGCCAAAGAGAACTTTCACCACCTGACTTTACTTATAATACCAAATATTATGATTATACAAATTCACAATTCATGTTCATAATCATGTCAATCAACAGTTCTTTGTCATAATCATGTCGATTAATTCATCTTTACACCTAGAATAAAGATATTCAATTGTAATACCAATGGTCATGATCATACCAATCAATTTATCTTTGCACGTAGGTCAAAGATATTCAAATGTAACATTAATGATCATGATCATATCAATCAATTAATCTTTGCACCTAAACAAAAGATATTCAAATGTAACACCAAAGAACATTCTTATTATAGGGTCCACTGCAAATCATCTCCGACCACCTAAACCCTTCAATTGGGTTTAGATTTACTGGGGACACAAAAACAGAATTTTTCAAAAACAGAATTTTATTTTACAAGTTAAAAAAAATAATGTTTTTGTTAAAAAAAATTCTATTTTTAAAACTTCTGTTTTTACAAAATTTTGTTTTTAAAAACAAAAATAGAATTTTTTGTGGCAAAAATGATTTTTTTACAAGTTAATGATTTTTTTAACCGGAATTATTAATAATTAATTTTAAAAATAAAAATAAAACAATCATTTTACAAGTTAATGATTAATTATTAATCATTAATTCCAAATATTTATTTTAATTTTATTATTTTAATTATTTTATTTTAAAATTAATTATTTTATTTAAAATTAATTATTTTATAATTATTTTTTTATTTAAAATTAATTATTTTTGTCAATTTTTAAGACAAAGACAATTTGCACCCTAAACTTGTGTTACAGCTTTAGCCGGTCACTTTTGACCGGTTAAATGAAGAAAGTGTGCGTTTTATTAGTTTGGGATGTACTTGGACACCTTTTTAAGTTTGGGGTGCAAAAGTAAATAGAAAGTAATGTTTGGGGTGCAAAATGTCTTTTAGTCTTGCTATTTTTAAAGGCCTTCTCGTATGCACGTGATGGTATTGGTATTTTCAATGATAGTAATGAAATATAATTATGTATCTATTCTTCCAACTCAGGGACAGAAGCATCGCAATTCTCTTTTTCCAGTTCAAAATCAGGGTGCAGATTCTAATATCGGAACACAGGAATTAAGTAGAACTAGAACCAATGATTTCTATATTTAGAAACAATTTTTCTTTTTGAATCTTCGTTATAAATTTCCATTGCACTTTTTTCATCAATAATCCTAACCAGATGTCCCAGATCTTTACATGAAATCAAAATCTGGCTTGCAAAACGAATGCACCAAAATGCAAATGAACACATAAGCATAGCTCTCATCTCCTTCCAGTCATAAATACCCAGAATTTCAGGATAACTTGCCATCTAACCTAGTAATAATACAATAATACCTACAAATCAAAACAAGGAGTTTAAACCTAGTGTAGGACTGAGGCACCTCACTTGGCGCAGTCATGGCAGACGGCTGCAATCCACAGAATTGCAGTAAAATATCATCTGAAAATAAATGCTCAATCATAGATACACAATGCTATAACCAACATGGTTACATTTCTATCTTCAATTCGACAACTACTTTAACTCTCATGTATTTAGCACAATAAATATATAAATTACAAACACCTACTCAAACATGTTGCAAAATCTAGTCTCAGGCACAACAATTCCGGATGTGCAAAATTTAGTTATCTGTAGTCCAAGCTAGGCACAATTGTATGAAAGGCTTCAGGTAGCATAGGGTAATACATATGCTCTATATGCTTTCAGAAGCCTGAAAGTGTCATGCCAAACCTTCCTCCTTTCCAGCACCGCTAAAAACTGGTTGCTCTACTACTGTCGAGAGATTGGTGCCATTGGCAAGGATGATTGCTGGCCATAAAAACCACCTTCAGTCTGATAACTTTGGTAAGAGTTCACCGGAGGGGCTGGAAAGGGAGAAATCCCATTAAATTGAGCCCCTACGGTTGGATAAGGAAGCAATGGTGGCGGCTGCTGTTGGGTTGCGTCATAGCCATATGGTACGCTAGGTATTGATCCTGCATTCTGCATGAACTGGGGCACGGGATATGGCTGCATGGGTGGTAGCGGTGGCATAGGTGGAGGGGATAATGGGAGAGGCGGTTGTTCTTGTGGAGTCGACAATTCTTTGGAGGTGACTGAGATATTGTGTTGCAATGAGTCCGGATGTGGAAAAGGTGAAACAGGTGGTTGAGTATTCTGAGATGGTATGTAAGCAAATTGGTCATTCTCAAGCTTGGGTTTCTTTTCAGGAGGATAATCATTTGAAGATTCGTTCATTGGGTTACTAATCACACCCTCCGATGCCAAGGAAGATAAGACGTAAGTAAGCATCTGAGCTGAGGATGTGGATGCTGTGAGCTGTGCTGCCACAGCAGCAGCAGCAGCAGCAGAAGCAGATTTAGGAGCTTCTTCAAGATGGCCAGGTTTCTCGGCAAAAGGCACCTGTCGTGTGTACATCACTGGAGCCGTTCGCTCTCCATTTCCATCCATATAACTCTGAGGCGCTTTGGAGGTGTGAGTTTCCTTCACAGTCTGCTCAGCTAGCAACTGCACACTGTTGTCATTTAGAAATTGTCTGCAAATATTACCGGCCTGTGCTGACTGGGAATGCGCAGCCTGCAAACAAATCATGGAACAAAGACCACTCTTTCATAGTCATGACAAATGTCATTCCCTAGGTAATGATCCTAATGTATTTATTAAAAAAATGTTGCCTATAATAAGATATCTTCAAATAACAACATTAGATATTTGACAGGGTTATGGAAGTGAGGGAAGTTCATGCTTCTCTTGTAGAACAATCTCCATTCCAGATAATTTAGGCAAGATAATTAATGCTTGTATGATATTATGGCATTTCATATAAAATGCATACTCCTATTAAATTTAGTTAATATGTTTATACTATTCATGAATCCTAATTCTAAAAATCCTTCTAAGTTTCCAACCTTTAGAGCTAATAACAGAATCTTATTGCGCTTTTTTTTGGCTAGTTTGTGACATCATTTAAACACACACCCAACCTTTAGCCACTACCAAGGTTTCAATCTGTGTATTATCACTGGTTCGGTAGAGCATGAGATAGATATCCATTTTAATATATTATAATCACAGCTTTTTCAACCAGCCTAGCATCCTACATTCTAGCATCAGTTTCTAGTCATACCTTGGATCTTTTATGCAATATTCACAGAACCAACACAAAGTATTTATACAGACAAACAACTTACAGCAATATCGACTAGCTGAAAAAACTACAGTGAGTTCAGGAAAGATCTCCCACATACTGGCCGGTTATAGTTTTGATAACATGTCAGATACATAATCCTGTATTTAACTGGGGAATGCTGCATAACTTTACTATCCAAAAAAGCAGACTCTTTCACAGCTTATGAGTTACGATCAATGGCCTTTTATGGAAGGGGGACAGACAGAGAATTTTTATTTTTATTTTTTGAAAGGACCAAAAGCCAGCATCTTAAGTTCTCTGATCCTTCCAAGTCACTTGCAGTTTTAGGTTTGTTTACAATAATATTAAATGAATCGTATATTGCTAAAATTTTATAAATAAAGCAAACTATTTCACACTTAGATGTTAACTTCTGATGATATACAGAAGCAAATCTTATGCCAACAGGCTACAGTCTTGTGAATGTTATTGTTATAATATATAATCTACAAGAATATAAAGTGATGCTTAACCCAATGCTAACTATTCAGGCAGATAATTATTTTTAACATAAAACAAGAAGATTTTATTTCAGGTAGAAAATTTTTGCAATATCACAACTGTCTAAAGAACAAACATCGTAGAACTGGATAGAATTTACTGTCAAACTATATTTATTGCAAGAAAGCCAACTAAGTGCCATAGAGTTGCTTACCTGAAGCTGATTGCGAACTTGATCCAGCTTGAATTCCTGATTCAAGGAAATGCGAAGAAATAAAAACATGAAATCTCTTGGTTAGGGACAACAGAAAAAATATAAAAGCAACTAAAAACACATAGTTTGGATCTACTATGCATACAGGCTACGGGCCAACCAACCTGTTCCTGAAGAGCCTGTCTCAGATGAGACACAAGATTTACTCTAGAAGACTCCATGGCCTTTAGCTGTTCAATACAGTCCATCAGTATAGTGTGTTGCCCCTTAATCTCCTCCACAATGTCAGAACCATTGAGTTGCACTGTTCAGAAAGCAGAGGGAAGAAAGGATAATTCTTTATTTATTTTATATATACAGAGAGTCGGAGAGAGAGTAATACGCTAGAGAAAATTAAGAAAACAAAATCCACCACAAATATATGGGATTATGAAGAATTGATGATCAGACAAGACGAATCAATTACTACCAAACTGGCCGACAAACCCGGTATCTTCCATCAAAATTTTCAAATGGGCTTTATGATGCTTAAAACAACATTCATTTTACCAAATCTAGATCAAAAGACCACAAATATGCCCCTATTAGTAACTCTATTTATAGAAACTGAAAACTAAATGACGAAGGAATAGTCTGAGGTTCACATAAAAGGAATAGTATTTTTAACTTGTCAATTTATCAGAATGAAGAAAAGATGGAAATTTATCCATGAAATTATCCACATACTGTATTCATGCACGTGTGAGCTATCCCATAGATTATAATTTCTATGAAGTTACCATGAAGGAGAAATATCAACAAATTGTAGTCAGAACTATTATCCAAAACACACCATGCAAAGTTATACCTGATCTTATATCACCACCAATTTCCTTGTCTACTTTCTCAACACAGCTAATTGCATTCCTACATTTGCTGAAAATAGTATCTTCATCCAGCTGACCCCCATAAACAACCTGATAACTAGAAACTATCTTGTCCAATGCATTTCCAGCAGAATTTCTCTGTTCGAAAGAGATGTAAAAAAGAAAAGGTATTAATTATCAGCCTACGCAAAATAACTAACAACTTATGGAGATATGAATCCAGAGAGGGAATTATTCACCAGTTTGAATCCTGGAGGGTTCCCATTCCTGTTACTTGTGTCCAGCTTTCTTCCAACAAGCTCTTCCTTAAGAAGCTGACCTCGAGAGCCAAAAACTTTCCTTTCCTCCCAAATATTAATCTGTATTGAGAAGGAAAATAAAATATAATAATGAACAAGATCACAGCCACTTTCGGTAAAATGCAACGATCTCTAATATTCTAACCTTAAGGGAGTAAGTTTCCAGTAAAATGCATCGTAGAATTCATATACAAAGAAGAAAAGGAAGGAGAAGAAAGATAACATTCAATTACGTAATAAGAAGGAAGGGCACACTAAGACAACCACTACTTTTGCAAAGGAAGGTATATAAGCAGTATGGATCTTTATCCCAATTAACTGTAACAAACTAAAATATAATCCATGCAAGAGTATTTTAGCCCCAGTATTCAAGATATGTTGTCATTCTCCTAAGAGCTATTAATTTAAAATAATATTAATAGTTCTGTAATTGATTGCCTATTCTCCGGATAAAAATACGGTCTCAACATTAACAACATGGATTTTTCCTCAAACATAAGAATCATAGTAAAATACGTCTAACCTCATTGTTTCTACATTAACGAAGGAGGGGAGTCAAAGACTTGTAGTATCTGGGCAGAGTCTGGTGATATGATGCAGCCATATACTTATATTTTTGACTCTAACCAGAGATTGCTTCTATATAAGAACATTACAAGAGTAACTTGTGTTTTAGTTAGATAATAGAAAGTTAAAATGGCATACCCAAGCATTGCAAGTTTTCCTTCATAAATTATATAATTTGAAGGGAAAAAATGTTTGATGTTATATCCTCAGACATTGGTCTTGGCACCATAGGTTTTTTGCCTTTGATGTATAATTCATGAATTATTGCATGACAAATGTCTTTAAGAAATAGCCAGAAATCAAACATAAAAGGCTAGTGCTAAAGCGAAAAATATAGTTGCTAGATAAATATACCAGCCGTAACGCAGCGTTTTTACCAAACTCGTCTCCATTTTCAATTACATCACGCAGTGCATCTGGAAGAACCTTCCAAAACTCACCAACAAACTCAGAACCCTTTCGCCTACTATTTTGCAGAATATCATTTGAAAGATACAGAAAAGCCAACCGCTGCTCCCGTGGGGAAGAATGGAATTGCCTGTCCCATGTTTCAACTACATTTTTCGCTTTGTTCATATGAAAGATACACCAATGTGATAGAGCTTGATCAAGTCAAGGATAGCATCTCATAAGAAAGTAGGGCTATGGATTTGCCAACATGTGACCAACAATTTAAAAGTCACGAGTATGCCAGCTATATTTATCATGGAAGATACTTATTTCTTTTTTGATAAGTATTAATTGTAGAAGATACTTTCTGAGATCAAACAATAAGGAGAAACAAGCAAACATAGAAACTAAAACAACTTGCGAGATATGTCAGAATCTTGCTTAGTATCAAAACTATAAATATAGCTTTTAGGAGATAGGACATACAACATATATGTTATATTAAAGAAAATAAAATAGATCAGTACCAAGAAAATGTACAAAGAAAATTTGAAACCCACAAAATAAATTGTCTACCAGAAAAACAATGTAGCTCAAGTTTGGTCCTCCAAGGTAGGGGAGGAAAAAACCAGTAGATTTATTAAAGGATCAATTTTGTAGAAGATATCATAAGATAATGAAATTAGTAAAATATGTCAATTTAATAGCAAATGGGTATACCAGATGTAATCACAAAACACCAATTTTTATTTTTGTTAGAGGACTTTCATGTCTTAAAACAGAATAATTAGAACAAAATCAGCGAGCAAAAATGCCTTGAACAACCTTTGAAGAAGGATACTTTCAATGCTCTGCTGTGAGCTGTTGAGCTTGGCCAGCTTTTCCATCAAAATCTTCGGATTGAATGTGCTGCTCATCGTCTTTGATTTGAAGTCCAGCTGATAAATAAAGCACTAGGCAGACCTTTAAAGCAGAAGCACCCTTAACAAAAAAAGGAATAGAAAATTAGTAAGGACTCAGAATCGTGTTAAGGGACATAAAATAAAATTTATGAAATAAAGTATTATTGATATATAAGGGCACTTACATATCAACCAAAACCACAAAAAAATGGGGGTTCCTTCCACAATAATAATTTTCATTGTTCTGTAAAAATATCTGTCTGCAAGGTTGCATATTTTAATATTACCATGTACCAAACTGACCCTTATATATTGTAATTATCATTAGCAATATTTAAGAAATGTCTAATTCAGTAACCAAAGCTGGTTTGAGTGATCAATCGAGTTTCCCTTGGTTGTGAATAGCTCTCTTTGTAATTTAATTGAATTAATGTTTGTAAGACCACCCAAGGAAAACTTGTAATGATCAACATTGATGAAATCGCTTTCGATAGTCGAGATAGAAAATAATGAACTTAAATACGTGATATATACTCAATACTTAAATAGTACAGAAGAGGACTACTAGTTAACTACTTAAAATCAATAACCATATAAAAAGGGTCTTAATTATATATTTCTTCTAAATTTTGGGGATTAAATTCGAAATATAAACAAAATGACCTTTTAGATAGTGTTAAAGATAGCAAGAGTGCACAGACAGGTTATAGCAACTAATCATGTTGGTTATTGGTAGGTTTCATTCAAGTCATCCTGGGCATGGGACATTGGCTCTCCCATTTTGCGAATCTCGTACATTAGGTTGCAGCTTCTCCTTCGGTTATATCAAACTATCCCACCTTTAGGGCCCCTTGCCATCCCAGGTAAATTAGCTCCATCTAATTAATTCTACTGTCCTACTACATCTATTCTTTGCCGCATTTCCCAAACTCCAACAGATCTGCTGTCTAAAGGGGAATAAAAATTATTGTTTTATATCATCTTTAATATGAAAATCCAAGTTGTTCATATGATGAGACAAACTGAAAGAACGATTAGAATCCGCAAATTTAATAATGGATAAGAAGATTTTAATGTCGGCTCAGCAATTACCGGAGAATCTGCTCTTAAAGTATGAAGGACACAACGTGGCAGATTGTGTGACCTAGGTTTATAGTGGATAGATAAACTAAAATTCAAATGACTATCCTTATTTGAAGCATCTTCATAACTTGTGTTTTCTTTGTAAACGACACTTGCATTCAAACTTCAATTACTAAATAAATTTGTCCTTTTTTCCCCAATAATTAAGGTAGTTCCAAATCTAACTAAAACAAAACAGGTTAGAGCTCCAGAACCACATATCCAGAAAAGGAAGGCAAAAACCCTAAACTAACTGTAATTCCCACTCAATTTCCCATGTAACAACCAATCATTAGTAAGCCAACAACACAAAGCCCCCTTCTATGAATGATGAATAGCATCAGTGTTCCAAAATTCAATCACAGGTTCTCAAACATTCAGGATTCAAAATTTCAAATTTTTTGTTCTCATCCAACCAATTGACAAGACAATGATATCTTTCAAGACAAGAAAATCATAATAGAAAGCACACACAAGGCTTGCAATTATTAAAAAAAGAAAGAAACTTATGCGCTAAATTTTAATCCCCGCAGCATAAAAGTGATAATTTTTTTGAAAAAAATTGCATCCTACAAGTCCTGCTGATTGTTAGGCACTGAGAACATGAAAATGAAACCCTAATTCAACGACAAAAATTAAAAGCAGCAACAAAGACAAAAAAAAGTTATCTGCCGTATCAGATAAAACCTAACAAATACATGGATTATAAATTCAATGAGGAAATTAAGGGGATACCAAGGGTAATGCTCTTCAGCAACAATGCGTGGCTTTTTGGCAGCTTCCGGTAAATACCTTCATGAACGCATAATTTGGAGGGAAAATTGGGGATTTTATTTTTAAAGGGAAATTTGGGGATTTTATTTTTAAGCGAAATTTCAATGGATGAGTGTCGGAATTATCTGCGTGGTTGTTGATTGTAAGAATTAAAAGGATTGAAATTGAAATTCAGCAGATTCTATATGTGCAAATATTTTTCTGGTGTTTGGAGCAGAAGCTAGAGAGAACTACAGGAATTGTTTCAACAAGGGGCCTCGCCTCGTATCGGTGGTGACCTCACTTAAACTAGGCCGGTCATATAACAATTTATACCCGACCTCGTCATATAACAAAGTACGGTGGTCGGTGGTGAGTGGCGACCTTATTTAAACTAGGTCATATTACAATTTACCGTACAAGTTTTAGGCTTGGGTTTTGCCCTACCCGCTACCGTACTCGCCCCGAATCCGGCCCTATATATAATTTTTAATAATATTATCATGATGATTATATGTGTTTACGAATATTCTAATTACTTACTTATATATATATATATACTAGCCGGGTCCCGTGCCTCCGGCACTGTATGGGCAGTGAGATTTATCTCAAACTTAGAACGGCCCAGATGATTTATTAAGTGAGCGGGAAATTCAAAATCATTATTAGATAGATTAGATAGATAGATGTATTTTATTAGATAGATGTATGGACGGTGGGATTTATCTCAAACTTTGGACGGCCCAGATGATTTATTGAGTGAGCGGAAAATTCAAAATCATTTGTATTTTATTAGATAGATTTATATATATATATATATATATATATATATATATATATATATATAACGGATCAGGTGAGGGCTCCCTTACTTTGTTAAAATGCGGACTTTTTTTTTTGATTTTTTTTGGTTTTTTTTTAAACAACTAAAAAAAATATTTAATATTTTATGGAACTGATATTTTTCCATAATATAATGTTTTGGGCGTGTTTTGAATACCTATACCAAAAAGTGGTGGTACAGTCTGCCCAGACTGTACATACATATTTTTGTTATACGTACCCAAATCACATCAAAAACACTGTATTATGAAAAAATTTCAGTTCCATAAAATATTAAACTTTTTTTTTTAGTTATTAAAAAAAACCAAAAAAAATCAAAAAAAAAAGTCCGCATTTTAACAAAGTAAGTGAGTCCTTACCTGATCCTGACCCTATATATATATATATATATATATATATATATATATATATATATATATATGATTTTATGTAAAACTTATATTTTGTGCAATTAAAATATGTGAAACACACTTCCTCACCTCTCCTATGTTATGTGTAAGAAGAGGTGTTTTGTAATTTTTTAAAATAGTGTTATTTTATGTTAAATTATGACATATTAATAACCAAGTAATTAAAATATAAAAATGGATTATTTGTGGTATATGAACCCCATAAAAACGTAATGGGTAATACTCGAGTTGGAAAATTCAAATGGAGTAAAACTTGTTTTAATCTCTCTAGTAGAAATAAAATATATTTTGAATTTCAAATTAACTTATTATTACTATTAGAATAATTAAAAAATTTACTCAAACAAACAATTATCAAAAACTCACAATGGAGTGTTAGCAATGTATTTCTTTTTATGTTATTTGAAGTTTAATATTTATTTTTAAATTTAATATTTAGTTTTATTATCATTCTTTTAGATTTCAAAAAAGAGTAGAACCTAATCTAATTAAAGTTGATGTTTAAGAAATTCTATATAAATATATAGAATTGTTGTAAAAATAATAAGACCATCATAGTTTTTAGTTTTAAAATGTAACTAAATTTTAATAACTAATATATAAGTGAGATTTTTTTATACATTAATTAACTAAAGATCTCCTATATAAAATAAAATTGTTATGTAAAGTTTAATTATTAATATATTTTGTAATATATATTACGCTTTTAATATTAATTATTATTTTCAAATAATATTGTTAATATATAGTTATTTAGAAATAAAATTATTCTAGAATAATTTATTGCCATTATGACTTGTAGTTTTAAAAATTAACTAATTTTTAATCACTAATATATAAGCCAGGATTGTTTTTAACATAATTAACTAAAAATGTCTCCCATATAGTATGAAATAAAATTGGTAACTAAAAAGTTTAATCATTGATATATTTTATAATATTTAATATATTTAATTAATAATAATCATTATATTTTATTAAATTTATTAGCTTAAATATAAATTACTATCCCAAACTACTATTCACCTTTTTTCACTTCGGTGATATATATATATATATATATATATATATATATATATATATATAATAAAATACAAATGATTTTGAATTTCCCGCTCATTTAATAAATCATCTGGACCGTCCAAAGTTTGGGATAAATCTCACCGTTCATACATCTATCTAATAAAATACATCTAACTATCTAATAATCCAATAATAATTTAATAAAATACAAATGACTTTAAATTTCCCGCTCACTCAATAAATTATTTTGGTCGTTCAAAGTTTGAGATAAATCATATTGTCCATACAGTGCCGGAGGCACGGGACCCAGCTAGTATATATATAAGCCAAATTTATAATATAACTAAATAATTAATAGATTTTCTTAACATGTGCCATTAGGGCACATGCTACGTACGAAATTCAAGGAATGGATAATGAATTCAAGGGATGAGGTTCACTTTAAATATAATTTTTAAATGTATAAAATAGTAGTAATATTTTAGTGGAGCCATATGCATTTAAAAATTATATTTCAATGGGCCACATCCCTTGAATTCATGCTTGAATTGATTAACATGTGGCCTAAGGACACATGTTAAGAAACCCATAATTAAATGACTTTTTTCATAGTTTTTTTTTTTGTAGAATAATGTGTTGACATTAAAATTTGTATGACCATAAAAAAATGGTTCTATAACACTAACTATTAGTTATGTGTAGTAGTTAATAATTTCACAACTTATAACTTACTAATTATATATAATTTAGTTTAATTTTATTGTTATTATAATGTATTGTAGGGTTAGAAAACCCAAATTAGTATAAGAAAAAGAGCAGTATTAAGTTTGGGACTAATTAATATCTATTTGGATTGTTTTGAAATAACAAATATTAACGAGATTAAAATGTTTTAATTTAATATTTATTTGTCTTCTTATATATAGATGATATAGATATAGATTGTTATATTTTTGAATAAAGCTGTTAATTCATCCATTCTCCTATGAATGACAATAGAAATAATATATTTGGGCAACTTTAGCCGGCCGGCTGTAACTCCATCAATCATAGATTAAATATAGTTTAGGATTCATACTTTCTCTCCAGCAACTAGACTAAATATAGTCTATTCAAAAGACTATATCAAAGAATCTAATTTTGGTAGATTATAATTTTTAATATATTTTAATAGGAGTATGAAAAAATGATTGGTGGACTATAATTTATTAATTATAATATAATCTTTTAATATTATAGTCAATGGATAGTTCATCTGGTGAAATGATTCATAAATTAATGTCACATAGATTATATATATATATATATATATATATATATATATATGACATTGATACTTTGAGATTGAAATTTTGAGTTTTTAAGGTCTCAATTTAATTGTCACTGGTAATATATGAACTTGTTTATCTTAGATTTGTATTCCTGATATTAGAAATTATTATTGTAAATTTTTCACTAATTATAGGAGTTGTTGTGAATAAGAAAACTTTATAAACTAGTCAATAATTAACATTTAACATTAAATCAGATAAAATGTTTCTCCCCTTTTCACTCAAATTAATGGAGAATAAGTTCTACATTCAAAGTAATGTAGAATTCACTACTGCTTCTTCTAGTATCTAAAGATATACCAGTGTGGCTGTAAGCTAATCAAAATTAGATAGATTTCATGTATTCAATACACCATTGCCATGCTTCCGGTTCCTTTTTTTTGATGCACCCAGCCAGCCCTCATATTATCCACATACTACAGCAAATAAGAAAGTCTGTCCACGACCTCGTATTTTTCATCATCTTCTCTTCCATGTGGCGGATGCAGAACTCCCATCAAACAGCTCCTCAATATACGTTTCTATGTCTTCCGGCTGGTACTTTATATACTTCTCAGTTTGCCTCCCCGGAGTAAAAGTTGAACTAAACCTCGCCATGAACGACCTGTATGCCGGAATCACCACCGCCGATATCGAAACTCTGAGCTCCGACTGAAGCTGCTCATCACTCACCACCCACGTGCTCTGCGTCTTGTGTATCTCATCAAACATAGCATTAAAACTCTTGAACTTCTCCTTTAATACCGGCTTCACCACTTTTCCGTTCACATTCAATCCGTCCATAGACAAGCACTGCAAAAGCTTTCCCCATGTTTCTCTTTGATAGTTCTTATGGTATGACCGGAGATCCGACGATCTCTTCCGGCACCATGTTTCCCCCAATATGCTTTTAATCTCCGATGATCCCTTTATTTTCTGCAATATGTACCGTCCATTATTCATCAGGAAAATTAGGCTCAACGATGTGTCTTTATATAGCTTCGATTTCGTGTCTAAATTCGTGTCCAATAAATCCATCACTTTCGATAATTGGTACTGGAACGGAGACTGTATCGTGTCGTCCTTGTTATGAGATTGTGGATGATTTGAATCATCTGAACGACCAGTAACTGAATCGTCTCGATCTATTTTTTGATGCTGATTGAAAACTTGTTCTAATGTGTCCTTGTACTCACAGGCGTACTTTAGATAATTCATGGTGTAGCGAGCCAGGGGGTGTACTGCGCCACCGGCAACCGGAGTCTTTCCGGTATCGGCCTTGATCGAATTCTCCAATTCACAGAAAATGCATATAATTGCCTCGCCGAGTCGGCTCCGAGTAATCGAGGTTTCCGATTTTAGCTCATCCACACAATCAGACGGGAATAATCCGTCCAATGTCGGAATTAAATCCCGTAAAGTTTCATACACGTCCAGAAATTTAAACAACTTCTCGGCCGACCGCTTCGTCATTGCAACAGCTTCAGAGAAATTGATAAACTGAATCATGACGCCTCGCGAGAGTATTCCAAATATTCTGCCTGAAACCGATTCATATCCTGAGAAAACAGACTCAATGAGCTTAAGCTCACACGATAAGATCGTGTTGGAGAATTCCTTAAACGTTTTGATCCATGTGACAATCTCTCTCTCAAGCGATTCCCAATTCTTTTTCTGTACATCATCAATGCTGCATTTCTCGAATCCTAAATTCTGTAAACTCACCTCCAATGCTTTTCTTCGCTCGATGAAATAGACCTGGCAACACTCTGTCTCGTGACCTCCCGATATCAATGCAACAACTGTTTTATTGAGATTCGAGACAATTTCGTCCGAGTATCCCGGAAAATTGTTTTCCACATCGGGTTCGGGTTCGGGTTCTTGTGCCGTATCCGTTTCAGTACTTTGATTGCCGTCGGTGGTGGAAGGTGAGGATGCAGATTGTTTGGCTTTAGAGTCTTGATTAGGATCCATGAATTTGTAATCTTCGAGAATTAAGCTGAATTCCTCCTCCAAAAATGATAATGCACGTTGGAGAATACCGCCAATGCGATTAATTGAGGAAGCGTAATCTGAATCAGAAGAAAATTTAGAAAGAGATGTGAACAGCTTGGAGATTCGATCCACGTTTTGGAGAAATGCAGCTGAATCTTCCTCTGTAAATTGACTCCATCTCACCGGAGTATCAAATGAATCATAATTTGCTATATTTGCTTCAACAAGAAAGGCGAATTGTTCCAGGAAATCTGGAATTTTAGGCATTTCAGGTTGATCTGCGGCTCCTTGAGTAACTTTTGGTGGAATTGATGATGACAACATATGGATGAATTGATCAATCTCTTCGGAAACTTTACCAAGATCAGGAACTTGGTCTATGTCAATTTGATCCTCAGCTGATTTATTTTCTTCTCCCTCTTTCTTTTCAGTACTGTCAACTTTGGCTTCTTCGCCAATCTGTGATGGCGGTGGATTAATGTTAGTGTCATGATTTTCGTTTTGATTTTCTTGTTTGTCATCTTTTTCGTTGTAGTTTTCATTTTGATCTTTGGAGGAAAAGCTAGGAATTTTTTCAGTAAGGTTCTTCTCTCTGTCTGTTTCCATTGAAACTGATAGCTAGCTAGCTTAAGACAAAATGGAATGAAAGAATAGATGTTGGAAAGAGAGAGAGAGAATTGATTGTAGATGGGAAGAAGGAAAACCAGGTAGCGAAATTGGAGGAGTTAATTTATCTATCTTGTTTATTGATTTTTTCTATCTTTCGATTTCAAAATTTTGGAAGGGAAAAATTGTTTTTCAGAAATTGAAAAGGTCGTTGGGGTTGTTAGTTATGATTTTGTGTGTATTTTGGTGTACGAGAGAGTCGGAGAAGGGAAGAAGGGGAGGGGAGTAGAGTTCGTTAAATCTATTGGGGGAGGGGGTTATATATAGATAGGGATAAATTGTCACCTTTGACCAAACAAACTTTTTGATTCGATGTCAATTCTATCTTGACCAAAATATAAATAATTTAAATACGAATAAATTTTAAATTTTGATAAATTATTTGAATCTCTTTAAATTATAATTTTTTATTAATATTGGATCATATTTCTTCAAAAAATTTAAGTGTTTGGACTCGATTCAAGATTTTGCTCGACTATGTAGGTCTTATTTCATACTCGATGAATTTTTAAACTGAATCTGAGTAACACAATACTCGGCTCAATTCAATTTATTTATACCAAAGTTGTAGAAATTAATGAGATAGATTGATTATGCATGATTACATTTAAATTCAGACAGAAAATATACATAGTAGATTTAACTTAATTTTATATGTTAGTAGATATATGTTGAGTATTACTATTTTCATCAATTATTTTTTATTTTATTTTATTTTATTTTATAGGAGTAGATGGGTCCTTTTAGTAATTTAATCACTAAAAGTAATTGAAAGAAGGTGGATATAAGCTCAGTCATGTGAAATGACATTTTATACGTCTTTCTTACATAATTTTATCACATTGCAAATACAATTACAGAGATCTATATTTTCATGTGATTCAAAAGATGTGGAAATCATAAATTTAATTATAAATAAAATTTAGAATTGTTTATACTTTAAATTATTCCTTACTTTTGTACAACTGTAGTTGTTTGAAAGTATCATAAAAAAGAAAGTATGCATTTTAGTAACCGTGTATTTAACGGGTACAAAAACTAAAATCATTATAATAAATATCCTAATTATTTAATATTCATTCCATCTATTTTTATTCGTTTTAATTAACAATTTATGTACAATTGATCATATTTAAAATTAAAATTTATTAGAACAAAGAAGGAAAAAAGGAAAGAGAAATCAGATCAGTGCTGCGATCCAAAAAGGAAATGAGGGTGGTGGGATCATCACGAAGGAGACAGCGAGTGTCGGTACAAAGCTTGCTGGTTGCATCGGCAATTTTTACAGGCGTGAGTTTATTGTTTCTCACCATTAGATCCATCGAACCATCGGACTCCGGTCTGGACATTCCAATCATTTCGCAACAAATTGAAGAAGCAGACTATAGTGGAGCTAATAATTTCAGCTCAAACACCACAAGAAACAAAGAATGCGCCACGGTCGAAGAGATGGGGGAAGATTTTCGTGGTGGGTTTTGGGAGCAAAGTATCAGAGTCAGAAATATTATTCAACGCCACTTTGCTCTTAATGGTATTTATTTTTATTGTTTATTTTTTTCATATTTTTCATTTCCCCCCATGTTTCTCATGTAAAATTATTAACTTGTGCATATCTATAATTATCAGTTAAAATTTGTAAATTTAGTACAATTTAGGGTTTAGTGGGATATTTTGATGTGAAGGTAGTTTTGGAATCAATCATGTCTATGAATCTGTCGGAAAAGTGCGAGTATAAATGTAATGTGCTAGCGGGACAAACTGTAGTTTGGGCAAAATGAAGAATTTTAGGAAAACAAGGGTTACTATCAGTATTGGGACGGTGAGTAGGAGAAGGAGATAAAGTATAGGGTTGGTTTTGAGTAATTGAGTATGTGCTAAATGGAGAGCAGTTATATTATTGGAACATCATTGATTTATGGATGTTGAAGAAGTGAGTCTTTAGTAGGAGACTATTTTGGAGTTAGCAAAGGTGGAGGAAACTGTTAGCTTCAGCAGTCATGAATTTGAAGAAACTCTAGTATGTGGAAAATGGTATGATACTTCTATAAGGATGAATTTATTTTGTTTTCCAATGGCTCAGTCAAAATCATTGCTAAAAAGTTGTGTATCTTTCTTTGTGGACAAGTTCTTCTTCTTGGAGGCACTTGTAGGAGTTGAATTCTAATATTATTTATTTCAATCTTTCAGGTGCTTCGAGAGTTCGTGACCTTCCTCCAGAGCAGTTTTGCAGACATGGTTTTGTTCTAGGGAAAGCATCCGAAGCAGGCTTTGGGAATGAAATGTACAAGATCTTAACTGCTGCAGCACTGAGTATTATGTTGGACCGCTCGCTAATAATTGGGCAAACCAGGCATATTGGTTCTCTCTCAAGCCTGTCTATATCTTTTTAAATTTGGTATTACCTTTTCCAATCGAAGTTATATTATGAGCAAAATAACTTGTCAGTAATCATCTTGCTATCAAATCTTAGTTGTTTGTTTGTGGATTATCGAATGCCATGCCAAAGTTGGACTTATCGGCACCAGCATTCTATCTCTGCTTCATACACTTATAAAATAAGATGGTATCGTGTAACACCCCCTTCCGAAATAAAAAAAATAAAAAGAGAGGTTACACACAAAACATAACAAAACTACAAAACAAATAGAGAGCTATATGCCAAAAAAAGAATATCTCTAATAAATGATAAATACCACAAGTCAAACCATAATAAATGTCAAACTGGTTCAAACCACAATCTAAAATATTGAATACAACTCCAAATAAACTGATGTTTCATAGCCTAAACAGAATATTTAAACCATTGGATAGAAGGGAGCTCTCATCACACAGGCAAGTCAAATAATGCCATACAGACAATCAAAATAATGCCATAGGCAATCACACATCGGACTATGCAATCCAAATGCATGCAAAATCAGAAGGCCTATTTGACACAAATATCACCAATTCGCAGAACAAAAAAAATTAGGGTCGACTCATACGCTTCCCACAACAAAATCACCAAATGACCAACTCCCACTGGAGCACAAAACGGAGACTCCCGTGGACTAATCACAACGTTACGGAAGGTGTCATGTCTCAGTGCCAAGAGGACATGTCTGTGGTACTCTCACATGTGGTTATAACTCAGGTATACTATACTGTATATTATAACATAGATATAATGTCACAACACATGCGACAAAATACCAACAAAAAGAGTTTTAATATGTACATGTCAAATCAAAACGAATCCTCAATACATGTCTCCAAAATATATTGACATGTACGTCTACAAATTTCAAAATAAATACTAAACATGATTAACTGTTCAAAGAGTACAAGTTATAAAATTATGAAGATCAAAATAAACTATCATATGAATTCTACTATGATCAAAGTATCGAGACAATATCCGAATTTGAAACGAGAAACAAAACGAACAAACTAAAATTAAAAAGTATCGTTGAATAAGTACAGAATTCGTACAACCCGAAATTATAACCTCAAATATAGTTTGTTAACCCCTTCGGTCTGATCTATTTTAAACAATTTAATAAATAATATAAGTATACAATTATATAAGTATTAAATTAATATATACAAGATGTTCATCTTAAAAACTTATCCATGTTCCTCGAATTACAAAATATTATACAATTTTACTAAACTGATATAACAATTATACATAGTCAGTACCTAAGCTTATAATTTTAGCAAGATATAAATGATGGTCATGTGAGTTTTATACATAAAAAATAGTTTAATTTAATGAAATTATCAATTCCTTACGTTAGCACCTTACATGTATACATGTTTACTTAAGCATGCCTGCATATTTATTTTATTAGTAAGTTAATGCGCATCATTCACGTATACCTATGATGGATGCCCAATATCAGCATGATAGTTTATAATTTCCACCACGTGAGCATACTATTATTAACTAGTCTAAATAGTTTTGCAAGCATTCTCCAATTCCTAATGTCCTCATACAATTGCAGAATATAATTACATCAATCACAGTGAATTACTTACCGGAAAACAATTAGCTATCGGAATATAAGTTTTCCTCTACCGCCGCCTTGTTTCTTCGTCCTTTTCCCTCAGTCAATTCGTGTTAGACATAATGTTGAGTAAATTAGGTTTTAGACATTTATTTATAGATCTTATTAATTCTCTTGATTATAATAGGATTTAATTTTACCCCATATAAACTAAACCCAATTAGTTTTAAGGCGCAATTTCACAAAATTAATTTATTCATCACTTATTAGTATGTATTAGCCTACATAAATTAAATGACTAGTTTGACCCAAATAAATGACAAAGTCCAATCAAAATATTTTAAAAATATATAATTTTATTATTATTATTATCATTATTTTCTGGGTATTACAGATCATGTCTTCTTGCAGATGGCAGACAACTCTGATTAGATGACTCTAGATCCTTGCAAGTATTTTCTGACTGTTTCTAATTTGTAGTATATGCTAGAGGTGAAATGGCTTGAATACGTTGTCATGTTTTAGTTTTACCAATACTTGGCTCCTTCATATTTTCAGGCGTAAATATCCTTTTGGGGATTACATCTCTTATTCAAACATTTCGTTTACCTTGAACGAAGTTAAGCATTTGTGGAGACAGAATGACTGTGTGACAAAATACGGAAGGCATTTAGTTATGAGGATTGATGATTTCCAAAAGCCAGCACGAACAAATGTTTTATGTAGCAATTGGAAGGAATGGGAGCAACCTATTATATGGTAAAAGTCCAAACGTTTCAGTTGTTACTCCTTGCAAGAAATCAATAGATGATCATTAACCTTCATATACAGGCTCCAGAATACCACAGATGCTGTAGCAGCTCAATTCTTTTCGAAGAATATTCACATTGAAATGAGGCTGGCTGCTTCTAATCTATTTGGGCAGCCAGAAAATCTTCAATATAGGCCTAATGTATTCGGGGAGCTAATGAGAGTTCTCATATCTCCTTCAGAAGATGTCAAGCTGACAGTGAACTCGGTTCTTGATGGAGGGAGGGATCCTGATATTGCATTGCACATGCGAATGCTTATGAACAGGTATTACAATTAAGGTCTTCACTTAAGAATATTATGCATCATTTTTCAATTTGAAAGAGGTTACAATTGTTTTGACTAATTATTGTGTTACTTGTACCCTATTTCACATATGGAACATAAGTTCTTAAATAAAACCTTTTAGACATCAGATTATTGCACATTTTGTTGAGCAATACTGCTGAGTTATGCATCAGTTACTTGACTGAAGCGAATAACAATCCATAGTTCTCTTACTGGCATTAACCTTTTTCTGGATTAGTTTC
Organism: Panax japonicus; assembly: GCA_020205505.1. NCBI lineage: Eukaryota > Viridiplantae > Streptophyta > Magnoliopsida > Apiales > Araliaceae > Panax > Panax japonicus. Next base: position 19,633,968 of record CM035095.1, read on the forward strand.
CCATTATTTTGTTAAAAGACATAAATAGCTTACTAATCATGTCTACAGGGGTGGTTGGAAGTTTGATTAGAGTGAAACTGATGAAACTATAGTAATAATAAGGTTTGAAACTTTGAATGCACAATAAATCTCCTGGTCTTCCCAGTGTGGCAGTTAAGAAAGTGGAGGTTTCCTTCTTAATTTGAGACTGCGATGCCTTACAAACAAACTGTACAATGAAAATTACTAGTAATATTTATTGATTTTGTGTGTCTACGTAAATGTCTCAATCTACCCAAGCTTATGAGTACTCCTGATTAGTGATTTGGGCTCTTACATCCTATGCTACAGGTCTGTCAGAGCAGTTCAGGCAGCATTGAGTTGCATAAGAAAAGCCATGCATGAAATGCAGCTGGGGTCCAGACCCAAATTGGTTTTGGTTTCAGATAGCCCCTCTGTTGTAAAAGACATCAAACCAATTTTAGAGGATTTTGCAGAGGTATTAATCAAGTGTCATACTGTCAACCATTATTTGGTCTTTGTGGGCGGCATAAAGTATTCCTCTTTTCAATTTTAGATGCTGAATTCCTTGCAATTTCAAGTCGTCGAGACAATAATATCCACATCTGCTGCTACTACTCCTGCATTTTTATCTTCACATTTAGAGTACCTTGCCCAACTGCTTCTTTGTTTTTGTAAATTTTTCTCTAGGTTCTTCATTTTGATTATGAACTTTTTGACGGAAATATATCTGGTAAAGTGAATGGACTGCATAGCTTAAATTTTAGGGTGAAGGATTGGGGACCAGCACCAAGATGGGTCGCATTTGTTGACTTCTTTCTTGCATCACGTGCAAAACGTGCGGTAATATCTGGGGCTCACAGGCGGGTCGGAACAACCTATGCTCAGTTGGCCGCAGCTCTGGCAGCAGCGCACAGTGTTGGTAAATTCATGCCTTAGTCGGGATTCATTTCTTCTGGAAATTGCTCCATTGGTTTTTGAGCCTGTTTTTATATTTTCTTTTTTCTATTTTCAACCTCCTCAGTGGAGAATTCTTCTGCTAGTTCAAGATTTTGGTTCTTCAGTAGCTTCCAAAGTAATTTGCTCTTAGAAGGATTGCGGAATCAGGTTGGGTGGGGACATGTATGGAACAGATTTGGTGGCCCGTTGAGCTGTCATAATCAATCTAGGCAATGCGCTTTCACCCCGCTTCTCCCTCCTGCTTGGTGGGATGGAGTCTGGCAATCACCTAATCCACGAGATATCCAAAGGATGGAGGCATATGGAATTAAACTATCTGGTTTTGGCACGTTCAATGATGAATACCTTACTTCATTCTGTGATTCAAGGAAAAAAAACGTTGCAACTGTTGCTCTAATCTAACTTGTTTTATTTTTCTGATGGGGGGATTTAAATGTTCCCACGTTGTTTATTATTTCATTTTTGTCTGTAAAATTAAATACTCCATGTTTATTTGTGGCTGCTGCAGAGTTGATACTCATGCTCATCTCGATGCAGAGATGCATACTTTTCAACTATTAATGTAACATTAGAATTTAACATCACATAAAATTATACTCTCAGCTGCTCACAGAGTCGGTCGCAGCAGGAGGTTATTATTATATTTCGATGGATGATGCTGGGCTGGCTTAAAATGTCAATTCAGAATCTCAACCTTCACTTACATTTTATTTTTGTGGAAATGAAAAATAAAAATGTGTCATTTGAACTCCAATATAACATTACATTTGGGAGTGAAGTTTTTTTTATTATTATTATTATTTTCTTTTTCTTTTTTACCCTTTAAAGTTAGTTTATTATCTATCAGGCCAGGGAGACGTCGGTTTTGCGAATTGAACATGGCGTTAAAAGTTAAACTAATGAGAGAAAATTAAGGAGATAAAATAGGATGGTAGGGATAAGTGAAATTTAAGAGATATATTTTTCCAAGGATAATAATAATAATGATATATATGGAGTAACTATCTGATAAGTATTGGTGGTAACTTGTTGTGTAATCAGTGGGGTCATCCAATTAATATCACGCAACTTATCAATTGTAATTTCCATCCCAAAATAAAAGGTTTTGGTTGACTTTTTATGCATATTAAAAAGATCATAAAATTGTTCATATTTAAATTTCATTTAATTGCATATTTTTTTCATAATACAAATATATCAATTAATAATAATACTATGTTTGTTTGTAAAGATTATGCTTGTGATAAGAATATTAATCTCAAGTGTGTTATTTGTTTTTAAATTTAGATTTGAGACTATTAATCTAGAGATTATAAAATGACTAAATAGTCTAGAGATTATAATCCTATAAATAATAATCAAAAATTATAATCTCATGGATTATAATCCTTACAAACAAACATAACAGTTTTATAGATAACTTATTATAAAAGATAAATTATTTAAGGTAATAATTATTTAATTTGGAACTACCTAAAATAGTAATAAGAGTGAGTATTATTTTAAATGTGTGCAAGGATATACTAGTAAATTAAAAAGTGAAATAATCAGTTTTCTTATAAAGATGGGTGAACCGTATTTTAATAAGTTAAAATAATTTAGCAAATTTAGAGTTATATCAAATGTAATTACTTTTTGAGTACGTTGTGATTTTAGCCACCCATTACGTTAAGGGAAACTCTTGGCAGACAGGAAATTTGGACAGGAATATTGGACAGGTCCAATTTTTTTTTTTTTTTTTTTTTTTTTTTTTTTTTTTTGGTGACTCTTAAAAAATGTATAGTATTTATTCCAATAGGAATTTTTATAAAATATAGTGTTTTGGGTGTAATTTGGATACATATACAAATACAGGGTTATACAGTATCCAAATTACACCCAAAACACTATATTTTATAAAAATTCCTATTGGAATAAATACTATACATTTTTTAAAAGTCACAAAAAAAAAAAAAAAAAAAAAAAAAAAAAAAAAATTGGAAAACCGGTCCAATTTTCCTGTCTATCTCCTGTCCGTGTAGAACCACTCTTATGTTAATGTATTGGGTTAATAGTATCTAAAATTGAAAGGAAATAAAAGAAGAATATTTAGAATTAGTACTGAAATATGAATGGGTCCCGGAAAATAACTTATATGACAGATTACGTGATTTTATACCCACGTTGGAATATAAGCACAGAATCAATTTACGATTTACACGCCACTCCAATTGTATAATCAAATTACTCAAAACTCCTATTCTTCTCCTTCTCCTTCTCCTTCTCCTTCTCCTTCTCGAGCAGATTTAATTACTTAATTGAGTACTGACTAAAACCTACATTTTTATGTGTACACACACATAGATGTAGATGTATCTAATAGTCGTATCATTTTTAAGAAGTATGATTGATAGATTGGAGATAATGGGTTTTTGTCCATGTTTTGGCCGGAAGAAGGGAATGAAGCTCAACAGCGAGGATGAGAGAGAAATCGACTCACCCCACATAACCGTCGTTTCTCAATTCTCTTCTGGTTAGTTTATATATATATATATATATATATATATATATATATATATATATATATATTATTTTAAACCGTATTTTTTACTTGGTTTTTGTGAATCATCGCTTGGGCAACTGGGTTATTAATTTATTTGATTATATTTAATTTTTCAATATGTCACCCATATGACTGAATTTGTAACTTTTTATTTTTCTTTTTTAAGTTCTACCACTGGTTTCTGTTCAGTTTGCTTATTAAGATGCATGAATTGTCATTTTCTTTGAATTGCGTCATATATCCAAATTTTTAATTAGTAATTTAGTAGTAAATTATAAATTTATGTTTATATAGTAATGGACCTAATGGTAGCTCAAGAAACTGGTAATGTTTTGATACTATTGTTCTTTTTTTAGTAAATCTTTTTCGTATTTTTGGTCTGTTGCTTATGGTGTAATTCATAAATTAGTTTGCAACGGAATGTGCATAACATTGTTTGTAGTTAAAAAAACATGATGGATTGCAATATGCATAACATTATAATTAGTAAAACATGATGGATTGTTTTCATCAGCTCATGCTCTGTGTTTGAGGAAGTAGTTAGTCTAGAACATTACTTATGTCCCTATAATTGAATTGCGGTAGACTGTCAGACCAGTTTGTGCAGAATTGATCTTCATTAAGCTAGCTTGCAAGGGACTAATTTATTTGATTTAAAAAAATCATTAAAACTTGTCAAGAAAGAGTTTCTACCTAACTCTTTTTGATGCTCTATTAAAACGAAATGTTTCTCAGTTTCTGTCTTCTTAGGGTTCTTGAATACCCTCCTAAAGTAAGAAGGAATTTTTTTTTGTTCACAAAGATATTCCTTCTTACTTTTATATTGAGATTAAAAACTTTAATCGCTAATATTTTTGAACTGTTTGCATAACCAATTACTTTTCCTGCACCTCTAAATCTGTTTCTGCTTGTTTACAAAATTTATCTGGCAGTACATGAGTTAAAAGCAAAAATCAAATTGGAGTCGGAACTGGAATCATCAGTTCCAGAAGTTCCAGAAGATGATCCTACTGCAAAAAATGGTGCGCAGATATTCACTTTTCGAGAACTTGCTACTGCAACAAACAATTTCAGGAATGATTCCATTATCGGTGAAGGTGGCTTTGGTCCAGTATATAGAGGAAAATTCGAAAAAATTGGTCAGGTGATTTTCAATAGTTTCAGACTTTTACTTACAGGACTTCATTCTCATCCAAGAATGAACTTGATCCTAATTATGGTCCTTGTAGAAAAAAATTTGATGTAATTTTTCTTCTATGATATGAAAAGTGGATGACTTTCTTCTCCAGATATAACTTGATTCACATTTGGCAGGTTGTTGCTATTAAGAAACTAAATGAGAAAGGTGTTCAAGGGGACAAGGAGTTTCTGGTGGAGATTCTCATGCTTTCTCTTTTGCGTCACCCTAACCTTGTCAATTTGATTGGATACTGCGCTGAGGGGGATCAACGGCTTCTTGTATATGAATTCATGCCCTTAGGATCTCTTGAATCTCATCTACATGGTCAGATACCAATGCAATCAGTTTATGTTTTATAACATCATATTAAGTTACTTCTGTGTTCAAACTTACTTGTCTTGTATACTCTGTCGGGAAAAGAGAGCATGTCTTTATTGTCAACTTCTTTTATGAATGCACAGGAAATTGCAGTCCTGATAAAAAATGGTTAGCAAGCCACTCTTCTCCTTCAATTCTTATTAATGCGGATTCTTAAATTTTAGACACATTCTCTCTTCTATTACTTCAATTGGTTTTGTCTCTACTCTCTGACTCATGTACTCTCTCTTTAATTAGGTGGCCTGCTATGCTCTCTCTCTTCTCTACTCTCACTCGTGTGGAATTTTGAATGCTAGATACTCTCCCTCTCCTATCTCTTCAATTGTTTGGTCTTCCCTCCTTTCTCTCTTAGTCTCTCCTCCCTCATCATGTGGATGTTTAAATGCTAGTCACTCTCTGCGATTGGGGAGACTGTTACAAATTTTTGGTTAGGGACTGCTGATCTCTTGTTTTCTCAAATACATTATTAGAAAAAAATGTGTCCAACTGTGCCCTATGCTAAGGACACATTAAAAAAATCAATAAAATGTAGGACTCTCATTTTCAGTTGTAGTTAGTATGTCAGATAGACGATAAATAGAGGGATAAGTTAAATTTTGAAGGTCTTCTATTTTATTGTAGTTCCGATTGTTGTTTCAGAATATTCATCATCTGAAACATAATCCACCATATATTACATTTGCATTTACTCTCTGCCCTTCTTCCCAATTTCATTAGTGATTGGTGTGTCCAGTAATGTCATAAATATGTGTCTTGTGGCTGTCTCCACGCTATCTTTTTGGATACATGTTGGGCTTTAGCTGCTTCAGACTTGATGTCATGAGGATCGCAGTGAAGGAGTGTTTGTACCTGTGGCTAAATGACTCTTGAAGCCCACAACTTTAATACCCACTAAGCATGACTCTCGTGTCTCGGCAGTATTTTAAACACAACTGTCATAATCTGCAAATTGTTTTTTCGTGGTTCAATTTTCTTGAAGGGTTATTTATTTAGGGGAGCACTATTTCCACATGTGTTTTTGATATTTACATGGTTCCTTCTCACATGAAGGTGGGACCCACTGTATGCTCATGTGAGAGAGGATCATGTGGAAATATTAAAAATACATGTGGAAATATTAGTTCCCTTTATTTATTTATAACTTACCGGCCAATTGCCGTCTCTAACCAAGTGAAGTCAAAAGAACATGAACACAAACACACAAAATAGTCTCTAGAGAAGTCCTTTATGCTTTAAGATTTATATACAGGAAGCAAAATGTCAATGATTGCATACATGTATACGAGGAAGTACTAGTCTCCAGTCTTAATAAAGTATTTGTTTTGGGTCTGAATGAGTATAATTTCTGCAATGTGAACTGAAAATCTTATTATTGCTATACAGATCTTACACCTGATATGGAGCCACTAGACTGGAATATAAGAATGAAGATAGCAACTGGAGCAGCCAAAGGACTGGATTACCTGCACAATCATGCCAATCCTCCAGTTATCTACAGGGACCTGAAATCATCTAACATATTACTGGGTGCAGAATATAATCCAAAACTTTCTGATTTTGGGCTTGCAAAATTTGGCCCTAGTGAAGATAATACACATGTCTCTACTAGGGTTATGGGAACCCATGGATACTGTGCACCTGAATATGGAAGCACTGGAAAACTGACAAAGAGGTCTGATGTCTACAGTTTTGGGGTGGTATTGTTGGAGCTGATTACTGGGCGCAGAGCATTAGATGTGACTCAATCACGTGAAAACCAGATGATTCTTCAATGGGTAATCAACTTGATGCAATTTTAGATGCTTATATACCTGCTGATTTCCGAATATTCCATGTAGTTGATAGATTCTGAGCTAACAAAATATTATATTGACTCTCATTTATATTGTCATTGTTACATAACGTTAATGTAACATGGCACTGCTAATGGACCTAGAAAGTTCCTCTAGTGAGTTTGTAAACTTATTCCCGTGACAATTAATGATGTTAAACTGATTATATTTATATAAATCTGCAGTTCTGCTAGAGGTCTGCAGGTTGGATGGCTGTAATCTTCATAACTGATAATGTGTTTAACTTACTTCGGAAGACATGGTTGATGTCTATAAAATATGTCATAATGTATCAGGATGGGAAATGTACCTTGATCAGAGGGTCAATAAAAACAATATTAAATGCAATTGGATTTACCTCTGAGGTGGCCACTATGGCAACAATGTGTAGTGTTGTTGGTTGCCTAAGTACAATTAGGAACCGAGAGAACCCAATTTGGAGGATTCCAATGGTTTGTATTCTATTCTTGGTTGCCCATTCACAAGTTTGTGACAATCCATAATGGGCACTTATACTGTACTTTGACATGATAACTGGTTTATTTTGCTAGTTATGATCTTGGTTTTGTAATTGTTAGTAAATGTTTTTAGTACTTGATGTTAGTAACAGGATTACCATCATTAACCTTGAAATTGTTTGCTTGTTTTCCTAAAGGCACGTCCCATGTTGAGAGATCGGAAGAACTTTGTTAAACTAGCAGATCCTCGACTGAAAGGCCAGTTCCCAGAGCCTAGCGTCCGCAGGGCTGTAGAGGTGGCACTAATGTGTGCCCAGATTGATTCACATTCGCGGCCTAGCATGAGTGATGTAGTGCAAGCACTAAATTACCTGTCATCTCAGAAGTATGAACCTAATGAGGCTCATGGAAATAATTCTGGAAGTGAAAGAGGCAGACGGATAGCAGAGAGAGTGGCACAAATAGACGGGAAAGTGGTCGCATCTGTCAATGGGTCTGAGGATATTCCCAAGGACACAGATATGTCAAACAAGGCTCTTGAACGAGAGCAAGCAGTTGCAGAGGCTAAGATGTGGGGAGAGACTTGGAGAGAAAAGAGGCAACTATTTTCACAAAGTGAATATGATCTCTCAAATAGGTGATAGCATATGACAGAAGGCTCACATTATGTCTTCTAATTTCATTGTAGGATTTATGGGAGAATAGAAAAATTCAGGATAGAACATTAGTATGCTCATTTTTTAGACTGTTTACTTTATGCAGGTCGACTAACAAAATTTTAGCATGGTTAGTATTATTTGTTGGGATACTATGAGTTTTGACAGTTTCATAATGTGCTTTGATTTGATGATATAAATGGTAATTCAACCCAAAATTCATGCTTCTCTCCGGCTTCTTCAAGATGTTTCAGATTCAGCTTTTGATATGTAGATTTTATGATTTTTGCATGCATGTTTATATAGTAATCCTGTTCTGTTTTTGCCTTTTGTCTTTCGGTTAGGAATGTGCATGCATGCATACAGAAGTAGTTAGTATGAAGTTTATTTTGGGATAAGTTGGTCAATCGACCAATAGAATACTGACACGCAGGCGAGATTGTATGTGTGTCAGTATTCTATTGGCCAATTAACCAACTTACCAAAAAAATAACTTCATGCTAACCAAATCTCATGCATACATTCTTCCTCCCAAACTTTTAACACAAATGATTCTCTTTCGTGGTAGTATGTTTAAGAGAATTTGTAACTATATAATTATATTTTTTTAAAATCATGTATTATTATTATATAATTTTTAATTTGAAAATTGTATGCTAATGACCAAATTGCCCTTGGTACCAACCAAATTAGTTTTTCTTAAATTGGCTTGTTATATACTTGATGTGTTCCCTAACTAGTTTGGTGTTGGTACTCTTGAACATGATGGGATCATCCTATATGTAATTGAGATGACTGAAGATCTATAGTTTTGTAAACATATTCAATAGTTTACAGTTGGTAATTGCTTTGCTTGCAAAAAATATCAAGGTACCAATTAGGAGAGAGGATTCTTCTTTCCTCTTGTATTATTCATTTAAGATATACTCCCTCAATTAATTAATTAAATTGAATTAAATAACATAAATGTCAAAGAATAACAATATTCATTTTATCAAGAAAATAAATTCTTACACTTTTTGCTAATCAAGTTCCTCAATTATTAAAATTTACATAATATACATTCAAACATAATTTTTTTAATTAAAAAGTAAAATTTTAATACCCATAAAAAGTGCAAATCAACACAAAAAATATATATAATTATTTTTTACAAATATTAAAATTTACATAAACAAACTTGGACAAAACTTGTTAGTGAACGAATCATATAATTCATATAAAAAGGTATTAAAAATTATGTTAATTATTTTTCTCAAATATTAAACTAAACATAAGTCACACTTAGGCATAATTATTTACAGTAAAAATAATAAATGTTGTTACTCAAAAAAAGACAAAATATATTAAAATAAAAATCTTTTTACATGATAAAAGTAGTAATAAATATTTTTACATTTTCTTTTATTCAACATTACTACAAGACAACACCAACTATATAGTATAAAAAATTAATTAAAATCATAAACATCCCATATTTTGACATATACTCAAAAAAAATTAACATATGAAAATAATAATATATATCTATATAAGAATTCAAATAATAATTTTTATTATTAAACAGCAAAACTAAACTATCAACGTACCCAATTCACTCTAATTAAAACAACTCCATTAATAATTCAATTTAAAATTCTTAATATTTGTATCATTTATGCATAAATGTGTTGATTAAACTAAATTAGTTTTGTTAAAAGTTACAAATACTTTGAATGAGATGATCTTAATTACAAATAAAATTATAATTAAAATGCATTGTACTAAAATAAGATAATTTTGTTATTAAAAATATATATTATTCTTGAATTAAAATTTGACAGCATAAAAGGATAAATATATAATTTTATCTATTTAATCAATCCTAAAATAAAGGGATACTAAATGTTATTTTAAAAACTAAAATAAAGGGATACTAATTGTTATTTTAAAAAGTATACTATAATATTAATAAATAAAAATTTTGAAATGGAAAAAAGGTCCTACCGGGAGTCGAACCCAGGTCGCTGGATTCAAAGTCCAGAGTGCTAACCACTACACCATAGAACCTCATGTGCCAAAAGCTAAGGCAGAAATTATAGCTTTGTTTAGTTAGAGATACATTTTGACCTTTTGATTTAACTTGTAAAATTCTAATATTCAAATTTAATGAGAATTAATTTATGTGTTGAAAACAAAATAGTAATTAATATTCCATTTATTTCACAAAAAAGAGTTTTTAGGGATAATATGTGACGCCCCCAAAATAGGTATACATCACCCATCTTAGGTCGCCAGATACATGGTGCAGAATACAAATACAATCTTTAATATACAACAAGAAAGTTATGAGTTTTAATACAAATATTGTCTTCTAGACAATATCCACTATCAGAATAAGTCCTCATTACAATTATTATCACACTATTTCATAGAATAGTGAGGACTACTAATGATATCATCTGGACCATCACTCTGTCCCCCGATTAGTCCCTGCTACGTTCTCATTTCCTGAAGAGAACAGTGAAAGAAAAGGTGAGCTCAACTAGCTCAGTAAGAAATATTATGAATAAGATAATGCATGATAAATTATCATTAGCCTTCAACAATATTAAACTGATAAAATACAATAGACAACAAGTTTAACTGCAACGGAATTAGCAATCCATTAAAAGAGTCAAGTAGATAATAAAATCTATTATCTTTTATGATTTAAAAAGTTTTTCATCACTTTTATCGCTGAGACTCAGCTTAATCAATAATCCACATCATCCTTGCACTACGGCCAAGGATATTCATTAGGGTCATGACCACAAATTATCCATGCACTACGTGTAAGACCCCAACTTTTTGAATAAAGATGAATTTTCTATAATTATCATTTTTGAATATTATGGAATAAATTTAATATAATGTTATAGTTGTGGGTAGAATTTATAAATTCTGTAAAGTATGCAAGTTGTTATATTATATTCGATTGGTCGGGGAATATTCGTTTTAGCAGGAAATATTCGTACAACGGCGCAATCATTGGTGGACCCCACAACCGAATTATTGTCGGATTGAGAAAACGATAAAAATATTTTTATAAAAATAACGGTAGAAGTTTTACCGTTGATACTGTTTAACTACTCGGTAGTAAAAGTACCGTAATACGTGTGGTTGCATAGTAGCACACGGTATTGATTATTGATGCTTACGTGAGAAATCACTCAGTTTTGCTTATTTTATGGACCCTCATTTATTCATTTTTCAAAATAATCGGTAGAAAATTATAATAAGAGGTGGGGGCCCAGAGTGGGACCCGCGTTTGAAAGAAGAGTTAGGGTGGGGGAAAGGGAAATGAAATGGTCGGAGAAAGTTGTATATAGTATATATATATAGATATGCATGTGTTAAATTATATATTATATAATTTGTTATATATATATATATATATATATATATTTATATATGATGATGTACTTTTTGGGTGATAATGGAATTTGGTGGAGAGTTTTCATCTGTTTATGATGGAGTGATAGAGTGGTGGAGTGATATTATATATATATATATATATATATGGTGGGTGAAATATATGTATTATATATATATATATATATATATTTTATATAATATATATTATATTTTATTTAAAAGATTTTGCTATAAATATGGACCGTCCGATTAAAAGTAAATCAATCTGGACCGTTCATGAGTTAGTTACTATGCAGTCCATTTTTCTATAAATAGAAGCTCATTCCTTCATTATTTCTTACGAATTCACTGAAACTCTAGAGAGATAAACTGTAGAGAGAAAGAAGAAAAATATTCTGCTACTTAACTACTCTTATATTCAATTTCTTTTACGGTAAGGGGTATTATTATTTTTATTCATGAAGAGAACTTCTGTTATTCCAGTCTTTATTATTCTATTAGAATAACCTGTATACGCGGACTACCCTATACTTGGTGATTTCTGTTGTTATTCTATTCGTTATTATTCTGTTGGAACATCCTGTCTGTGCGTTATACGCCGGACCTGGTTCCGTCTTTATTATTCTGTTGGAATATCATGTCTGTGCGTTTACGCCGGACCTTGTTCCATTATTTATTATTCTGTCTTTATTATTCTGTCGGAATATCCTGTCTGTGCGTTTACGCCGGACCTGGTTCCATTATTTATTATTCCGACTTTATTATTCTGTTGGAATATCCTGTCGGTGCGAATTTCGCCTGACCTGGTTCCGTTACTTATTATTCTGTTGGAATAACTTCTTTATGCGAAGTACCGCATGCATGGTGATTTCTTTTGTTATTCCATTCTTTATTATACTCAGTTGGTTAAAGTTTTGACTTCTATACTCCGTGAAATTAGTGGAATATCCTTGATATTTGTGTTTCATCCAGTATCTTTCATGAAAATATTCTTCTGAGCATTCTTGAATTTTACTCTACAAAGCAGTATCATGTTGACAATTTGGACGTTATTAGTTCCTGAATAAATTAATTCATGAACTTATTTTATTGAATTCTTATATCATTGTCATCATCCTCATGTTTATATATTTTTTTGAAAGTCATCTGTGGCCCGTAGTGCATATATGGACTTGGTATGATTATGACCAGGGATTATTCGGTGTAATCATGACCGTAATGTTACAAATGATGTGATAAAAGTCCTCATTGGCCCGTAGTGCATTAATGGACAGTTGTTGGCATGCTCATAACCATTGATGAATACACGAATGTCCTTGACCCGTAGTGCATGGATAATTTGTGGTCGTGAAACTAAAGAATATCCTTGGCCGTAGTGCAGGGGTGATTCGATGATGTGGATTATTTATTAAGCTGAGTCTCAGCGATAAAAGTGATGAAAAACCTTTTAAATCATAAAATTTATTAGATTATATTCTCTACTTGACTCTTTTAATGAATTGTTTGTCCGCTGCAGTTAAACTTGATGTCTATTATATTTTATCAGTTTAACATTGTTGGAGACTAATGATAATTTATTCTGCATTATCTTAGTCATAATATTTCTTGTTGGGCTAGTTGAGCTCACCCTTTCTTTCATTGTTCTCTTCAGAAAATGAGAACGTAGCTGGGACGAGTCGGGGAACGGAGTGATGGTCCGGATGATAGTATTACTAGTAGTCCTCACTATTCTGTTAAATAGTGTGACAATAAATATAATGAGGACTTATTCTGAGAGTGGATATTGTCTAGAAGACAATATTTGTATTTAGACTCACATCTCTCTTATTGTATAATTAAGATTATATTTGTATTCTGTACCATGTATTTGGCGACTCAGAATAGGTGATGTATACCTATTTTGGGGGCGTCACACTACGGGCCAAGGATATTCGTGTATTCATCAATGGTCATGATCATGCCAACAACTATCCATCAATGCACTACGGCTAATGAGAACTTTTACCACATCATTTGTAACATTACGGTCATGATTATACCGAATAATCCCTGGTCATAATCATACCAAGTCCATCTATGCACTACAGGCCACAGATGACTTTAAAAAAATATAAACATGAGGATGATGACAATGATATAAGAATTCAATAAAACAAGTTCAAAAATTAGTTTATCCAGGAACTAATAACATCCAAATTATCAACATGATACTTCTTTGTAGAGTAAAATTCAAGAATGCTCAGAAGAATATTTTCATGAAAAGATACTGGATGAAGCGCAAATATCAATGATATTCCACTAATTTCATGGAGTATAGAAGTCAAAATTTTAACCAACTGAGTATAATGAGGAATGGAATAACAAAAGAAATCACCAGGCATGTGATAGATAACATAGGCAGGTTATTCCAACAGAATAATAAATACGGAACCAGGTCCGACGTAAAACGCACAGACAGGATATTCCAATAGAATAATAAAGAATGGAATAACATAAAGATTTCACCAAGTATAGGGGAGTCCGCTACACAGGTTATTCCAACAGAATAATAAAGACGGAACTAGGTCCGGCGTAAAATGCACAGACAGGATATTCCAACAGAATAATAAAGAATGGAATAACATAAGGATTTCACCAAGTATATGGGAGTCCGCGTATACAGGTTATTCCAACAGAATAATAAAGACGGAACCAGGTCCGACGTAAAACGCACAGTCAGAATATTCTAATAGAATAATAAAGAATGGAATAACATAAGAATTTCACCAAGTATAGGGTATGCCGCGTATACAGGTTATTCCAACAGAATAATAAAGAATGGAATAATAGAAGTTCTCTTCATGAATAAGAAAGAATAACACCCCTTACCGTAAAAGTCACTGGATATCAAAGTAGTGAAGTAGCAGAATACTCTTCTTATTTCTCTCTATAATTTCTCTCTCTAGAGTTTCAGTGAATTCGTAAGAAATAATGAAGGAATGAGCTTCTATTTATAGAAGAATGGATTGAATAGTAACTAATTCCTGAACGGCCCAGATTGATTTACTTTTAAACGGACGGTTCAGATTGATTTACTATTAAAACTTAAAGCAACGGTCCATACTGATTTACTATTAAAACTTTAAACCAGCGATCCATATTGATTCACTATTATAACTTTCTACCAGCGGTCCATATTGATTCATTAATATAACTTCAACCAACGGTCTGAAAAATTAGCACATCTCCTCATGGAATAATATTGTACCCAAATACCCGAATGCACAATACTAGAGTAAATAGTAATTGGGTGAATAGTAACTCGTGAATAGTACTCCGACACAAAAAGTTCCCTGAATATCTGATTGAACAATATAACCTCCAAGACATCAATTATCATCGGAATAGATGTCAATTTCTACTAACACAAATAATCCCAACACAATGAAACTATCAAATTCATCTTTAATCAACACGAACTTATTCATCATTAATATTATAACTCACAATATTTAGCAACCAGATTGTTCCCAGGAAAGAGGGAGCTTTCCAATAAGGATTTATCTCTATTGGCGCGCAATTAGGTGACCAAACCTCTCATTGACAGAACTTCTAGACATTATAAATATTGCAATTTAATAATATGAATAATTTTGTCGTCTCAATTATTAATTTAATAATATAACATATAATGCAGATGATACTGTGACAATAATCGAATCAATAATATGAGAGATATGATGCAGCAATTACTGTAGCAATAATTGAGTATAACTGAGTGACTTCTCACGTAAGCATCAATAATCAATACCGTGTGCTACTATGCATGTAATAACCCATATTTTTTTTTAAAATTAAATATTAATTAATTTTATTGTATACAATTGTATTTAAATTGGAAAAAGATAAATGATTTTGTTTCCCTTTTTTTTCCTTGTTTTGTTTGGAAAATTAAATTCTTTTTGTAGATAATTAAATAACTGGTTAAATTAAAATTGAGGAAGATAATTCCTTTTGTTAAAGTCTTGTGGTAAAATCATTCTGAGCGGGAAGCTACTTGAGAGATAGAGGAGTCTATTCGAGCGAATAATCCGCATCTTTTGATAATTACGTACGTTCATTCTTTTGATTCCGGGGACGGAATCCTTTTTAAGGGATAGGTAATGTAATACCCGGTAAAAATAAAATAAAATAAAATAATAATAATAAATAAAAAAATTATATAATATTTTAATCAATATTTTAATTGGGCTTTCTTATGTTTGGGTAAAACATTATTTTTAAGTTATGTGGGCTAAAATAAGTAAGAGATTTCTTCAATTTGGGCCTTAAAATCAATTGAGTTTAATTTAAATGTGGGTTATATTAAATCATATTAAAATTAGGAGAATTAATAAATAAAACCTAATTTTTACTTAACATTGCTTTGATGCGTAACTGCCTAATTGGAGAAAAAAAAAAGGAGGCGGAATCAGCATAACAAAAGAAGAAGACAAGCAGCGGTGGCACGCAAAAAGAGAAAGAGAAATCAAATTATTGATTTGTAGCTTGTGATTGCAAATAAGGTATAGCAGTATACATATATTTGATTCATATAATATATCACATGAATTGATAGGTATAGAAATTGATGCTTTCTTTTCCGAATAAAAAAATAAAAAAATTCGTTAAAGTGATTTAGTTAAAAAAACTGGTGTACTGTTGTTACATAATAAGAATTATATATATATTAGGTTTTTGAAGGCATATATGAATCCCTTATTATTTTATATTAACACACACACACACACACATATATATATATGAGGTGCAGACTTAGCAAAATTTCTTTATATATATATATAAATTATATTGCGGTAATTTATGTATGTTTCGTTAATTTAGGTTATATATATTATTATATATTAATAAATTTTTGGACATGAATTTATAAACGGAATTAATAAATCAATTGAAGTTATGTATTTTAATTGGAATTAATTAATTTTGTCGACATAGTTAAAAAAAAGGTTTTAATAATAAATTTAACAGTACTATGTTATTAATGATTGGATTGTAATAAAATCTTATTAAATTATTTAAATTGAACGGAGGGAATTTAAAGAGTTTTTATTTATTTATTATTTTTTTAGAATATAAATTTTGGAGTATTAATAATTGATAAAAGGCGATGATTAAAGGTATATTAAAAAGATTATGAATTATTTTGAAATTATTAGTTTGGATTGTTTTTAATTTGAGGTGAATATGTTTAGGTTGCGAATAACGTTTCGTATTTGATATCGTTGGCATTTGAGGGAGTCTAACGGGTGATATTTGGCTTCAGTGAATTATTTTGGTACTATATTAAGGTACGGATTCCGTACTCTTTCAACGATACTCTTGTTAAATTTGATTTGTTCGTTTGTTTATTTATTTCGAATTATGTTATGATTTCACATAATTGTTTCATGTGAAATAAATATATTAGTTTCATTATGAAGTTGACACACATGACTCATATTTGTACTCTTTGAATTAGGATATCATGTTTAGTATTTATTTTTGATAATTATAGAGCGGTACATGTTGCTACCTTCTTTTTGAAACCTTGTGAACATAATTTGATTTGGTTCAACATGTACATATAGAACCCTTTTGTTGGTATTATGTCGCATGTGTTGTGACATGGTATTTTTATTAGAATATACCGTAGGGTATACATGAGCTATAACCACCTGTGGGGGTACCACAGGCATGTCGTCTTGGCACGAGAGGCATGACACTCTCCGTGGCGGTGTGATTAGTTCACGGCGTCTCCGTTTTGGGCTCCGGAGTAAGTGGGCCATTTGGTGTTTTGTTGTGGGAGGCGTATGGGTTAACCCTAGTTTTCTGTTCTGCGGATTAGTGATGTTGTTCCAAACACACCTATCCAATTTACATACATTTGGATTCGCGGTCCAATGTGTGATTGCCTGTGTGGCATTGTTTCGATGTGCCTGTGTGGCATTATTTTGGTTGCCTGTGTGGCATCATTTGATTTGCCTGTGTGACATTATTTTGACTTGCCTGTGTGGCAATGTATATTTCTTAGCTCATTCGGTATGAAATAACTCCAGCCGTTTGTTTCAGCCTATTATTTTATTGGATTAGTTTTGTTGGTTTTTGTTCAGTTCAAGTCATTGAGTTAGTTACTTCAGTTCACTATTTCTTTATTCTTTTATTGGTTTCGTCAATTATGTTGATTAATATATATTCCATTCAGATCTTTGGATATTATATTTTCGTTCGTACATGCACTTGAGGCTTGTTCAGTAATTTGTCTCAACTGTTTTCGTATATCAGTTGTATATCTTTTGTATATATGTATCCGTACTGGGCAATTGGCTCATGCTGTGTTTTTCTTCTGGCAGGTTTGCAGGGGTGATTTAGGGTTAGTGTGATGAGAGTTTTGCCTTTGACCAGCTAGGTTGATTCAAATTTTAAGTTTTGATTATTTTGACTCAGTTTAGAGAATTGTACTTATTACTTTATTGATGGATCACCACTATTATTTATTTTGAGGTTTGTTGTGCTTTGCACGTGACCTCCCTTTCCTTTTCGGGAAGGGGGTGTTACAATGTAACCACGCGTATTAATGCATTTTTACTACCGGGTAGTTCAACAGTTTTAACAATAACACCTCTATCGTTATTTATAAAATATTTTTGTCGTTTTCTTAATCCGACAATAATTCTATTGTGGGGTCCACCAATGATTGTGCCGTTGTACGAATATTCCTGACAAAAAGAATATTCCCCGACCAATCGAATATTTTATAACAACTTGCATACTTAGCAAAATTTATAAATATTACTCATAACTATAACATTATATCAAATTCATTCCATAATATTCAAAAATGATATTTATAGAAAAATCATCTTTATTAAAAAAAAAATTTGGGCTCTTACATAGTAGTATAAAATGACACTATATCTTTAAATTTATCATCATAATTCTATTATTATATCACACTACTAAATAAAAAAATTTGTATTCTTAGCGCATACAAGGAAGAAAAATATTACTCCCTCTGTCCCAGGATAAAAGTCTTTATTACTATTTTAGATAATCCCAAGTTAAATGTTTACTTACTTTAAATGATCTATTTTTTATAATAATTTGTCTATAATACTCTTATTATTAATTGTTATATTTCTATTCTTTATGCATATTTATGGAGTGTCACTAGTAATTAGACCTAGCAAACGGGCGGGCGGGCCCGGACCGAGCGCGGACGGGCCAAAAATGGGGCTGGCTAAAAATGGCCCGGGTTTTAGCGGGCTGAAAAAGTGAGGCCCGTGGCCCGGGTTGGGCGGGCCGGGCCGGCCCGCGGGCTTTTTCCTTTTTTTGTTTGCCAAATCTTGATACACCAAAAATAGTAATAATAATAAATATTAATAATAATTTTAATTACTTAAATTAACTACATATCTCAATCAATTAAAATTTTAATAGTATTATAATTTTAGATATTATTCTAAAGGCATGATTTGGGATAATGATTGATTTACTTTCCAAATAAGTAGGGGGAATGCATAATTAAGGGATAATTATTGATTTACTTTCCAAATGTACTACAATAAGTAGGGGATTGCATAATTAAGGGATAAAATTATCTATATTATTGTGTATAGATTTTGGACTTGCAATCTAAAAAATAATTGGTTGATTCGGATTATATATTGCTAGTAATTCAAAGCATATAATCAAATTTGATTCTTTAAAATTAATATAATTTATTTAACTTTTAAAAATAATAAATACTGTAATTAATACTAATATATAAATAATTTTAAATTTTTATAATTATATTATCTAACTTAAACTAATAATTGTTAGTTTAATAGTTTTATACTTTGAAATTATTCACTACATATCTCAATCAATTAAAATTTTAATAGTATTATAAATTAGTATTATTAATTAATTACTTATATTAACTACATATCTTAATTATAATTTTCAAATATAGTTAAAATTTATTGAAGATTGCATTAAAAACAAATAGTTGTTGTAGCTTAGTTAGTTTGAACTCTTATTTATTTACTTTCAAGTCTTGTGTTCAAGCCCTACAAGTAGCAAAATTTTATTTTAAAAAAAACTCACGGGCTGCCCGCGGGCCTAGCCACCACGGGCCGGGCCAAAAAGGCCCAAGTTTCCATAGGCTAAAAAAGTTAAGCTCAAAGCCCAATTTTTACGGGCCAGCATGGCCCGGCCCGCGGGCCTGGGCTAATTTTGCCAGGTCTACTAGTAATGTGTAAAAAATTATGCAATTAAATAAGAATTTAAATATGGACAATTTTGTCATTGTATCCTCTATCTTATTATGCGCAAAAAGTTAATCAAAATTTTTATCTTGGGATGAAAAAAGTAATATTTATAAATTATATAAATGGAACTCTTTCTGTAAAACAGATTAAATAATATTTTTTATAATATTATAAAAATAATAACATTGAGTATAAATAATCTCGTATATATATATATATACAGAACCGATCATGTGAAGGCTTCCTTACTTTGTTAAAATGTGAACTTTTTTTTTGTTTTTTTATAAAACAATTAAAAAATTAATATTTTATGGAACTGAAATTTTTCCATAATACAATATTTTGGATACCTATAGCAAAAAATATATGTACAGTCTGTGCATATATTTTTTGGTATAGTATCCAAATCACGCCCAAAATATTGTATTATGAAAAAATTTCAGTTCCATAAAATATTAATTTTTTTTAGTTGTTTTAAAAAAAACCAAAAAAAAAAATCCGCATTTTAACAAAGTAAGGAAGCCCTTACAGGAACTGGACCCTATATATATATATATATATATATATATATATATATATATATATATATATATATATATATGAGATATGATCCATAGCAAACATTTGCTGTGGATATAAATTGGGCAAATAACATCATATCCGTTCATTCTATAAATCAAGAGCGTAGATTAAAAATTAATTATTGACTTACGCCAATTCGTCTAGCATAAGTTGAAAATTTTAAATTCCCGTACGCTACACCAAGTAGCATACAATAAAAAAAAATAAACGATGCCCAGTATGAGGGGCGTGTATCTGTTTCAAAGACAAACAAAGAGCGAAGGTGATGAGACATAGTTCTGCTTAATTAATATTTTCACCTCTGTTATCTACATTGTCTGCGAATGTAGCGGATGTATATCTAATATCCCAATGAATTTCATATCTGCGATTCAAAACCCATTTCATATCTGCGATTCAAACCAAGCTCAAACACATGCGGTTCTGCTGTGCGATTCAAATCTAAAATTCAAACCAAGCTCAAACACATGTGATAGTTCTGCTGTGCGATTCAAACCCATTTCAAACGCATGCGATAGTTGTTGCCCCAATTTCAGATCTTCATCCCCCTGCGAACTGGCCTGCGACTGTTTGAAACGCATGCGATAGTTCTTGCCCCAATTTCAGATCCTCGTCCCTCTGCGACTGCCCTGCGACTGGTGTCCCCCCTGCGAGTAAACCCTTTGTCATGCTGTGAAAATCAAACACTGAATTGATTCGTAGCCGATTGCGAGCCTCTCTTCTTTTTCGACCGATTCAATTTATAATATATCTATGTTTACTTTATTTTTTGCTGAAGGTATTATTTTGCTGAAGGTCCATTTTTTTCTGCTTATGACTGAGTATAGCTTAGTTCTTGTTAATTGCTGATGATACATTATGTTCAGTTAGAGGGATGGCTGAGTATAGCTTAGTGTTTGCTCTATAAAACTGTTAGTTGAATTGTGAGTATTTCTTTTGAATCCAATGTAAAACTGAGTGATTGACTGGGATGTACTATATTATCTCATTATCTTGCCTTTTGTTGCAATAAATTAGCCCACAACAAACTCTCTTGCCCTTTACCAGACTTGGCTAGAATGGACTCCCTCAATTATGTGTATGTGTACGACATTACATGGGAAATTAATGGAATCAAATTTTGTTCACTCACAATCTGGGTCTTTGTTAGAGTGAAGCTTTTTTGATGTGGTTCTTCTATGCAGAGACTTGAGCAACAACTCCTTTCAACAATTAGAAGCTCCAACATGGTTCTCAACTTTACCGTCGTTTACAACTTTTTAATTGGGGGCCTTATGTGTTCAAGAAACAATTTGGCCATGGAATGTAAGAAAGTCTATAATAGCCTGAATTGGCAACTGAGCAACAATCCCATGCTTGAACGAGTGAAGGGCATCTTGCTGTTGAGTTTCAATGATCCACCATTCTACCTAAAACACTGACCCTTAGTATTGCTGTGTTTTTCGCAACGATTGCCCAATTAAGAAGAAGAAACTAATACGACTATGGGTCGTAGAGGGGTTTGTCTTGGAATGAAAAGGGATGACAACAAAGGAGGTAGCAGAGGACTACCTTACTGAACTTATTTATCGGATCATGATCCATGTCACGGAAACTAATGATGCTGGGAGGGTGAAGACATTCAGGATACACGATGTTATGCGGGAATTAGCTGTGACAACTTCTCACAAAGAGAATTTCTGCACAGAATATGATGGCTAGGAGTCGAGGCTAGAAGAAAAGATCTAGTGGCTATCAGTCTATAACAGAGGTGAAAATGTCCAATTAAGCAGAACTATGTTCCATCACCTTCGCTCTTTGTTTGTTTTTGAAACAGATACACGCCCCTCATACTGGGCATTGTTTATTTTTTTATTGTACGCTACTTGGTGTAGCGTACGGGGATTTAAAATTTTCAACTTACGCTAGACGAACTGGCGTAAGGCAAAAATTAATTTTTAATCTGCGCCCTTGATTTATAGAATGAACGGATATGATGCTATTTACCCAATTTACATCCATAGCAAATACTTGCTATATACATACCTGTTTTGTTATACGTATCTAAATCACATCCAAAACAGTGTATTATGAAAAAATTTCAGTTCTATAAAATATTAAACTTTTTTTTAGTTGTTTTAAAAAAAACAAAAAAAAAATCCGCATTTTAACAAAGTAAGAAAACCCTTACAAAAAACGGACCTTTTATATATATTTATATATATATATATATGGGAGATGATCCATGGAAAACGTTAGATATTAACACTATTTCAACTAACGCTAATCTAGCCGTCCAATATTAGAGTTAATGGCTGAGATGAATGCCCAGCCGCTAGAGGGAGTAGCGGCCAGCAATAAATTAAAAAATCATCTCTGTTGGCCGCTAGAGGGAGTAGCGGCCAGTTAAAACGTCGACGTTTTGACTGGCCGCTACTCCCTCTAGCGGCCAGCAGAGAGGATTTTTTAATTTGGCTCGACTGGCCGCTATTCCCTCTAGCGGCCAGTAGAAAGGATTTTTTAATTTGGCTCATGCTCCAGCCGCTAGAGGGAGTAGGGCCAACAATTTTTTTTGGCTTAATTACATTATCCTGATTATCCTCTCACATACTATTTATTAATCAATAAATAAAATAATAAAAAATTATAAGAATAACTATAAGGATAATCAATAATTATCTTTATACTTATTAAGATATTATCCATATACATATTGCTTATTAATCAGTAAAATAAAATAATAAAAAATTATAAGGATAATTATAAAGATAATCAGTAATTATCTTAATAAGTATAAAGATAATTATTGATTATCCTTATAGTTATTCTTATAATTTTTATTATTTTATTTATTGATTAATAAATAGTATGTGAGAGGATAATCAGGATAATGTAATTAAGCCAAAAAAAATTGTTGGCCCTACTCCCTCTAGCGGCTGGAGCATGAGCCAAATTAAAAAATTCTTTCTACTGGCCGCTAGAGGGAGTAGCGCCGCTAGAGGGAGTAGCGGCCAGCCAAATTAAAAAATTCTTTCTACTGGCCGCTAGAGGGAGTAGCGGCCAGTCGAGCCAAATTAAAAAATCCTCTCTGCTGGCCGCTAGAGGGAGTAGCGGCCAGTCAAAACGTCGACGTTTTGACTGGCCGCTACTCCCTCTAGCGGCCAGCAGAGATGATTTTTTAATTTATTGCTGGCCGCTACTCCCTCTAGCGGCTGGGCATTCATCTCAGCCATTAACTCTAATATTGGACGGCTAGATTAGCGTTAGTTGAAATAGTGTTAATATCTAACGTTTTCCATGGATCATCTCCCTATATATATATATATATATATATATATATATATATATATATATATATATATATATATATATATATATATATTCATAGTACTTATTTGTTATGAACTAAAATTACTAGTGGATGAAACAAACTAAAGATATAGGTAATGCTACTGCTGAAGCAACTATATATATATAATACATATTGGAAAGAATTGAAACTATATATTAATATTGTATTAAAATATAAGTTAATAATTATATATTAATAAATTAAATAATAAAAAAATCAATATTCTTTTAAATAATAAACCCTATATCCTAACAAAATAAAATGATAAGCCACGAGAGTGGTCATTTTCTTTGTTCGTTGGGGTCATAACACGTCATCATCAATGATGATGACCTGTCCAATAACAACTCGCCATGTCAGTTTAACAATCCTGTAAAGCAACCCGTCGAAAGAATCTGTGTTCGTGAAAGAGAATACTTAAACTTCGTCAAAACTACACCTGACAAACGGGCAGGCCGGGCCGAGGCCGGGCCGGGCTAACGACGGATCGGGCTAAAAAGGTCCGGATTTTGATGGGCTGAAAATGGTCAGTCCGTGGCGGCCGGGCCGGGCCGGCCCGCGGACTTCGGCCATTATTTTTTTTTTTTTTGCAAACTCTTTGTTACATCAAAAATAATAATAATAATAAATATTTAAAATAATAAAATCATTAATAATAAACAATAATACAAACAAACACGATTAATTAATTACATACATTAACTACATAGCTCAATTAATTAAAATTTTAATAGTATTATAAATTAGTATTATCAATTATAGTTAAAATATATTGAAGATTACATCAAAAACAAATAGTTGTTGTAGCTAAGTTAGTTTGAACTCTTATTTATTTACTTACATGTCTTGTGTTCAAGCCTCACAACCTAACACTTTATTTAAAAAAAAAAAAATTAATAATTGGCGGGTGGGGCGGGCCTTTATGGGCCGGGCCAAAAACGGGCCGGGCCAAAACGGCCCGGGTTTTCACGGGCTTAAAAATGGCGGCCCAAAGCCCGGGTTTTGGCGGACGGACCGGCCCGGCCCGGTCCGTGGGCTTTTGGCCCGTTTGCCAGGTCTAATCAAAACCCACAAATATGTGGCGTCCAATCATTTTGATGTCACTCAACTTTAAGTAATTTACTTTTGCGTTCATTAAAAAACAAGACTTAAGACCGGTTTATTAGACTGAAAAATTTGATATTTTTAATTTTTTTTGTTTGTGATTGTATAATTATATTTTTATATATGTATTTAAATTATATTTAAAATATTATATTTTATAAAAAAAATTATTAAAATAAATACTATATATTTTTTGAGTCGCAAAAAAAAATCCAATGAAAAAGTACTCAACAAACAAATTCAACTAATTAATTGAATTAATTAAACAGTATTTTTCAAATGAAATTCATGGGAGATGCATAATTATATTATAATTATTATTAATCTATCATATTTGTATTATATCCCCCAAATTGAAACTTAAAAAAAAAGAGCATCGGAAAAAAAAGGTCCAACCACCAATTTTGTTTACAACAATTTCTTAAATATGTCACGTGATAATCCAATAATAACGGTCTAATTTCATTAGTGACAATAAGTGAAAGAGTTAACATACCAAAAATAAGTAGAAGAAAGAAGTAAAAATAAAAAACAAAAAACAATTTAATTATATTATATATTTATAACGTTCCTAAAATAGGTTAACACAATCTATTTTGAGTACTTAAATATCTATTATATATACTAAATTACAGTACATGGCACCATATATTGACAAATGTCATTCTACAAATTCAACACTTGTTCATCTTAAATAGTTTTAATTATGTCACAATTATCTTAATTATATCCTATCCTTTTTTAAATTATGGATAATTAATAACAAACCAATTATCTTAATTATATTCTATCCTTTTTTAAATTATGGATAAATAATAACAAACCAATTATCTTAATTATATTCTATCCTTTTTTAAATTATGGATAAATAGTAACAAACCAAGTAGATTGTAATCTCTTCAACAATTAATGAGCACAATTTTATATGGATAAAACTTCCTAACTGAATACATATATTAATCAGACTAATTATCTATTCTCATAAGTGAATAAAAACCATGGCTTCTTCTTCTTCTTTCACGGTCAATTTTCCTCTTCTTTTCCGTTTTGTCTCTGTGTCTTTCTTCTACTTATGTCATTCACGTTTCGCGCAATGGAAGAGCCATTATACACACACATTATTACTTACAGGTTACAGCTATATGTAGGAGTGTGAAACAAAACCCAGAAGTGGGTGGAATTATTTCATTGGTTTGCCTATTTTCTAAATTTTTAGATATTATGTGCTAAAATTTGAGATTATTGCATTTGCATTTAGTTGCTGATATACAGAATAATGTTTGCAATTGATTTGATTGATCTGATATTTGTGTTGTCAATCGTGTTTAATTAAAATTTTTAGTGAATTTTCAATTGAAAAGTTTGTGTTTAGATTAGAGCTATTCACGTTTCTTATATCAACAGTAAGGAACTGAGTTTATTTCTTAATTTGATTATTTAGTATCTTCATTTTAAGTCTGTATTTTGGTTTTGTTAATATTATAAATAAACACAAACATGTAATTATGCATGTAAATGATGAGGACATGAGGTATTTTATTGGTATGGCCTGTAGAGTTTTGGTTCTAATCCACACTCACGAGTCCCGTGTACAAATTTACTTTTTAATTATTGCCTTTATTTAGTACAAATTTACTCTTTTAGACTCTTTTAGACTTATTCGTTTTAAATGTGTTATGGTCTTCTTCTTTTTTTTGACTCAACTCTAATCCGATTATACTATTTGATCATCGCACAATAATATACTATTTTCTTATTATATTTTAATTTATTAATTATACGCACATATTTATTATTAAAAATTTGAATAATCTCATCGCAACGCGGGGGTTTGTATCTAGTATGGTATAAAATTCAAATACAAATTTTATTAATACAATTGAAGTACAAAATACGACAACACATAAGCAGTGAGTTTTAATACAAATACTGTCTCGTAGACAATATCCAAACTCCAATAAAGTCCTTATTACAATTGTCACACTATTTTATAAAATAATGATGACTAATATAATAACCATCTTGGATCATTACTTCACTCCAAAAGAAAAATGGTGAGCTAAATTAGGCTAGTAAAAAATAATTATGACTAAAATAATATAAAACAAATTATCTTTAGTTTTCAACAGAAAAAAATCAGATATAATACAATAGTTTACTATCTTTTATGATTTAAAAGTTCATCATCAATATTTTATGTGACGCCCCCAAAAAAGGTATACATCATACATTCTGAGTTGTCAATACATGGTACAGAAAATAACTACAACTTTATTATTACAACATACAAACTGTGAGTTTAAGTACAGATATTGTCATCTAGACAATATCCACATACAAACAAATCCTCATCATAATTATTGATACATTATTTTATAAAAATGGTGAGGACTACTAAACAACTCTCTCTAGAACCATCATTACATCTCCCGACTCGTACTCGCTATATTCTCATCTCCTGAGAAGAAAAATGGAACAAAAAGGAAAAGGGTGAGCTCAACTAGCCCAGTTAAGAATATTATGACTAAGATAATATACAACAAATTATCGTTAGTCTTCAACAGGAAAAAATATAATAGAATACAATAGACAACAAGTTTTAAATCAATATTCGCAGCGGAAATAATAATTCATTAGAAGAGTTAAGTAGAGAATGCAAACTACTATCTTCTATGTATGAATTTAAAAAGTTATCGTCTATCGTTTATCCCTGTAACATCAATCAATATATAACTGAAATCAAACATTCATCTTTGCACTACAGGCCAAAGATATTCATCAGTTGATCATGTTCATCTTTGCACTACGGGCCAAAGATATTCATCAGAAATCATTCATCTTTGCACTACAGGCCAAAGATATTCAATAATATCATCATTTAAGACTGAGGATGATGAAAAATATTTTTAAAGAAACGAATCTAGTGAAACAAAATGACAAGGATTAAGGATTAATGATTCGTACTTTATTTTATCCATGTCCAAAAATACATCAAAAATAATCATAGTGGTGTAAAATTCAAGAATGATCAAAACATGGATACAATCAAAGCTAGTATCCACAATAGATATTTTAGACGAAAAGGGAAAATTTTCATTTTTCGATGAATAGTGTCGTATACGTGAATAGTAACTCCGACACAAAAAGTTTCAAATTTGATTAAAAGTTCAGATCAATACTTCGGCATAATGATATTGAAGAAATAATATCATTACGAAAAAAAAATATCCTTTACCTCGGAAAGACAATACTTCTAACTGGAATACTGGATATAGGCTATAACTTGAACTTGCACAGTATACTCAAAATACTCACAAGAATACACTCGATAATATAGAGAGAAAAAACTTCAATTTCTGGTGTGATTTTCAATTCTAACCTAAGCACCCTATTTATAGGAAAATGCTTAGAACACCAAAGTAGAAAATTTAATATAATAATAATATATTATATATAATTTCCTACGCACACAATGTATGATCTGAATTCAGCCATGCTTGACAACAAATAAGTCTACCAAACAAATCAAAAACGTTTTTCCTATTTTAAATATTTTAAACTTCCAAAAATCAATTATTTCGGAACTTCGAAACTTCAATAATTCATAATAAATAGCTCTTTTATCAGAAAAATTCGAAACTCGCGACTTTTCATGTGAAATTCCATTATCTACAACTTTACAGAAGAAAGTTTTTCTAAATTCCAAACAAAAATCGACCGAAATCTATAAACGGACAATTTTACAGGTTATAATTAAATTTCAATCAAGAAATGGGGTCCACCGACATGTTTAACATGTTTTAAACATTTATTGCAACAAAAATATTCTTTCTCCTCGTATACTCATATATCACACATTCATTGTAAAAATATCATCATTATTATATTATAATAATATATTTAAATGAATTATTTTATCATAAAAAGATAAAATTTCAATTTTCAACAATCGTCACGTTAAAAATTTTCTCCATCTATATCCACATAAAATCAATATTTTCCTCATCATATGAATCAATAATTAATTATTCACAAATAATATTACAGAATCACAATATTGACAACCAGGCAGTTCCCAGGAATGAGGGGGCTTTCCAATAAGGATCTCTCCTTACTGGCGCGCAATTAGGTGACCAAACCTCTCCTTAGACAGAACTTTCTAGACATTGTCAATAATGTTATCCAATAATATTATTCAAATAATATGAATTATTGCTTCGATAATAAAAAATACTGTATAGTGATAATTATTGAAACAACAGTAATATAAAATATCAACACAACAATTATTGAATCAATAAAATAAAATACTGAACAATAATTACTGTAACAATTATTGAGTAATGTTTTCTTACGTAAGAATCAATAATTGGTGCAATACCGTGTGCTACTGTGTTTTAACCACCGAGTATTTTAACAGTATTAACGGTAACAACTACGCCGTTATTTTTAAACAACTTATATTTGTCGTTTTCTTCATCCAATCGCTTTCCGTTATGGGGCCCACACATGGCTGCGCCGTCGTACGAATATTCCCCGACAATACGAATATTCCACGACCAAACGAATATTTCCCGACAACAATGAATATTTTATAACCACTTGCTTATTTTGAAATATTCGCGTATTTTACCCATAACTATCCACATTAATCAAATCAACTGTTACTATTCAAAATAATAATTAGAGAAAACTAAATTTTATTTATTAATTATTTGGGGTCTTACATTTTATCTATGTAACACCAATCAATAATCGTTTTCATGATCATGCCAAACACATGTCCATGCACTATGGGTGAAAGAGGACTTTCACCACAATATTTATCTGTAACATTACAAATCATAATTATACCAATACACAATTCATGATCATGATTATACTAATCAACAGTCCATCTATGAACAACGGGCCAAAGATGACTATCACTAGGGCTGAGCAAGTAACCAACGTAGAACCGAAACCACATCAAAAATCACACAAACCGCACCAATTAAAACCGCACCAATGGTTTCGACGTATGTGGCGCTTTTAGGTGAGTTGAAAAATCAAATTTACGGTTTCGATTTAGTTACTAGTTGAAACCGCACGCATAAAACCGAAATCGCACCAAATAATCATCATGTTTTCTCAAATTTGTTACAAATATATATAATTTCTCTACTATAAAATATTATTTTCATTTTATTTTAGAAGACATATTGTAGGGTTGAATGAAAAATAAATAGTATCAATTATGTTTGCAAATCAAGAGTGACTTGATATTTCCTAAATCAAATGTGATAACATAGTACTAATTAACCATATAATTGTTGATGTCTGGATCTATTTTGCTAAATTAGCCCCATGATTGTGTTCACTTCATAATACGTTTGCGTGAATAATTTTTCTAACTATTTTACGGGTTTATTATTTCAATTGGTTTTGGAACCAAACCCCCATCAAATGGAACCAAACCGCACCGCACCAATCACAAATGGTTTTATGTGCGGTTTTGAATTTTTCTAACCGCACCTAAGCGGTTAAACCGCACCAAACCGCACCATGCTCACCCCTAACTATCACCACAAAAGATGATGACAATGATATAAAGAATCAATTAAGTGATATCAATGATAAATATTAGAGATTTATAATTTAATTTATCTAGAGTTCAATAATGTCCAAATTATCAACATGATAACTATTTTGGAGCGTCACAGGAGGGGTGTATTGAAGGTCAAAACATAAATAGATGAAAGTTAAATATATTTATATCCAATATTTTTGTTTGCCTAGGGTAGTTTTCAATTTTTTCATAAAAAGATAATAATAAAATTTTATGTAATTTTTAATTATTAAATGAATTTTTTAATAATAATAATAGTATTATGGAACTACACAAAACTAATTAAAGTCCTGCGTTGTGGTGGAAATTATTTTACCCAACGCATAGACACACATGCTACCGAAGGCTTTCCTCGATCCCAAAGACAAACTCCTCTCATGGCTTGTCGGCCATTGCAGAAGACACTACAGACTCAAGTTATCGCCGCCGGAATCCAACAAATTTCGTTTAATTATTTCACCGGAGAGCTAAAATCGCTAGAATAACAACTTCAAACATTCTCTACGGTCACCTTTCCGTTGTATTATACTTTCTGTATCTACGCCTTCGGTGTTTTTGCTGTATTTGGAGATACTCAACTTGAGCTTTTTTGTTGAGAGAAAAGAGGGATGTACGTGGTTCCTCCTCCGAAGCGGTCCGATCCGATGGCCGGATCCGCTAACGGGTTGGATAATGCACGGATTTACCAGATATGGAGAGGCAGCAATGTAAGCTTTTATTTGTATTTCTAGGGTTTTTTCTTTTTTGTTTTATGAACATTTATCACCTAACATTTTTTTTCTGCAGTCAAAATGTCAAATTAGGATTTTTATCAACAAGAATCCATTTTCATTACTGTTTAAAATTTTTATGGACAAGTTTGTGTCGTTTTTGCGTGTGCACATTTTTTGACAAAATATGTCCCTTTTTTGGTTTACATATATGAATTGTCATTAGAATATACTGTATATTACATTTATTAAGTAGGGTATTAGTATTGGGTTTGTGCTAGCTACGTGTTAGTATTGAGTTTGTTAAAACGATTTACTTTTCATATAGAGACCAAACTAAATTTGTTTTTGTTTTAAGTTGGGCTGCTTGAAAATGGCTCTTTGAATATTGAACTGGGTTCACTATGTTCACGTGAACAATTTGCTAGCTTCTGTTATGGAAATTTGGAAATTTATTATATACTTCCTTAGTTCCACCCAAAGAGTCCCATTTGCAAAAAATTGTTCCACAAAAAGAGTCATCTTTTTATTATAAAATGACACAATGTCCTCTAGGATGTCATCATAGTTTCATATCATGCCAACATTACTGAACTAACAATTTATTAATCTAGGGCTAATCATGGTACAAAACTACATCCTTTTATTTGCTATTGGGTTCTTTTGTTGGAACGGAGTTGTACTAAGATTTCTTTGTATCTTGAACTTTTATTGTTAGTTTTTCAAAAGCATTTTAACTTTTAAGTTACTCTGCATGCTTTGTATGTTAAAAGTAAGTAAGAAGTCATATGTTCGTGCTATATATTGTGACATCAATGTAATATTGGCAATTTAGGATCTGCAATCATTCTGTGAAGATGATATAGTAATACATGCATAATTTGGCAAATCTATTCCATGTTATGCAGATATTTTTTCTTCAAGGAAGGTTCATATTTGGACCCGATGTCAGATCTCTGGCGGTGACCATGCTCCTCATTCTGGTTCCTGTCACAGCTTTTTGTGCTTTTGTTGCTAGAAAACTGATGGATGATTTTTCTCACAATTTGGGGATATCAATAATGGTTGTAGCTATTTTGTTTACATTCTATGTAAGTTTTCTTTGACGCTAATGATAGTAGGTTGGTTTTTCCTTGCTTACTAATGGAATCATAATGATTTTATTCCTTTGCTTGTCTCTCTTCTTCACCTTGATAGTATAATCTTGGATAAATAGACTCCAAGGAGTCATAATAATAGCAGACTGGTTCAAATCTCCACACTTGTGCCAAGCTTTATATTTATATGGATTCATAATGATTGTAAGCTGGTTTGTCCCTTGCTTATTATAGGATCTAGAATAACGGAGTTTATTTATCAATTTTTTTCTGGACAATTTCTTTTGGAGGGTGCCTGTCCTATCATATTTATGATTCTTTGTTAGGTTTACTATCCATTATCCAATTACATTGAATAGCATTTTTCGAGTCGTTGTGGTGTTTTCACGCAATTGCTTTCATATATATCTCATTCTTAAATCTGCAACGAATATGGAAAGCTGATTATGCGATGCACTATGACCATGGAAACATTGGTGCAATGCCCACATTAATGGATAGAATGGGCTAAGTGGCGGTTGTACTGAACTTAAAAAAAGTGTTCTGCACATGAATATGTTAAGCAATCATTTTTCCTTTACCTTTTAAATTTTTGTAGGAGTTACTCTGAGCTGATTGAGTTGTTGTATTTCACAGGTTTTGGCTCTTCTCCTACTTACATCTGGAAGAGATCCCGGTATCATTCCTCGTAATGCTCATCCTCCAGAACCAGAAGGCTATGATGGGAGTGCGGAGGGTGGTGGCCAAACCCCACAGTTACGCCTGCCTCGCATTAAGGAAGTAGAAGTCAATGGCATCACTGTGAAAATTAAGTATTGTGATACCTGCATGCTTTATAGACCTCCCCGCTGCTCGCATTGTTCAATCTGCAACAATTGCGTTGAGCGATTTGATCACCACTGCCCTTGGGTTGGGCAGTGCATAGGGCTGGTAATATGTGCATTCTTTTAACTTATTCAATATCAAAATTTTAGATGAGTTGGCATCAAATGGTTTTTATTGCACTTCTGCCGAATGTTTTATGAATTATGAAGTTTATGTTGTAATAATCTGTGTAGTCTGCTTAATGAAGCTTGTGTGTGGTTGTTTGAGTTTTCTCATGGGTAAACATAAAAATATTAGTCAACCCTAGTAGCCTTAAATATGACCTAGTTATTGTTGTAACTGATATCCATTCATCTATGATGAACAACAACCTCAAACTTAATTTGCATTATTCATCAAACAACTAGGTGCCATGCTATCAATGGTTCTGTAACAGTGTTTCTACTTTCTAGATTGTTTGATTTGTTTCCGTACCCTAAAGAACATGATGAACTTGAATTTCAAAATCTTTGACTAGTGTTAATTTCTAGGAGTGTCAATGTTTCGCTATAATTGCATCAATACCCATTCCAAACTTCAAGGTATTATCTTTAATTTATATCATTGTGGATACTTGCTGCATTTTGTGAAGCCATGTATTGGCCTTCTCAGCTTCAAGAGCATACTTTGCGTTAGCATCATCTAAGCAAGCAGGACTTTTTGAACCATCATACTTAATTTTGAGAAAGGTTGAGATAGACAAGACCGATCGTCCTTCATGCCTTCTCTGTCAAGATATCTGTGGTTTCAAAATTTTCCCTTTGACCCTATGAATTTAAATCTTCAGTTTTTACTCGAATGTAATTGTTAAGGGATTCCACCACACTACAATGGAGAATTTTTTTGTTTCTCTTTATTTACGTTAAGATCTTACCACATATATCAATATGCCTGTTCTGTTTACTGAAATCTCTTTGGATTTAGTTGGAAAGTCACACCCTTGTTCTAGGTGACAGAAATTGAAAAGAATCCCATAGTTATACCTTTATCTACTTGAAATACATATAGGACAACCACCATTTGAATGACTAATCTTTCAAGTGTGTAGATCTGAAATGCCTTTTTCTCCTTTTCATTTCTTTGTACTTTTCAGATAATTAATTATGGCGAGGTGGCTCCATTTTTGAGGCCTTAGACATTTTCTTACTAAATCACGATTAATAGAGTAAAAACTATTAAAATGTTTTAAATCTCATTGACTACTGTAACCTAGCTAGGCCAAGCTAAGCAGCCCGAGCATGTTCAGTTGATTTTTCTTCCACCTCCACTTGAGCTTGAATTGAGCTTTACAAATCTCTTTTTGGATTTCAGTTTAAGCATGATTTCTTCTTGCTTAAACTTTACAGTAAACTCATCGTTTTCATATTGTTATCAAGTCATTTGGAGGTGAAGAAGTCCTAATTTGAAGCACTATAATGATGGGACATTTCTTGATTGACTTATAAGAAGCTCAAAATGTATAACATAAGCTTGGTTCATTTATACAAAATTATGAGACTTAAACAAGTTGTGCCCATGTTGTTGTTTTCCAAATTGGCTGTCGAGCATATTACACCAACTTATCTTAATCCTGGACGGCTATTTTTCTCCTCTTTTTAATTCAGGAATTTTATTCAAGTAGGAAGTACCAATTTCATCTTTGGCCTAGCAATCTTCTAAGTTAAAAGTTTTGTAAAACTGAAGTATATGGACTTAACTTGCTTGATGAATGGTTTCAGATATTTGATAATTCTCCATGTTTGCCAGCTTATGATTTTAGTTACCTGTTTATATCTTGAATTGATGAATTCATGTAGAGTAATAATCTGGGGTTTTGAAACTTTTGATGCAGCGGAATTATCGATTCTTCTTTATGTTCGTGTCTTCGACAACTCTTCTTTGTATATATGTTTTTAGTTTCTGCTGGGTCTACATAAGGCGGATCATGGATTCAGA
The DNA here is from genome assembly GCA_020205505.1 of Panax japonicus. Classification (NCBI taxonomy): domain Eukaryota; kingdom Viridiplantae; phylum Streptophyta; class Magnoliopsida; order Apiales; family Araliaceae; genus Panax; species Panax japonicus. Next base: position 19,668,874 of record CM035095.1, read on the forward strand.
AGATATAACAATATGGAAAGCAATGATCAAGGCCCCTGCATCCATTTGTTTGATAGTTTATACCTTCATAGCAGTGTGGTTTGTTGGTGGCCTTACTGCCTTCCATTTATATCTCATCAGTACAAATCAGGTAAGAGTTTGATCTTACTCATGTAGAGATATACTTTAAGTTTGATCATGGAGCAATATTCTATATCCTTTGAGACGTACTTTTTGTGTTTTGTTTTATAGACAACATACGAGAATTTCCGATATAGATATGATCGGCGTGCCAACCCCTATAACAAAGGAGTGGTGCAGAATTTCTCAGAGATATTTTATACCAGTATTCCTCCATCTAAGAACAATTTCAGAGCAGAGGTAGCAAGGGAACCTGGGTTAACGCCTCGATCAGTTGGTGGTGGTTTTGTTAGTCCAAACATGGGGAGGGCAGTCGAGGACCTTGAAATGGGCAGGAAAACTGTGTGGGGAGATGAGTCCGGGGTTGGGGCAGATTACCGTGGAAGGCAACTCTCTGACATTGATGGCCCGAACATGAAGGATGGTGGATTAGGTGAAATGTCACCAAAGATAAGGACTACAGTAGACGAGGGGGATCATGTTGGAATACATACTAGGAGATCCAGTTGGGGAAGGAAAAGTGGAAGCTGGGATATGTCACCCGAGGTTCTTGCTATGTCGTCTAGAGTGGGAGAACAAAACCGAATGGGTTGGAGCAGTAGTAGCAGCTTGACTACTTCCCAGCCAGCAGAGCCTAAATTGTAATAGATTGATAGATATAAAGATAGGGTCAGAAACGAGGAGTGAATAGATTTAGTGGTTTGATATGGGTTGGGTTGTTTAATGGCGTGTCATTTCAGAATTAGAAAATATTTAAGTGTGTTGTGCTTCCACTAAGTGTTGAATGTTGTTTTTACCATTGTGTTTTCAGAAGCTACTGTGTAATTTTTTTTTATATATAATTTGGTGATAAAAATCTAATTCATGTATTGATTCCCCTTTGCTGGGAAATCGTGCTGTTATGGAAAAGTGCAAGTTAATAACCGTAAGTGCAGTCAAAATTTCCTGGTAGCTTAGTGCATGTAACCAAAAATAAAAAATAAATCAAAGCATAATTAGGGATTAGGTTTGGGTAAAATTGAGATTTAATAAAGTTTAAATTTGCATTCGTGTAAATTACACTTGACCTTGAGAGTTGATTCAGCGGTAAAGTTCGGCACATGACCTCCGTCTGAGTTTGAGCCTTTTCAGGACTATTCCCTGCACCTTTCCCTGTTGTGGAACAACCTATACCTACGACAAATTTTTGTTTTAAAGAAAAAAAAGTAATTTTGTGCCTGTAAAATAAGAAAACAGTTCAGTACTCGTTTGATTAAAAGTTTGATTCGAGTTCGAATCGAAATATAAATGAATTATGAGCAAATTTTAAAATTTGATAAATTACTCGAACCTTCTCAAATTGTAATTTTCTATTGTTACTCAGATCATATTCGTTTGAAAAGTTTAAACTGTTCGGACTCGACTCGGAAGTTAAATGAGCCTCAATTAAACCATATTTTATACTCATAAATTTTGTGAGCCAAATTTGAATAACTCAATACTCGAATCGACTCGGTTGATTACGCCCTTATCTTTGTGTTATTAAAGTTGCAATACACGCTGTGCTATATATCGCAACTTTCCAAAAATGTCAATTTTGCATAATCCAAATCCCATTAATACTACTTGGATTGAAGGTAATAAAAGTCCAAATCCAAACGCTTTCATTCCCACTATTTTCACTTCAGACACTCAGAAAGTCACCTTCCATATCTTCTCCTTTCATTAGTCTTGAAATTGTCATGCCAAATTTCCAATGTTAGCAAAAGAAATCTGGTAAATTTTGGGTTAGTTTTGATAGATTCACTTCATTTTCTTCAACTTGCTATCAGTTTGATTCCTCCTGACTTACAATATGAGTTTACTTTTTGGCAGAAATGTACAAGAATCAGTTGCAGGAGCTAGCACAGAGAAGTTGCTTCAACCTTCCTTCCTTATGGTTGCATCAGAGAAGGGCCTGATCATGCACCTAGGTTCATAGCTTCGGTTAACTTCAATGGGGAAATCTTTGTAACCCCGACTTACTGCACCACCTTAAGGCAGGCTGGGCATGCAGCTGCTCAAGTTGCTCTCAACGCCCTTTCCTCAAGAGGACTTTCAAAGTCTCTTGCTGCTGGAGTTCTTCAAAATCCTCTTCTTCTTTTTCTGAAAGTTTTATTGTGTTTTGTCTTGAATTGAACTCCAAAATAATAGGATGAAACTGGTGTATATAACAAAATTCTTCGAAAAACTGCTCACAGAGCTGGTCTGAAACTCCCTGTATACACCAGTGAGATCAGGTCCTGACCATGTACCGGTTTTCACTTGTAGTTTAGAGCTAGCTGGTGTGAATTTCACAGTCAGCCTGCCAAGACAAAGAAAAAGTTGAGAGGAATGCTGCAATTGCAGCCTTTTCTTCATTGAAAAGAAGTAAGCTACTTCTAATTAACCAATCGCTGTTTCCTTTTATCTTTCCCTCTCTGCAGATTTCTCGTCATTGTCTCAGACAAGAAAATTTGCATCAGGAAATGAGAAAGAATATCAGATAAATATGTCTAAGGTTCTATCAAATTTTGGAAGAAAAGATGGAATTAAATAAAGTAGAAGGGATCAGAACCAAACTGCAGGAAGAAAAATGCTAGGGGGTCACTACAGAGATACTGCAGGGTCCAGTAACTCTCTTCAATATCAACAAAAGAGGCTTTTGGATCTACTAATGGATTCTGCTTCATCAGAAGGCCTAAAATCAAACAATAGCAGCTTTGTTTCATTACTCCGACCTCCCCCACCTAGAACAACTTCAAAGATTTTCCCACAAACTTCATCTAATTATCTTTGTCCATCAAAAACAGTCGTGAGCAAATCAAAAGCTAAAATGCAAGTGGTAACACTTCCGCTGGATGAGCATCAAGGGGATGAGGCTGAATGGCTTAATGGGAAATCAGAGCTCATCAAGTTGGCCATTGAAAAGGAGGGTCCCAACAAATCAACCTCAAGATTACTTTATGGGGAAGACCAAATATTCACGCTTTTTATCTGTCCAATACTTGCAAGGTCAATTCTTTAGTACAGCCTGATCACACAACCCCAAGAGAGTAAAAAACCGACATGGAAAAAAGGTTTCTTGGAGCTCCAACTCAATCACATATGGCAATGAACTCTTCTTTTGTTAAGGTTCCTCCAACATGTATTAATGGCCACTTGGCACATGGGCAGGAGTAATATTATACATAATAATGGAGGGTTAGGGTACTACTACTACCCACAAAGGATTGCCCCAGCAGTTCAAATATGGTCAGTGATCCCAGTATGTGCAGCACCGCTGCCATCAATGAGACCATCAAATCCTCCATTAATAAAAGAATCAGCAGCAGAAGGTAAGTCAATGACCTCATTACATAATGGAGCAGTAGGTGAATTTTGATCAGTAATCAAGTTCAACAAGCAACAGTTATATTCCAATGAAATCATCTCTATGTCAACAAGAAGATACAGTTTTGATGAGGAAAGAGAAAATACCCGATATAATTAATTACCCTGCCATATTTTGTAGTTCTCCCCAAGTTTTTAACTACAGTGTTTTGTTCCCTAAACAAGTTGTTCACTTTTACATCAATATTTTTCTTTCTTCAGTTGACATTTGATAAATAAGTCACTGCATGTCTACATGCGTGAGAGAGAGAGAGAGAGAGAGAGAGAGACATTAATTGAGATCTAGGGAGTGGTTTGCAGAAATAATTGAGGGGGGAGAAAAAAAAGAGTGATTAAGATTTAATTAAAGGGGCAGATGGGTAGCAATGAAAGTAGTGTGGAGGGAGAAGGACAGAAAATTGCAGTAACAAGTTTACTGGTCAGATCAATATTAAGTGGTTCTGTCTTCAACCATTACTGCTATATATATTAGGGAAAACATTAATGGCTGAATATGTATTGGTGTGCTAGTCAGTACTACTTTGTTTTTGATTTGTGTGTTGAATTGTAAAGTAGTCTAAAATCTTAATATTCAAACATTTGAAACAGCAAGTTGCCGTTATATGAAAGGTAGTATAGTAACAGAGGCTCCTGTACCCTTTAGTTTAAAACGTTCATGGCTGAAGAAAGACTGTACCCATAAGATAGAAGAGTTATGCTGTTACTAATAGTCTTAAGATAGTTTTATCAGATTTATAAGTTTTAAGTTTGATAGCTATCTGTGCTTACACTTCTGCATGCACTATAAAATGCCAATATCTCTACTCACAGTTACACCTTTCACTCTTTCAGTAATGTTAATATATTAAAATTATGGATTAGTTCAGCACATTACAGTGAACGCAAAGCCTGCACCTTACACCCAAAACTGCACTAATTTACCAAGCGCACATATATTTGCTCATTCAGATACTAGATAATAATGTGTGGTCAAATGTTTAAATAGGTAGCAAACTAAGTCATTTGAGAAGTTGGTATTCCAAAAACTGAACAAGGTTTTAAGAGAAATATGTAAGCAAAGAACCGAATCAAAGAGACATTTACAGGAATTTGTCAACAAAGGCATGCAGTCCTTGTAACACAAGGACTACCACAGTTTCCCAGGACAAAATTCTGGCTGAATGATCAAGAGAATTTTCCAAGTTGCCAAAATATATTTCTTCATACCAAAGGAGATTGATATCTTATATCGGAAATCTTCATTGGTTGTTGGGGCCATCAGGCAGACTAAGAATTCACAATAGTGATTCCGCAGAGATATGATACAAGAACCTTTATTTTAGACTTCAATATATGGATTAAGTTCATAAAATAAGATTTCACTTTAAAAAGGTTTCATTCCAAAAGATTTAGGCGCTCACTACATGCAATTCATTGTAACAGAATAAACGGAACGCAGTCCCAAAATAAAATTACTTCCGTTAGTTGAGGAAAGTACTAGGACACATGCAAAATCAATTGACTGTAATATTATGCCAATACTTATACTACTACCTAACGCATAGACTGAAAGCGTTTCATGATGGTGACACTCATGTCCAAATATCGCTGAGCGCAGTTTGAAAGGCAACTTGATTCGCTAGAGCTGAACTTGCTGCCAGGGGCACCTGTTATGCACTTATCCCAACATTCCTTTGTCACCTTTGCAACCATTTGATTGAGCATAGCTTTCTGCGTTTCTTGCTGTATAGGCACCATTGAGACGGTTTTAAGCCAACATACAAAGCGAAAAGACAAGAACATTAGTCTCAGAGACAAGTAATTAACAATCAGCATATATGTGGCAAGCCATATGCTTCGTTTTATATTATTGTTAATTTGAAATGTCCTTACCGGTTAAAGACTGGTATTGAGCACCAACCATTTGATTCCCACATACGGCAAGGATTTTACCATTTTATGTTTTCAGTAAACATTTAGCAGTTAGCACCTAATACTCTTCTTGGTAAAAGGCAATTGATCAAGGAACAAAAAGTACAATTCTTTCCCAAACTCCCACAATTATCAATCACTTTTATGAAACAATTATATGATATCCACCACTAGCAGGCACACAAGACCTACCCAAACACTTCCCCCCCCCCTCCCTTAAAAAACCACATTTTACAGTTGTGGCATGAAATGCCCTTGTTATAAACTTCTGAACAGGAAAACCACAATTTGTAGGCACATACTTGGAACTTATGTATTGATGTTGGTCAAATATGAAGGCCTACATTTGAACTGTGTACAGACTTTACACACTTTTCTTCTATTTTCTGAAAACTTGAACTCAAGGAACCATTCTTCAATAAAAAGAAGTTATTTTTCTTTGATTTTCTGAATAGAAACGTAGCATAAAAGATCGATCTGGTATAAATTCTCGGCATTTAAATGAAAATCTTAACCAAGTATAAATCAAAAGGCAAGGTTAAGTTTGAACAGAAGTCAAATCCCCTTGGCTATCAAAAAAATCCAAAACAAAGACTACAAAATAAAAGCATCGAATCTCAATATACAATATCAATTAAGGGAAATTTTCATCCACAACCGATATCAGAAATTCTTATATAATCACTTTCAAGCTGGCCAAAAACAAATCAATTATACATACAAGTACATATAATAAACGGACAGATTATATATTTCATCAAAAATATTAAAGTAAAAAAACTTACTTGGATAAGATTTTGCAACTCGGCGGGGTTCTGAAAAGTAGAATTCATTGTTTTGCGTATTGATTTCACACTCTTCAGATATATATTTCTCTGCGTAAACCCTCGTTAAACCCTGACATACGAAGTCTGAAATCTTTAAGCCGGTTCGCCGACTAAAAACGAAAAGGCAAAACTATTAGCTTAGTTTTAACTTTTAATTTTTTAAATTATCTCAATAAATTAATATTATTTTCAAATTAGGTCATTTTTTAAAATTAGATAGACGTTAAGATTTTATCTATGTTGCTCTAAAAAAATATAAAAATATAAAAATATTATATATGAAAAAAAAACTTAAAAGTAAAAAAAAATAATCAAAACATCTTTCTTGTTTAACCAAAACAGATCTAATGATATTCATTATCTGAGTTCCTTTTATTTTTCATCAAAACAGATTTAACAGACATCAATATTGAACGACATCAACATCAACATGGATCGAACATTAAGATTTGAGTTTCTTTTATTTCGTCTTACCGACCGACATCAAAACAAATCTAATTATTTTATTTCACCTTTGCTGCTTTCCTTCGACCTCAAAGTCTATTTCTCTCTTCATCCCGATAGACCTTAAACTACTATCATCCGCCATTAAGGAAACTCTGAATTTGCTTCAGGTTCATCTTATTAATCGATCTGGGTATAGGGATTTTATTTTTCTTGGGATTCCTGATTTGACTTTTGGGGTTTTAAGGTTAACTTTTATCTAGATTCTAAATTTTTTCAATCTTCTAATTGTTAGTGGCGATGGACTATTTTGGTGTTGATTATTGAGGCTTTGATCGAATTAGGTGTATCTCTTTTTAATTTAAATTAAAGGTTACCTTTTTATCTTCAGTTTGTCAATTTTTGTGCTAATTAGACATTTTATTATGGTTAATTTTTTGAAATTTGAAAATTCAAAATTAGAATTTATTGATATTTGTGTTATTCACTCTGAATTTGTAATCTTTTCTCAAAATTTCACCATGAATTTAAAGCTTGATTTCCTTTAAAATCACAAAATTCGACTATGAATTTGGTCAGAAAAGTCGAGTACGGTGAAATTTTTGGTGATGGTCGTTGGTGATAATGTTAGCCGAAACTTGATCGTTGATGATGATACTAGTCAAAACTCGGAGGCGATGGATTAGGAGAGAGATTCGACAAAGTGGTTGTCCGAGTAGAAAAAAAACCATGTCATTTTCTTTTATTTTGCACATCCATGTAGGATAATGGGTGAAAAGATTTAACGAACATGAGCTCAGAACATGAGCTCAAAATAATAGTTAGTTTAATGGGGGTAATTTAAAAAAAAAATTAAAAGTTTAGTGGTGTAATTGGTAAAATTTGTCAACTACAATGACTAAATTATTAGTTTTGCCAAAACAAAAAAATATGAGTTCAGATTCTTGGCTTTGTCATATAAATTTCTATAAAAGTACAACGGAAAGGATCAAGGGCTTACCCTTAAGCCCTTGATCCTATATACCCTACATACCTCCTTTAGCAACGGACCGGACGACGATTTGGTCTGTCGCTATATGTTGTTCACCGTTAAAAGTTAAGACGACGGTTCTCTGATATATCGACGAGACTGAACTGCCGTCTGATCCATCGTTAAAGGGGGTGAGCATGGTATGTAAAACAAAGGGGTGAGTTATACTTGGCAAAATTGGCCCAAGTCCATGGGTCGAGTCTGCCCGCTCGTCAAAAAGCAAGCTCTGGGACTCATTTTTTCAGCCCATAAAAAATCGGGTCGTTTTGGCCCGGTCCGTCAGAAGCCTTGCCCGTTTTGACTAGGCCAACAAAAAAGTCAAAAATTGGTCATAAATCGATCTAGGCCCACGGGCCTGCCCGTTAGTCAAAAATTGGACTTAACTTTTTTAGCCTGTCAAAACTCGGGCCGTTTTGGCCTGAACAGTTTGGGTCGACCCGTTTTCCAAATCTAGGGTGAGTTCTTGAAATGGACTGAAAACTACAAAACTAATTGGCTAACCTAATTTTTATGGGTCCAACTTTAAGTTTCAACCAAATATCAACTTTTTCAACCCATGTATACAACCATAAACATTTTAACATGTAAAACAATAAACTGGAAATTAAGGGTAATAAATTGTGAAAAATTTAATATAATGTTTTTAATATTGCATATGTTGGTATTATAATGAATAAATACTTGAGAAAAATCAATCTACAAGACACCGTATATTTATTTGATTCACCCTCTTTGTCTTTGAACGTAATGTGTTATTCCGTTAAAAGTATTAATTTTTTATTTTTTAAAAGGTCATCAAACACTAAAACGTGCTCTTAATATTATTAGTCTAATAAATAGTAATTTTCATACTTTTATTAATTGTTTTAAAATTATTTTAAAAAGTAGATATTAATTTTATATTTTGGAGGGCAGGAGTATTATTGGTATATTCCTTGATAAGAGACTAATTAGCATATTCCTTCCCAATCCAAATTGCATATTCCGTTTTGGGATAGCACATTCTGCCTAGGAATATGTTGGTCGTGTAAATATTGAACCTAAGGACCATGGCCATGACATCGATTCACATAATTAGAATAAGTGAAATGAATTGGACAGGTATATCTAGATTTAATTTCTATTTTTCAGAGTACTATTAATCTATCATATTTGTTAGATATAATTATAATGGGTGAAGATAACTCAATTGTAGGTACTTTCGGGCAGTGAACTATACCTTTTTTTCTTCTTCCCTTTTTAGCTTAATTTAGGTCTAGATATTATTGTTATTAGATACTTTTTATTTGTCTTTTGTAGATTTTAAAAAAGTATTTTTAACTTATTTTATTATATTGCATCTACATTAAATATAAAATTTTATATCTTTCATATTTTTAATAATTTTGAAAAAAATATTAAAATTTTATACCCATTTTAATTAATAAAACAAAGTATTAATTGTATTTTTTAATTTTTTAATTTTTTTTTCTTAAAATATCAATTCAAAAACAACGAAAAGAATACCATAATAACAGGAGAGCATTATTTCCATATGTTGTTGATGAATTGAACATTTATTAGAGTCGATTTATGTATGGGGTATTACAGATGATATGAGTGTGTGGACCTGAAGGTGTGATGAATTTGTAGCTCGAGGCCTCGAGCCTTAAAGCATTCACAACAGTTTTTTTATATTTATTCTTACTTTGCAATGTTATTGGGTTATTCTATAAAATAAAAATTTAATTTTTTTTATTATGTACCCAATAGGTTCCTTAAATAATAAATTTTAAAAATTAAAAGTTAAAATTTAAAAGTTCCAACCGTCAAAACATCAAATTAATAATAATCTTATAATTTATAAAAGAGATAGTATAATTTATCAATTATATTCCGCTTTAAAATAATTTTTATTTTATTTTAAATTTTAAGTAATTTATAGAGTGAATATTGAATGGATTGTAGTTGCAAATGTATCAATATTAACTTTTAAAATTTTAATTTGTGATATTTTTAAATTTAAATTTAATATGATTTATTTAAATTTTGAAAATAATAAATTTTATAATTAATAGTACTTTTATAATATTTATAATTTTATTGACATAAATTAAATAAATTTATATCAATTTTAAATTTGAATACGTTTGAAATTAATTTTTAAAAAATAAGTGAATATTAAGTTTATAATTTGAAAATAAAGTAGTAAAAAATGTCAAGATGTGTATGATTGATGTGTTGTCTACTTAAATGAGGGTCTGAAATATCATTTTGTATATATAGAGAACGGTCTTTTGACTCCCTCACACTGGGGAGTAAAATCCTATATAGGGATTAAAATAAAGAGTCAAATAAGGATAAGGAAACTGTTGGATAATGATTTATTGATGTATTTTTTAAAATTAATTGTGGATAGAGAGTTGATTAGGGAAACTGTTATTAATGCTCTTAATAATTTGTTGTTTTAGAGGTGAACACAAGAATTAAGATAATGATTGAAAAACATTAAATATAGTAATCAATTATCTATAATACCCTTAAATCTTTTGTTGGGATAAGGGGAGAGAAAAAGTTTAAAGTATAAAAAAATAGGTAAATTAATGAGGGATAATTTTGGAAAAATTATAATTAATTCTCCAAAATTTGAATAAACGTCAAATAATTAGAGATAGATGAAAAATTCTAAAATATCAAATAATTAGGGACGGATAAAGTATATTTTAGAGTAGAGATTGAGCTAGCTAAACCTAGTGCAAGATCCAAAAGAATATCTGTAAGACCCGAAATTTTATGAAATAAAAGTATTCAATTTTTCTTATAAATACTATTCAGTAAATGGTTAAATTGATAAAAGTTAAGTTTAGGGTGATATATGAATTTTTTTTTCAAAATACACAAGTGGTTATAAAATATTCATTGTTATAAGAGAATATTCGTTTGATCGTGAAATATTCTTTCTGTCGGGGAATATTCGTACAACCGGCGCAGCCATTTGTGGGCCTCATAATAGAATAACTGTCGGATGAAGAAAACGACAAAATTAAGTTTTTATAAATAACGACGTAATCGTTACCGTTATCACCGTTGGAATACCCGGTTGGTAAAATAAAGTAATACGCGTTGTTGTACAGTAGCACACGGTATTATACAATATTTTTGAATTATTGATTCTTACATAAGAAGGCACTACTCAATAATTGTTACAGTAATTACTGTTCAATATTTTATTGATTCAATAATTGCTGCGTTGATATTTTATATTATTGTTGTTTCAATAATTATCACTACACAATATTTCTCATTATCAAATCAATAATTCGTATTATTTGAATAATATTATTAGATAGCATTATTGACAATATCTAGAAAGTTCTGTCAAGGAGAGGTTTGGTCACCTAATTGCGCGCCAGTAAGGAAAAATTCTTATTGGAAAGCCCCCTCTTTCCTGGGAACGGCCTGGTTGTCATAATTGTGATTCTGTAATATTATTTAAGAATAATTAATTATTGATTCATATGATAAGAAAATATTTATTTGATGTGGATATAATTGATGAATATATTATTTTATGTGAATATAATTGAAGGAATTAATGCTGAGGTGTTTTATCAGTATTTTGTAAGACTAGAAGAATTAAAAATCACCCGTTTATAGATTTCGGATAATTTCTGTTTGGAATTTGGAAAAATTTTCTTCTGCGAAGTTGTAGAGAATTGAAATCCCTATAAAAAATCGCGAGATTCAAATTTTCGGACAAAGAGGCTATTTATTGTGAATTATTGAAGTTTCGGAGTTCCGAAATAATTGATTTTTGAAAGTTTTAATTATTTTATTTAAGAAAAATATTTTGTGGTTGTTGGCAGATGGGTGGCTGATGTTTTTGACCAAAGAAGACTACTAAGGAATTAAGAAAAATAAATTAATATTTTATTAATTTAGTCTTCTTTGGCGTCCTAGTATTTTCCTATAAATAGAGGGCTAAGTTGGAATTAAAAATCACACCAGAAACAAAGTTTTCTCTCTTTATCTCTCTATATTATCGAGCGTATTCTTGTGAGTATACTTTGAGTGTTACTATACGGTGCGAGTTTCTGTCAGCACTATACCCGAAATTCAGTCAGAAATACTGCTCTTTTGAGGTAAGAGATTTTAATGGTTATTATGTTTTTCAGTTCGTACTTATTCCGTCCTTCAGAAATTTCTGGAAAAATTTGAAATGATATTTTGATGAGTTTTATTGATTGTGTCCAAAAATGGCGATTTTTGGATGTATAGATTAAGAGTTATGAATTTTACGGGAAAAGACTATTTTAAAAGTAACCGCTTATAACTCCTTGTGGTTAACTTTAAAATTGATGAAATTTTTATTAGGAGTACATCTATATAATATCAGTGTACTCTGTGAATTCCAGAATTTTTGGATAACAGTACAATTTATGATAAATGTCTAAATATTCGGCGATTTTGGCCATATAAAAAATAGTAAATGAATTTTAAAAATTTTAAGAAAAATATATGTTCAATATGGGACTATATTCTGCTAAATACCAGAAAAAAAATATTTTTGAAACTGATTTGTATTTTTCATAAAAAAGGACTAATTATGAATAAATGAGTTAAATATGTTATGTGAAGGAATAAAATTGGAAAATAGGATTTTATGACTTGAGAATCCTATATGAGGTATATGCAAATTTTTGATGAGGGTTTTGATTATTGGTGATGAAATCTTATGAGTTTGGCATTTTAATGATTAAATGCATTATTTAGTAAAATATAAACAATTAAAATAAATTATTTATAAGCTTAAGAAATATTATTCTTTCATTATCATTATACCGAAATATTGGTATGAATTTTATTGTGGAATTTCTACCTTTTTCATGTCGGGATTACTATTCACGAGTTACTATTCATGAGTTACTATTCACGAGTTAGTATTCACGGATACTATTCACGAAAAAATTGGTTTCTTTTTCTAACCAAATTATAATTGATTTATGAATATTACTCTTGAGATTAAAACTATATGTTGATTATATTATTTTTATTATCATATATAACATTCTTATAACCCTAATGATGATATTTCTCTTTGACTTGAGTGTAAAGATGGGTAAATTTTTGGTATGATCATGACTATGGGTTCTCTTTGGCCAATGGTGCAAAGTTGAATTGTTGACTGGTATGATCATGGCCATTGAATTTTTAATTGAATATCTTTAGCTTAAGTGCAAATGTGAATTGATCAACATGGTTATAATTATTATTTATATAAATTCTGAAATGATTATATATTTCTTTGAGATAATAATATACTTGGCCTGTAGTGCAAATATGAACTGTTGATGAATATATTTGGCCTGTAGTGCAAATATAAACTGTTGATGAATATATTTGGCCTGTAGTGCAAAGATGAATTGTTGATGAATATCTTTGGCCCGTAGTGCAAAGATGACATGTTGTTGAATATCTTTGGCCAGTAGTGCAAAGATGAACATGTGTTGAGATGAACATGACCAACTGGTGATACAAATGAATATCTTTGGCCGTAGTGCAAAGATGAAATTATTAGTATGATTATGAACAGGAAATGTGATTTGGTGTAACCATGATCTTTGATGTTTCAGGTAAAGATAGGTGATGAAAATTATCTTCGTCCTGAATGAGAAGAGGAATTTAGAACTACAATTATGATTATGAGTTATTCATATGATTGTGGACCAGAATTGTTGATTGATGTTACAGGGATAAAACATTGTTGGTGGATTTTTAACATGGAAAAAATAATAGACTTTATAGTCTATTTGACTCTTCTAATGGATTGCTCGTTCCGCTGCAACTATGGTTAAAATTTTTATCATCTACCATATGTTCTAAATCTCTGATTTATTATTGATGAATGCTATTGATAATTTAATTATCTTTAGTCATGATATTGTTTACTGAGCTAGTTGTGCTCACCCTTTTGCTTTACAATTCCTTTCAGGTAATAAGAGTGTAGCAGGGTCGAGCGGGGGTAACAGGGGAATAGAACGGTGGTCTCTAGCTGTGGAGTTCTCTCTAAACAGTATAGACAAGTGTGCTGTATACATCTTTTAGTAGTTATATTTGGTGAATCATATCGGGAGAGGCGAACCCAACGTTGGAAGGGTGTTTTGCCACTTTCATACAAGATGTCTAATGACATACAACCTCGTGTCATCATAAGACAGGGTTGTGCTCATCCACTTGCTGAGTATATTTACGAGCACTACCTATATAATCTTGGTGTTTGTTTGAAGTATAATTCTCAATTTGAGACAGTGGAGATAATGATAAATTAAGAGAAGACTCACCATTGGAAAAAATATGATAGTAATCTTCTCGTTTTTCTTTGGGGTATATTGGGTCAACCAAGGATAATTCTGTGGCCATATGATATCTATCATAACCTAGAAGCATGGCCTCCCATGTACGAAGGTTTTCTTGAGCACTTCCCAAAGATTTTAATTTCTAAAACAGTTTTTGACTATATCTTTATGTAAGGTGTCACTGTGAGGTGTTGTCCACGGTTGGGACATGTGTCACATTTGATATATATTTGTATCCAAACTCACAGTATATGTGTTTTTGCATTTTGCACGACAATTGTTGTAATAAAGTTGTAGTTATTTTCTGTATCATGTATTTGACGACTCAGAATGGTTTGGATTGAATGGACCTATTTTGAGATCGTCACAATATCGATAAGGGAATTAATATTTTTACAAGTGAAAATGTTGGGATCTCATTTTTTATTCATGTGAGGAGGAGGCTGGCTGTAAAACTATCAAAAAATTTATTTATAAAAATATTTATTTTGTATAGATAAATAATAATAATAGTTTTTGACTTTCTTTAGCTGGACAATCTCTTCTAAGTATATAATAATGCCAGCCAATTCCCAACTTCATAAGGCGTGGATCCACGTCTGAAACTTGTTAATGCCAATATCATCCCTACATTAATTATTATTATACTAGTTGGGTCCCGTGCCTCCGGCACTAAATGGACAATGAGATTTATCTCAAACTTTGAACGGCCCAGATGATTTATTGAGTGAGCGGGAAATTCAAAATAATTATTAGATAGATTAGATAGATAGATGTATTTTATTAGATAGATGTATGGACGGTGGGATTTATCTCAAACTTTGGACGGCCCAAATGATTTATTGAGTGAACGAAAAATTCAAAATCATTTGTATTTTATTAGATAGATGCTAGCCAGCCACCATGCATCTTCAAACAAGGTAGGTAAGCAACAAATGAACTACTCATAAATCAACCTTATAATACTACTACTACTACTACTACTACTAGAATAATCAAAGTTGGATTTCAATTCTCTCTCTACTTATTTTTCAACCATCTATTTTCCACGTGGAAAATATGAAGACTAGTGCGATTGTTCAAAGGATTTAACATCAACTTTATCTATACTAGTGGAATGAATAGGGTGACATGTAAGATGAGATAGCATCATCACCTACAAGTTATTGGAACGTGAAACTAGTCTATTTAATTACAATAAGTCTTGCCGGACAATTTTTTTGGACCGAAAAATTAGATTAGTCTAAATTTTTTTTTGTTTCTGTGTAATTTTATTTTGTATATGTATTCAAATTATATTTAAAAATAATATATTTTATAAATACTATATATTTTTTAAGAGTCGCAAAAAAAACCAAATTTTGATTCGGTCCAAAAAAAATGTCTGTGTAGAACTACTCAACATTTAATTATGTAATTTTTTCTGTTACAAAATGGTCAAAAGTATGAAGCCAATTAACTACCTCACCCAGTCACCCTCACCTCGCCTGTCTAAGTTTAATTGGGGGGCGTCCGGTACCTTAACGACCGGTACGTCCGGTTTTTTTTTTTTGTTTTTTTTTTCCACAATTATGAGAAAAAAAAATAATAGAGCAAGTTTGAACAAAAAATTGTAAAAGGAAGTACGTTTTTTATTGAAAAAACACTGTAAAAAAATGTACTTTCTTTTACAATTTTTTGTACAAACTTGCTCTATTATTATTATTTTTTCTCGTAATTGTGGGAAAAAAAAACAAAAAAAAATTAAAAAAAATTAACACTAACGTCCGGTACATTTGCACCGGACGCCCCCCCCCCCCCCCCCCCCCCAACCTGTCTAAGTTACATCCTTCTAACCCGCGTTTATAAACGTAAACAAATAACTATTTAGACAAAAACATATACCATAATAATAACCTAATAAACACAATAATTTAGGAAAAGAATCAAAAATAATTTTCAATTTCACATGTATTTTTTATATTTTTCACATGATTCTCTCTCACACGAGAATACATTACATTAAATCTTACATTCATGTCTTAAAAAATCATGCAAAAATATACGTGAAAATAGTATTCCATTTCTTTTTTTTTATGGAATGCATGCAAGTTGGTCTCCGTTAAAAATAGACGGAATATATATATATATATATTTAGGGGTTCGTTGTTCCAAAATGGAAGAAACAAGAATATCCAAAAGCATAAAACTAAGTGGATAGAGGAATATTCCAGGCGAAGAAGGAGATCCCAATTCCTTAAATACCTTTCCCACTCCTTTAAATACCTTTTTCTCAAATCACCTTTAATTTCCGCCAAACAACTACCGTAATTCCCAGTATTCCCTCCTCTCTCTCCTAATTCCTTAAACCTCTCCTCTGTCTTTCTCTCTCTTACAATGGCTCTGAAGGCCGTTCATATCTCCGATGTCCCAAATCTCGATCATGTTCCAGAAAATGTATCATTGGCCCTCTATTCCACCCGCTTCCCCAGAGGTAAAATTACAAATTATTTATTTAAAATTTCCGACTCTCTCTCCTGTTTTTCTTCTTCGTTCTTTAGAACGTACGTACGTGTTTATATATTATAGTTCTATTTTGTCTACAATTTTATATATATTAGAATTCATGGGCATATATATGAATCATTTTCCAACGTTGGTTAATATGTATATATATATATGCAGGTGTGGATATGGGGAGAGGAGGATTTAAGATGCCAAAATTCGTAGTGATTGGGCACAGAGGGAATGGGATGAATATGCTGCATTCAGGCGATCGGAGAATGAAGGCCGAGAAGGAGAATTCCATAATATCCTTCAATACTGCAGCTAGCTTCTCCGTTGATTTCGTTGAGTTTGACGTTCAGGTAATGTTCTTTCCGGCCAGAAATCTTGTTTATTATTTTCTCCTTTCCGGTTTTCGGGTGGTCTTCATCAAGCGAGTTTCTTAACATCATCCAAATCCACCTTCTGTTGTCACCGCGCCATCATCTGTAATTCGCTAATTCTCTGGATTATTTTTTTTTGTACTTATATGGCTTGCTGAAAAACTAAAATTTTCCAACGCTCGAAAAATTATATTTTTGCATGTGTTTTTCGTACTGCTGGAATTTTAAAATTAGATAAAATGATTTTTATATACAAGTTTTTTTGGGTAAGTTGTATTATTAAAGTTATATACAATTATATACCGGGTATGAATATTGCTACACTTATAAAATAATGTGTCAAAATATAATTAATACATGATCCACAAATAATTATAATCAAGATCATCATTTTATATTTCTTTTTGTAACCATTCTGTATTCATCATAATATTATCTTATCATTATCACACCGGGTATATACATGTGGTCTTGTGGACCCAAAAAAAAATTACATCTAAAAATTAATAAATTACTTCATCTGTTTTAATACAATTTAATTTTTGAAGTCAAACGATAATATATTAAATTTTAAATTAATGTGAATTTATTTAATTTTAATTGATACAATTATTATAATTATATAATATATAACAAAGTTATTAATCACAAAATTTATTTATTTATAATTTTTTTTTTGAAATATACTACTTTTAAAATTTAATATGTGATCATTTAACCTCAAAAGTTAAATTGTACGAAATATTTACTATATATGTTTTGTAAAGTGTAAAATACTTAAGGGTTCTGTTTTGAATATAACTTTTGATTCGTTTGAAATTATTGGACTCATAATTTATCAAATCGAGTTTGGACAACGTTTGAGGCCCAAAAAAAGCTTGGAAATAGGCGTTTCAGTCTTCCAAAGTATTTCCAATTTTGGGTTTATTTAAATATTTTTGTAATTTCGTTATTGATTGCATAATTAGGATTTTAAACTTATTATTTAGTATTTAAAAGATGTTTTTATGTGTTTTAGGGTTAACTCTTATTATTTTGATTCATATTTGTGAATTTCTATGATTATTTCTATTTTCTATCCGTCTTCCGCCAAGTCACTAAACATGCTTTGCTATTGACAATTACTAAAATTTTGACCAAAAAATATTGTTGTTGAAGGAAATTCATGTACTTTCTGATTCGAAAAGGCCCTCTGGGTTAAAAAAAAGGTTGAGAGTAAAAAAAGTAGTAAATTTATATTTTGTGACACTTTTTAAATTGTTTTAACAATAATCAACACTTTAAGCTATATATATAAGTGACATCATTTTTTGCTTCTGCAATATCAAAGTCTAAAAAAGACTGCTTTTTGTGGGAGGGGGAGGGGGAGGGGGAGGGGGAGGGGGAGGGGGGGTTGTGGAATTCTATTTTTATAAATGATATTGCATTTTCTTATGAAAGTGTGAATACGGGAAAAGTAAAACAAAGATTGTGAATTTTGTAGGTGACAAAAGATGACTGCCCGGTCATTTTCCACGACAACTTCATCCTCTCTGAAGAAAATGTAATCTCTCTTATTCCAAATTCTTTGTAATTTTTTTGTTCTTGATGGGGTAATGAATCTTGTTTTTATTTAAATCTTCAGGGTACCATAGTTGAAAAGAGAGTCACAGAATTGTCTCTATGTGAATTCCTTGCCTATGGCCCCCAGAGAGACCCCGGAAAGGCAGGAAAATCTCTGCTAAGAAAAACAAGAGACGGCAAGATTGTGAGCTGGGATGTCGAAATTGATGATGCTTCATGCACGCTGCTAGAAGCTTTCCATAAAGTAAACCCCTCTTTGGGATTCAACATTGAATTGAAGTTTGATGACCACATTGTCTATCAACATGACTATCTCGTCCATATTCTTCAATCAATCTTGCAGGTAGTAAATTATTCATACCCATAATAATCCACTTTACTACCCTTCAAAATAAAAAAAAAAATAATTTTCTTTGGATTAATTTGTTGAGATCGAATTGCTTGAAATCATTGATTTAGGTGGTGTTTGAACATGCTAAAGATAGGCCTATAATCTTTTCAACATTCCAACCCGACGCTGCGCTTCTTGTCAAGAAATTGCAGAGCACCTACTCCGTAGGTTCACTTTCTCCCCCCCCCCCCCCCCCTAATTCAGGTATAAATTAGTCCTAAAGATGGTTTATTACTGATTGAATCCAGGTATTCTTCCTTACAAATGGAGGAACTGAGCTGTACTATGATGTGAGAAGGAATTCCTTGGAGGAAGCAATTAAACTTTGCTTGGAGGGGGGATTGGAAGGGATTGTTTCTGAAGTCAAGGGGATATTCAGAAACCCTGCTGCAGTCAGCAAGATTAAAGAATCAAATCTCTCCCTCCTTACATATGGCAAATTAAAGTAAGCTTATTCTTTAATAATGGATTGGATTAGTGTTGGGAATTGTTATTATTAATTTCCGCAATTCTTGTTTTTTTAAGTTATACTTGTGTGTGTTGTTTAGTAATGTGCCGGAAGCAGTGTACATGCAACATTTAATGGGTATTGAAGGAGTCATTGTTGATCTGGTTGAAGAAATCACGGAGGCGGTTTCTGATATGATCAATCCGCCACGGGGGGAGGAGGAGGACGAGGAGGAGGTTGAAGGTGGAGAAGAGATACTCCGACTAAAAGCCAAGCCTCAATTTTCTCAAAGAGAGTTGTCATTTTTGTTCAAGCTGATCCCGGAATTGATACAGCTATAAATATAATACTACATATTTTAGGCAGGAGATGGATTATGGATACTACGCCTTGTTTTACTCTTTAAAAAAGATGCAAGGATAGTGGGTGGAGGGCAGCCACACACTGTTTGTACATAAGTGGTCTTTAGTCTTTACCTGCTCATGAAAATGTTTGCCCTCCATTTGTATCACCTCAAAGAAATGTATGTCTCAATTCAGTAGACTTTCAATTTTGGAAACTCTTGGTTATCAATTTATAACTCATGATTTAGTGCACTTTTACAAAATTTAATTTAATTTTTTATATATATTATAAAATATGGTTTGTAATAAATGAGTTGGACTGTAGAAATTTACGATGAAAAATCCAAATGGGAAAAACGAGAGATGTCATAATTTCAATACAAAATTATTTGATGATATTCTTATTAGAGTATTTCATCTCTCTTCCTTTTTAGGGAGCATATCTTAATTTGGAGAATCCAATTCCTATATATATATATATATAAGATTTGTTAACCGTCTTAATTTTTTGAGCTGCAAATGTGGGCAATCGCATTCTATTTTTGTCTTTTTATGACAAAACAAATACCAGTAATATTTAATCGTATTTATACAAATTTTAATACTTAATTCGATATGATTTGGTTTTGAAATCAAACAATAATATATTAAATTTGAAACGTTTGAAGTTGAATTATATTTTTAATTTTAAATACGAACGAGGAGAAAAGGTGGAAACAAAATCGCCCGAAACAAAATACTCCGCTTCTAATTGTGTTATGTTCACGCTTTTGTGATCAATTTTTGATTAAATCCTGTTGTAACTAATAACCAAGGCTGGTTGGTGCCAAATTTATGCCTCTGAGGATATATTAAGATATTATCAGTAAGACAACGCCACGTGTCACTGTAAAACAATGGTATTTCAAACATTTCTTCACAATGGAGGGCAGTTTTAACATTACTTTTTTTTCTTTCCATAATGTGGGTTTATTTTAATTGCAGTCGGATTAATTTTTCAGTCCGGATCAGTCTTTTTTTGAAACGAGTTTATCTCGACGGTTCGTGGTCTCATTTCAACAGTTTATTTACCTTTTCAAAATTGATGCAAGTGAAATTTGATTCTAAAATGTCCGAATCTACGATCTCGGATGTCATTTAAATCAATGCGCCACGTACTACGATTTCACTTTTAACATTTCACAACCAATTAATCCTTAAAAATAGAGGCTCTTATTATCTCCTGGATATTAAGGATTAATCGGTTGTGAAATGTCCCTCCATTGTGAAATATCTCCTAGAACTTATCACCTCCATTGTTATCCTTTTGTCTGTCTGTACTGACTCTCACGCCGAAGCTTTCCCCCGACGGTCCAAGTCGTCAAGCTTCTGGTATTGACTTGTTTACTGTGCAGGATTAAACGCGATTTTCGGTGATTGAGGCGCGTGATAAAATATTGGCGTTAACATTGGCGGTAGAAGGAGGGTTTTTCTAGTGTTTCTTGATTTCAATCATACTTATTAGATGTTCTACGTTGGAAGTTATGGTGAAGAGTAAGACAACTACTGCTAAAAGACAGCCGACGATTGTGAGTTCATAACATCACCGCATCACGAGATGTTTCAGAAGGTTCTCATGCAAAAGTCCATGGTGACATCAAAAGAAGATTATTTTTTACCGCTAGTAAAGGACCTGACCAGGATCGGAGAAGGGTAGAAGGCACATCGCCTATAACCCAACACCGAGATGGTCAGATCGACAGAACATCTAAGTTGGCCAAGATGACAGAAGAAGCTGACAAAGCTTTAGAAGTCTTTCTGAAACAAAGAGAAGATATTGCTGAACAAATGGTTCATATGGCTGAGATGAAGGACGAAACTTCCAGCTATGCTCGATCTAAAGAGCGTAGCAGATCCATGGGAAGGTGTAAAAAGGAAAGCGGACTACTTTCTCCAAAAGAGTGAGAGGGGTGGCAGTCCAACCATCTGGACGTTGGTACATTCGCTCGGCAGAGGAGGGCAACCTCAGATGGTGTGTATCTGGTATCATGTATCATTTTCGGATGATACGAAGATCATCCTATGAAAGTGAAGAAGGGGTATTGGCGTGTGGAATTTTTTTTTCACTTTTGAAGAACAGAGAAGGATCAGGGGTGTATGACCCCAACTTATTATTTAATGAAATTAAATTTCCTCTATTTATTATGTTGAAATAGTAAGGGTTGATTTGATTAATGTGATGAGTTTTGGGTAAAATACGCAATTATTTCAAACATCAAGTGGTTATAAAATATTCATTATTGTTGGGAAATATTCGTTTGGTCGTGGAATATTCTTACTGTCGGGAAATATTCGTATGACGGCGCAGCCATGTGTGGGCCCCGTAATGGAAAGTGATTGGATGAAGAAAACGACAAGAATAAGTTAGTTATAAATAATGGCGTAGTTGTTACCGTTAATACTATTGGAATATCCGGTGGTTAAAACACAGTAGCACACGGTATTACACCAATTATTGATTCTTACGTAAGAAGACACTACTCAATAATTGCTACAGTAATTACTGTTCAGTATTTTATTTTATTGATTCAATAATTGTTGCGTTGATATTTTATATTACTGTTATTTTAATAATTGTCATTGCACAGTATTTTCTATTATCGGAGCAACAATTCATATTATTTGAATAATATTATTAGATAACATTATTGGTAATGTCTAGAAAATTCTGTCTAAGGAGAGGTTTGGTCATCTAATTGCGCGCCAGTAAGGAGAGATCCTTATTGGAAAGCCCCCTCTTTCCTGGAAACTGCCTGGTTGTCAGTAATGTGATTCTGTAATATTATTTGTGAATAATTAATTATTGATTTATATGATGAGGAAAATATTGATTTTATGCGGATATAGATGGAGAAAATTTTTTAATGTGACAATTGTTGAAAATTAATATTTTATCTTTTTCTGATAAAATAATTCATTTAAATATATTATTTTAATAATATATTAAAGGTGATATTTTTATAATGAATGTGGGATATATGAGTATATGAGGAGGAAGAGTATTTTTGTGGCATTAAATGATTAACACATGTTTTGTATGTCGGTAGACCCCAATTCTTGATCGAAATTTGATTATAGCTTGTAAAATCGTCCGTTTGTGGATTTCGGTCGATTTCTCTTTGGAATTTGGAAAAACTTTCTTCTGTAAAGTTATAGAGAATGAAATTTCCTATGGAAAGGACACGTGGTTTGAATTTTTCTGATAAAAGAGCTATTTATTATGAATTATTGAAGTTCTGTAGTTCCGAAATAATTGATTTTTGAAAGTTTTAATTATTTTTAATTACAAAAACATTTTTTTTTGCTTGGTGGACTGCATTAAACATGTGCAAAGTGGCTGAATTCAAATTCAAGAGGTGGGCTTGACAATTTTGTAAATATAATAATATTATATTAAATTTTCTGCTTTGGTGTTCTAAGCATTTTCCTATATATAGGGTGCTTAGGTTAGAATTGAAAATCACACCCGAAACTAAAGTTTTCTCTCTATTTCTCTCTCGATATATTGAGCGTATTCTTGTGAGTATTTTGATACCTTGAGTGTTGCTATACGGTGCAAGTTCCCTTCAGCACTATATCTAGTATTCCTGTCAGGAGTACCGTCTTTTCGAGGTAAGGGATGCTATTTTTTTTTAAATGATATTATTTTCTTCAATATCATTATGCCGAAATATTGGTTTGAACTTTTAATCAAATTTGAAATTTTTTTGTGTCGGGGTTACTATTCACGTATACGGCACTATTCACGAATACGACACTATTCATCAAAAAATGAATTTTTTTTCTTTTCGTCCAAAATATATATTATGGATACTAGCTTTGATTGTATCCATGTTTTGACCATTCTTGAATTTTACTTCACTATGATTATTTATGAGGTATTTTTGGACATAAAATAGCTGAAATACGAATCCTTGATATTTATTCTTTTGTTTCACTGGATTCGTTTCCTTTAAAATATTTTTCGTCATCCTCAGTCCTAAATGATGATATTATTGAATATCTTTGGCCTGTAGTGCAAAGATAATGATTTTATAATGAATATCTTTGGCCCGTAGTGCAAAGATGTACAGGTGTTGAGATGAACATGACTGACTGATGAATATCTTTGGCCTGTAGTGGAAAGATGAATATATGATTCAAGATGTGCATTGATTGATGTTACAGGGATAAAATAATGATGATGGACTTTTAAATTCATAGATTATAGTAGATTTCATTCTCTACGTAACTCATTTATGAATTATTATTTCCGCTGCTGATCTGAAACTTGTTGTCTATTGTATTCTATCAGATTTTCCCTATTGAAGACTAACGATAATTTGTTTTATATTATCTTAGTCATAATATTCTTTACTGGGCTAGTTGAGCTCACCCTTTTCTTTTTTGTTTTATTTTTCTTCTTAGGAGGCGAGAATGTAGCGAGTACTAGTCGGGATACGAAATGAAGGTTCTAGAAAGTTATTTTAATAGTCCTCACCATTTTTGTAAAGTATTGTATCAATAATTGTAATGAGGACTTAGTTGGGTATATATATTGTCTAGATGACAATATTTGTATTTAAACTCACAGTTTATGCGTTATATTAATAAAGTTATAGTTGTTTCTGTACCATGTTATTGACGACTCAAAATGGGTGATGTATACCTATTTTGGGGGCGTCACAGTTGGTATCAGAGCTTAGGGATATGATCTCTGGCGGAGATCGGGGAATAGAACTAGGAGGGGAGAGACGAGTAAATCCTTCGCTAGTGTGTCATACCTAAGCTTATTTGTTAGTTGGTCAGTATATAGGGATATTATGTGATATGTTGATTTCTTTAATTAACCCTTGTTTTATGGCAGTATTTGAGAATGTCGACTGAGAATGTTAACAGTGGAGTAAATGAGACCATGGAGACGTCTGTATTCACCAATGAGGAGAATGTTCAGCAGGCTGGCAATGTTCCTCCTGTGAACAACGCCACTGAGCAGATGATGAACGACGGGATGTTTTGAAGTTTTTTGCAGTTCATGCAAAATCAGACGAGGGAGACTCGTGCACAAAATACAGGTAAAAATGATAACAACGCACGATTTGTCACGGCCAAGCAGTTTAAAGAGTTTGGACCACCAGAATTCTGGGGAAAGCCGGATCTGATTAAGGCAGAGACGTGGGTCAAACAAATTACCAAGATATTCGATGTCTTGGGATGCACGGAGGAACAAAAGGTTCCATTCGCTACTTTTATGTTCCGTAATGAGGTAGATTACTGGTGGGAATCTGTGAAACGTACCTATTCAGCCGCACTCAGCATGTCTTGGGAGACGTTTCAGAAACTGATCAATGACAAGTACTTTCCTGAAAGTATTCGTCATATGAAGGAAGTGGAGTTTATTAGACTGGAATAAAATAACATGACGGTGTTCCAGTACGAGGCAAAGTTTACAGAGTTGTCCAGGTTTGCACCTCATTTGGTGGAGAATGAGGATCGTATGACCCGGATGTTTCTGAGAGGTTTGAAACCCGGCATACGTCAGTATCTCATTTCTCATAAATTTTCTCTTTATTCAGATGTTTTCAACATGGCTCAATTGTTAGAGCGAGATAACGAGTACGGTCAACCGAGGGATCACAACCAGGATCATACTGGAGATAGTAGTCAACAGAATAACGATAACCAGCGGAGAAGGAAAATGACAGACAAAAAGGGTAACCACTCTGGTGGTAGTCATGGCCATGAGAATAGAAGAAGCGAGTCAGGAGGAGATTTTAAAAAGAGGAGATTCAACGACGACCATGTGAAGACGTCAGCGCCAGCAGCAACTGGTTCTAAGGGAGGAGAACGACTACCGGTCGTATGCTGCAAATGCGGGAAAGAGGTACATATCAGTCCAAACTATCCACAACAATTCAAGGTATGTTATAATTGTGGAAAGGAAGGACATATTGTTCGAGATTGTACGGTAGCGAAATCAAGTCCAGGGGGGATGGTGACTCAAAAGGTTGTCCCAGAAAAGTCGAAGTCAACAGTTCCTGGAAAAGTGTTTGTTGTGACTGGTCAAAATGCGAGGAACCCAAACGAGGTGATCACGGGTAAGCTAAGCATTAATTCTTGCGAAGTTTATACCTTACTTGATACTGGTGCTACCCATTCATTTATCTCTCCTACTTGTGCTCAACGTTTAAACTTGACTACGGAGAAATTAGACTTTGATTTATCTGTGGAGACTCCATTAGGAGAAATTTTCATCACATCCAGTGTTTATAAATCTTGTTTGATCCAAGTTGGCACCATCACATTACCTGTTGACCTTATCTCTTTAAAGATACTTGCTTTTGACGTGATTTTAGGGATTGATTGGTTAACTACTCATCATGCCAAAATTGATTGCTTTCGTAAGGTTGTTAGTTTTCATATTCCTAACCAACCTGTTGTACGAATTCAAGCAACTAAACCATTAAAATCAATCACTATCATATCTAGTCATAAAGCTATTCGTTTATTGAAAAATGGATGTCAAGCTTTCTTAGCCCATGTTATGGATTTGAATAAAGACACGTCAGATTTGAATAATATTCCTGTTGTTAGTAAATTTTCTGACGTGTTTCCTGAAGAACTTCCCGATTTACCCCCAGAACGTGAAGTTGAATTCTTTATTAATCTTGAACCTGGTACAAAGCCCATTTCTAAAACCCCATATCGAATGGCTCCTATTGAACTTCAGGAGTTAAAGGTCCAACTACATGAGTTGTTGGACATCGGTTTCATTTGTCCTAGTACATCTCCTTGGGGTGCTCCTGTTTTATTCGTAAAGAAGAAAGACGGGAGTATGCGACTTTGTATTGACTATCGGGAATTGAACCATGTTACTTTCAAGAATAGGTATCCACCACCTCGTATTGATGACCTGTTTGACCAGTTGCAAGGAGCACAATTCTTTTCAAAGATCGATCTTCGTTCTAGATATCATCAGTTGAAGATTAGAACTGAGGATATTCCAAAGACTGCCTTTAGAACTCGGTACGAGCATTATGAATTTTTAGTCATGTCTTTTGGATTGACTAATGCTCCTGCGGCTTTCATGGATATGATGAACCGAGTATTCAAGGATTATTTGGATCGGTTCGTTGTTGTCTTTATTGATGACATCCTCATATATTACAAAAGTCGTGAAGATCATGAGCACTATTTGAAGCAGGTACTCCAAAGGCTTCCTGAAAACAAGCTATATGCAAAGTTGAAGAAATTTGAGTCCTGGCTTGAGGAAGTAGCATTCCTTGGGCATGTGGTGTCTAAACATGGAGTATCTGTCTACCCAGCGAAGATTGAAGCAATACAAAGTTGGGAACAACCGAAGTCGGTGACCGAAGTACGTAGCTTTCTGGGCCTAACGGGTTATTATCGGAGATTCGTGGAAGGGTTTTCTCGAATCGCTACTCCATTAACTCAGCTAACTCGGAAGGATACAAAATTCATTTGGAGCGAGGAATGCGAGAAGAGTTTCCAAGAACTTAAGAGGAGATTTATTTCGGCACCTGTTCTAACAATACCATCTGGTTCGGATGGATTTGTTATCTACAGCGATGCTTCAGGCAAAGGGTTAGGATGTGTTCTCATGCAACGTGGGAAAGTCATAGCCTATGCCTCGCGACAACTTAAAAAATATGAGAGGAATTATCCTACTCATGATCTAGAGTTGGCAGCAGTCGTCTTCGCGCTAAAGATCTGGAGGCACTATCTATATGGGGAGAAAGTGGAGATATATTCAGACCATAAAAGCCTCAAATATTTCTTCACTCAAAGGGAACTCAACATGTGGCAACAACGTTGGCTCGAGTTGTTGAAAGATTATAACCACACTATTCAATACCAAACTGGAAAAGCGAACGTGGTAGCTGACGCGTTGAGTAGAAGATCATATGCAGGAACGAGTGCGATGATGTCAAGTATATGCATAGAGCCAACTTTAATAGAAAAATTTAAGGTTGCTCAAGCCACCGACCCGGAGCTGATGCGTATGAAGAAGAAAGTACAAGAAGGTGCTATTCCGGAAGCGAGAATCGATGAAGAAGGAATACTTTGAGTCCACTCCAGACATTGTGTTCCTAACGACTCTGATTTGAAGTACAAGATTATGATGGAGGCACACAATACACCATTTTCGATCCATCCTGGAAGTACCAAAATGTATCGTGATCTTCGACATACATTTTGGTGGAACAATATGAAGAGAAAGATTGCAAAGTTTATCTCGACGTGTTTAATTTGTCAACTTGTAAAAGCGGAGCATCAAGTACCTAAGGGTCCATTGCAACCACTTGAGATTCCGAAATGGAAGTAGGAACACATTACCATGGATTTTGTTACGGGTCTTCCTATGGTTTCTCAAGGCATCGATGCTATTTGGGTTATTGTTGATAGATTAACCAAGTCTGCTCATTTCTTACCGATACGGGAGACTTATTCCCTTGAACGACTTGCTCATATGTATATAAATGAGATTGTGAGATTGCATGGCATGCCAGTATCCATAGTTTCGGATCATGACCCAAGATTTACTTCAAGATTTTGGGTTAGCTTGCAAAAATCTATGGGCACAGATTTACGATTTAGTTCGGCATACCATCCTCAAACGGACGGACAATCAGAGAGCACTATTCAAACTCTTGAAGATTTATTAAGACTCTGTGTCCTAGACTTCAAAAGGAGTTGGGATAAGTATTTACCATTGGTGGAATTCTCCTATAACAACATTTATTAGACAAGTATTGGTGTGGCCCCATTTGAAGCATTGTATGGACGAAAGTGTCGCTCTCCAGTATGTAAGGACGAGGTGGTGAAGCAACATTGTTGGGACCCGAATTGGTACGTATGACTACGGAAAAGATCCAAATAATTCGACAACGTATACAAACAGTACAAGATCGACAAAAGAGTTATGCGGATCTTCATCGAAAATACGTGGAATTTAGTATTGGGGATCATGTATTGTTGCGTGTTGCCCCATGGAAGGGAGTTACAAGATTCGGAAAGAGAGAAAAGCTCAATCCACGATTTATTGGTCCATTTCAAATTCTTGACCGAGTAGGTAATGTAGCCTATAGACTCGCGTTACCTCCGAGTATGTCTCGTGTTCATAATGTGTTTCACATATCTGTACTTCATAAATATGTGAAAGACCCGAACCACATTATTGAGTTAGAACCAGACGAGATAGCCGAAGACTTAACGTACGAAGAGGTACCTGTCAAGATCTTGGATAGGAAGGAGCATGTCCTACGCATAAAGGTCATACCACAAGTTGGAACCATGCTATAGAGGAAATGACCTGGGAGTTGGAAACGGAAATGAAAGCGAGGTATCCTCACCTTTTCGAAACACCAGGTACGTACGTCAATTTCAAGGACGAAATTTCATAAGAAGGGTAGGTTGTAAGACCCCAACTTATTATTTAATGAAATTAAATTTCCTCTATTTATTATGTTGAAATAGTAAGGGTTGATTTGATTAATGTGATGAGTTATGGGTAAAATACGCAATTATTTCAAACATCAAGTGGTTATAAAATATTCATTATTGTTGGAGAATATTCGTTTGGTCGTGAAATATTCTTACTGTCGGGGAATATTCGTACGACGGCGCAGCCTTGTGTGGGCCCCATAACGGAAAGCGATTGGATGAAGAAAATGACAAGAATAAGTTGGTTATAAATAACGGCGTAATTATTACCGTTAATACTGTTGAAATACCCGGTGGTTAAAACACAGTAGCACACAGTATTACACCAATTATTGATTCTTACGTAAGAAGACACTACTCAATAATTGTTACAGTAATTACTGTTCAGTATTTTATTTTATT
The DNA here is from genome assembly GCA_020205505.1 of Panax japonicus. Taxonomy (NCBI): domain Eukaryota; kingdom Viridiplantae; phylum Streptophyta; class Magnoliopsida; order Apiales; family Araliaceae; genus Panax; species Panax japonicus. The sequence continues at coordinate 19,698,429 of CM035095.1, forward strand.
GATTCAATAATTGTTGAGTTGATATTTTATATTACTGTTGTTTTAATAATTGTCATTGTATAGTATTTTCTATTATCGGAGCAATAATTCATATTATCTGAATAATATTATTAGATAACATTATTGGCAATGTCTAGAAAGTTCTGTCTAAGGAGAGGTTTGGTCATCTAATTGCGCGCCGGTAAGGAGAGATCCTTATTGGAAAGCCCCCTCTTTCCTGGGAACTGCCTGGTTGTCAGTAATGTGATTCTGTAATATTATTTATGAATAATTAATTATTAATTTATATGATGAGAAAAATATTGATTTTATGCAGATATAGATGGAGAAATTTTTTTAATGTGACAATTGTTGAAAATTAATATTTTATCTTTTTCTGATAAAATAATTCATTTAAATATATTATTTTAATAATATATTAATGGTGATATTTTTACAATGAATGTGGGATATATGAGTATATGAGGAGGAAGAGTATTTTTGTGGCATTAAATGATTAACGCATATTTTGTGTGTCGGTAGACCCTAATTCTTGACCGAAATTTGATTATAGCTTGTAAAATCGTCCGTTTGTGGATTTCGGTCAATTTTTGTTTGGAATTTGAAAAAACTTTTTTCTGCAAAGTTGTAGAAAATGAAATTTCCTATGGAAAGGACATGTGGTTCGAATTTTTTTTGATAAAAGAGCTATTTATTATGAATTATTGAAGTTCCGTAGTTCCAAAATAACTGATTTTTAAAAGTTTTAATTATTTTTAATTACAAAAACATTTTTTTGCTTGGTGGGCTGTATTAAACATGTGCAAGGTGGCTGAATTCAGATTCAGGAGGTGGGCTTGACAATTTTGTAAATATAATAATATTATATTAAATTTTTTGCTTTGGTGTTCTAAGCATTTTCCTATAAATAGGGTGCTTAGTTTAGAATTGAAAATCACACCAGAAACTGAAGTTTTTTCTCTATTTCTCTCTCGATATAATGAGCGTATTCTTGTGAGTATTTTGATACCTTGAGTGTTGCTATACGGTGCAAGTTCGCTTCAGCATTATATCTAGTATTTCAGTCAAGAGTACCGTCTTTTCGAGGTAAGGGATGTTATTTTCTTTTTAAATGATATTATTTTTTTCAATATCATTATGCCGAAATATTGGTTTGAACTTTTAATCAAATTTGGAACTTTTTGTGTCGGGGTTACTATTCACGTATACGGCACTATTTACGAATACGGCACTATTCATCAAAAAAAGATTTTTTTTTCTTTTCGTCCAAAATATCTATTATGGATACTAGCTTTGATTGTATCCATGTTTTGACCATTCTTGAATTTTACTTCACTATGATTATTTATGAGGTATTTTTGGACATGAAATAGCTGAAATACGAATCCTTGATATTTATTCTTTTGTTTCACTGGATTCGTTTTCTTTAAAATATTTTTCATCATCCTCAGTCCTAAATGATGATATTATTGAATATCTTTGGCCTGTAGTGCAAAGATAATGATTTTATAATAAATATCTTTGGCCCGTAGTGCAAAGATGTACATGTGTTGAGATGAACATGACCGACTGATGAATATCTTTGGCCTGTAGTGCAAAGATAAATATATGATTCAAGATGTGCATTGATTGATGTTACAGGGATAAAATAATGATGATGAACTTTTAAATTCATAGATTATAGTAGATTTCATTCTCTACGTAACTCATTTATGAATTATTATTTCCGCTGCTGATCTGAAACTTGTTGTCTATTGTATTCTATCAGATTTTTCCCTATTGAAGACTAACGATAATTTGTTTTATATTATCTTAGTCATAATATTCTTTACTGGGCTAGTTGAGCTCACCCTTTTCTTTTTGTTTTATTTTTCTTCTTAGGAGGCGAGAATGTAGCGAGTACTAGTTGGGATACGAAATGAAGGTTCTAGAAAGTTATTTTAATAGTCCTCACCATTTTTGTAAAGTATTGTATCAATAATTGTAATGAGGACTTAGTTGGGTATATATATTGTCTAGATGACAATATTTGTATTTAAACTCACAGTTTATGCGTTATATTAATAAAGTTATAGTTGTTTCTGTACCATGTTATTGACGACTCAAAATGGGTGATGTATACCTATTTTGGGGGCGTCACAAGGGGTAGGTTTTGGTGGTGGGTTCTTGCTGGGAGTAGCAGATGATTTGGGGTTTGATCCTGAAGCCATTTTAGCTGGATGATGTATACCTATTTAAGATGATCATTTTAGATGACCTATAATAAACGTACCCTTACTGTAATATATAAAATAGTATTATCTGTATCTACAATGTTATCTAATATTTACACTAGGTTGTTCTCACTTTTTCACATTAAATGGAGGTGAGTTTCAACCTTGCATCATAAGAGATACTTGTGACAATATTAAAAATATTTATTCTTCGAATTTTAGTAAGAAATAATAATAATTTTTTCCATATATATTAAAACATAGAGTGAAAATAATACATTCAATGTATCAAAACTATATATATATATATCCATATATACATACTCCATTTTGTAATGAGTTTCTCAATTCCATGACCTGTCAATACAAAAAGTTTCGTGAAATCAATCTCAATTTTTGTACTGGAATATCAATCTCAAGGATCTGTTAGAATATTTTATTTTTTGGTCTCTATTATTTATGAAATTATTGAGCTTATATTAATTTAATCACCTTATTTACGGGTTTTGGTAATTATATGACTCATAAATATTATTAATAATATTAATTTGCATAATAGGCCCTAGGGTTTCACAATCTTGATGGACGATTTTGACTCTTAGCTATTTTATAAATGAAACAGTTAAAGTTTGGTTCCAATTGTCGTCTCAAGAACTTTATACACACCTACACATCTAATAAGATTGAGAGAGACAATTGATCGAAGACTTTCACCCTTAAACTTCTCTCAATTCATATAAATACTTAATATTTTATTTTATTCTATACAATATCACGTTACCATATAATTATTTAACAGGATTAAGATGAAGCCATACCCCCAATCTAAATCTTCATGCCATTTATTTACTCGGCAACTCATCTGCCAAGTAGGATTGTAAGATTTTCAGTTTTCTCTCATCTCCTACCTTTTCTCGATCTCTTCATAATTAATACTCTCTTTTCTCCGTTGCTTAATACAAATCTTTTTAGAAGAGAAATAAATATTAATTGTTTAGTTTTCAATATTATCTCAAGTATTAAATAAGTATAATTTTGGTTCTCACTATTTTTTGTCCAATAAATAATACTCTTTTTTCGATACAAAGATAATATAAGTAATTAATATTATATTTAATACTATACAATCATTTCATTAATACTTGTGCACTTATAGTAAGGGACGGATGAAGTACTTATTTGTAATTTTTTGTTTCTTATCTCTACACACCATGCAGGACTTGAAATTCTGTCTTACTTGTCAAATAAAATTATGTGGTGCATGTTATCTCAACCATTACCATTAGATGTGAATGAAGAACGAGTTGAACTCCAAATTTGGCATACATGATTCATAGCTGGTGTATGCCAAATTGTCATAAAATAAATATTTGAGGCCCCTCACATTTTCTTTCTTCCCCCAAAACGTATCCTTGTCCCGCGCGCAACTATCGTACCATCCCTCATGCTAGCTCAAAATTCTTTTTGCATCTAGCTGTGTCTTCCCCCATATTCCTGTCCTCTCCACCCATCGTAATTAAGTACTCTTGTTGATCTCCATTTTATTCCTCCTCCTCCTCCTCCTGATCCTCCGGTCCCCTTAATTGTTTGAATTAAAATGGGTACCGGCATGTCAGTGTTCAATATATTTGACAATGGCATGTCATGCGGCCCCTTTGTAAATGGACGTGCCAAAATGCAAAAAGTTCACAGCGTTAGTACGATAGATGGCTCCGATGAAGACGGAGGACGAATTTCTGATTCTGACGATAATTATTTTTGGGTGCAGTCACCCAGTTTTAGATATTATTGTGTAGTACATTATGATGATGATGGTAACATCAAAAATATTAATGGTGGTGAGTTCTTGAATTCCTTCCTAATTAATTATTAATCTATTATTATTATTATTATTATTTCCTTTGTTTAACCTTACTTTTTTAAATAAATAAAAAGTTTTATCAATAAATTTAACCTTACTTTCAACACTAAAGTTTTTGAACGAATTAATTAAATTTGCAACAAAAGCAATATAATTCATGTGGTGGAAGGTAAGGTTCATCTGAATTACCAAAAGTACGTACGTACTATATATATGCATGTATATACAATAACAATAAAAATACATCTATTTAGGCATTTAGAACTTGAAGTTACACCCAAAAAACCATTTACGTACAACAATGAGATTAATGCATGATGATTTAAAGACATTTAGTTTTCAATGCAGGTAAAAAAGATGGAAAAGAGAATAAGAAGAAGAAGGCGACAATCTCAGAGGAGGCCGTTCTTGTATGTACCGATGAGGTATAATACGTAAAACCTAGATTAAATATCAAATTAAAAAACCCATTTTCTTTACATTTTATACCGGATTAATTAATGCTACTAACAAAATTATTGCGAGTCAAATTGAAGAACCTCGTGTTAATTATTTTTATGTGAGATTATTGTTTAATTCGTTATTAAATTAAATTTTAACAGTAATTCTTGTTTAATTACAAACGGTTTAATTAAAATGTTAATTTTCACTCATGTTGTTTGTTTGTTTTTCCTTGCAGGTTTGCATCATGCAGTCATCATCAAGAACTGATCCAACATCAGTGAATAAAGAGAGGAGAGAAAGAAGATTCAGAAATGTGTTTCCACACAGGCAAGGTGGTATGAAAAATATTTTCAAAGTCAATGGCCATGGAAAAGTACCTGCCAAAATTGTAAGAGCCTCTGATTAATTAAACTTATAATTAGAGAATGTTAATTAATTAGACCCCTTCCTTTCCTCCCCCTTCTTTTTTTTTTATTTTTTGTAAATATTATTAATTTGTACTTACTATATATAATTAAAACACCAGAATTTGTGTCCATCATATCAATTAATATTTTAGTGGTTATGTACACCAGAAATGTCCATGTGCTTGTATAGTTATTTAGAGGGAAGTTAAAGATTTATTTAACCATTTATATATATGCATGCTACTTACAATAATTCAACTTTATTTATACTTGGATACATTCATTAAAATATTTGCTTCCTTGGAGTTTTTAAATCCCAAATATATATATATATATATATATACCTTTTCAGCTGAAGATGAAGATCTTGCCATCAAAATTTGAAAGCCAAACATCCTTAATCAATATATATATATAGGGAGCCCTTCCATAGCAACCGGTTGCCATGAGAACTGTGCAACAACCCCTTTTTGTACCGTTGATAAACTTATTGGAAGGCTGAGATTGAAACATAAATATACCCAGCCGACACAACTTGTACCGGCTTTTATTTTAATATGAGGACCCCACCATAGTCAACATGTTGTCAGTTTATTGAAATAAAATGAATTTTTAATATTAAATAATGCCCGACCGGCACAGCTTGTACCGGCTGTGCCTTTTTTATATAAAAAAAAAAAAAATTCAAACCGGCACAACCTCTTACGGCTTGTACAAAAAAAAAAAAAATCCTATCCAAACCGGCACAACCTCTTACGGCTTGCACAAAAATAGCAAATATTTTATATTATTTATTTGTTATAAAATATTTTATATTCTTTATTTGTTATAAAATATTTTTATAACAAATAGCAAATAAAAATAGCAAATATTTTATATTCTTTATTTGTTATAAAATATTTTATATTCTTTATTTGTTATAAAATATTTTTATAACAAATAGCAAATAAAAATAGCAAATATTTTATATTCTTTATTTGTTATAAAATATTTTGTATTCTTTATTTTTTATAAAATATTTTTATAAAAATAGCAAATAAAAAATTATAAAAATATATTTTTATAAAATAGGATATTATTTTTTATTTGAATTATAATTCTTTATTTGTTATTAAATGAAAGAGTTATAAAAAATAACAAATATTTTATTTGGAATAACAAATAAAAAACTTTTGTGCAAGCCGTAAGAGGTTGTGCCGGTTTGGATAGGATTTTTTTTTTTTTTTGTACAAGCCGTAAGAGGTTCTTTATTTGTTATAAAATATCTCTAAATAGTCAATATCTCTAAATGTTTTAGATTTCTTATCTCCAGTGGTAACATTGAATCTGCACAGGTGTCAAAAACAAGACTATATTTCTTTATATAGTACTTTATACATATACAATGGAGCTGAACATGTGTAATAAGTAGCATATTTTATTTAATAAATAATTTACTTTATACACACACAAAATAATTTATATAGTCAAAAAAAAAAATAAAAAAAATCCTATCCAAACCGGCACAACCTCTTACGGCTTGCACAAAAATAGCAAATATTTTATATTATTTATTTGTTATAAAATATTTTATATTCTTTATTTGTTATAAAATATTTTTATAACAAATAGCAAATAAAAATAGCAAATATTATCAAAATATTATTAATATAAAAATAAAAATAATTATATCAAAAAATATATCAATTATCAAAAATGTATCAAATGTATCAAAAATAACAAAAATGTATCAAATGTATCAAAAATATATCAAATGTATCAAAAATATATCAAATGTATCAAATATATCAAAAATATATCAATTATCAAAAATGTATCAAAAATATATCAAATATATCAAAAATATATCAAATGTATCAAAAATATATCAAATATATCAAAAATATATCAATTATCAAAAATATATCAAAAATTGTATCAAATGTATCAAAAATATATCAATTATCAAAAATATCAAATATATCAAAAATGTATCAAATGTATCAAATATATCAAATGTATCAAAAATGTATAAAATGTATCAAAAATATATAAAAATATATCAAATGTATCAAAAATATCAAAAATATATCAATTATCAAAAATATATCAAATGTATCAAAATGTATCAAATATATCAAAAATATATCAAATGTATAAAAAATATATCAAAAATGTATCAAATATATTAAAAATATATCAATTATCAAAAATGTATCAAAAATATATCTAAAATATATCAAATGTATCAAAAATATATCAAGTATATCAAAAATATATCAAATGTATCAAAAATGTATCAAATGTATCAAATATATCAAAAAATATATCAAATATATCAAAAATGTATAAAATGTATCAAAAATATATAAAAATGTATCAAAAATATCAAAAAATATATCAATTATCAAAAATGTATCAAATGTATCAAAAATATCAAAAATATATCAAATGTATCAAAAATATATCAAATGTATCAAAAATATATCAAATGTATCAAATATATCAAAAATATATCAATTATCAAAAATGTATCAAAAATATATCAAATATATCAAAAATATATCAAATATATCAAAAATATATCAATTATCAAAAATATATCAAAAATATATCAAAAATTGTATCAAATGTATCAAAAATATATCAATTATCAAAAATATCAAATATATCAAAAATGTATCAAATATATCAAAAATATATCAAATGTATCAAAAATGTATAAAATGTATCAAAAATATATAAAAATATATCAAATGTATCAAAAATATCAAAAATATATCAATTATCAAAAATATATCAAATGTATCAAAAATGTATCAAATATATCAAAAATATATCAAATGTATAAAAAATATATCAAAAATGTATCAAATATATTAAAAATATATCAATTATCAAAAATGTATCAAAAATATATCTAAAATATATCAAATGTATCAAAAATATATCAAGTATATCAAAAATATATCAAAAATATATCAAAAATGTATCAAATGTATCAAATATATCAAAAAATATATCAAATATATCAAAAATATATAAAATGTATCAAAAATTATTAATAATATAATTATATATCTTGCATAATTATATATTTATTATATTTATTTTTAATATATTAATATTAAAAATAATATTTATATTTATATATTTATTTATTTATAATATAATTATATTTATTTTTATATTACTAATATTTATTTTTAACATTATATTTGTAAGTTAAAATAAATTTTGTGCAATATCTTTATATTTGATTAAAAAGTGAAAAAACATGAATGTGTTAAAAAAAAAGAGTAGGCCGGTACAACTTGTACCGGCCGGAATATTTTTAAATATTTTATTACATCTTGCATAATTATTAATAATATAATTATATATCTTGCATAATTATATATTTATTATATTTATTTTAATATATTAATATTAAAAATAATATTTATATTTATATATTTATTTATTTATAATATAATTATATTTATTTTTATATTACTAATATTTATTTTTAACATTATATTTGTAAGTTAAAATAAATTTTGTGCAATATCTTTATATTTGATTAAAAAGTGAGAAAACATGAATGTGTTAAAAAAAAAAAAAAAGTAGGCCGGTACAACTTGTACCGGCCGGAATATTTTTAAATATTTTATTACATTTTGCATAATTATTAATAATATAATTATATATCTTGCATAATTATATATTTATTTTTAATATATTAATATTAAAAATAATATTTATATTTATATATTTATTTATTTATAATATAATTATATTTATTTTTATATTACTAATATTTATTTTTATATTACTAATATTTATTTTTAACATTATATTTGTAAGTTAAAATAAATTTTGTGCAATATCTTTATATTTGATTAAAAAGTGAGAAAACATGAATGTGTTAAAAAAAAAAAAAGTAGGCCGGTACAACTTGTACCGGCCGGAATATTTTTAAATATTTTATTACATCTTGCATAATTATTAATAATATAATTATATATCTTGCATAATTATATATTTATTTTTAATATACTAATATTAAAAATAATATTTATATTTATATATTTATTTATTTATAATATAATTATTTTTATTTTTATATTACTAATATTTATTTTTAACATTATATTTGTAAGTTAAAATAAATTTTGTGCAATATCTTTATATTTGATTAAAAAGTGAGAAAACATGAATGTGTTAAAAAAAAAAAGAGTAGGCCGGTACAACTTGTACCGGCCGGAATATTTTTAAATATTTTAATATTTTGTGCAATCTCATTGTATTTGATTAAAAACTGATAAAGCATCAATGCGTAAAAAAAAAGAATAGGCCGGTACAACTTGTACCGGTCGAAATATTTTAATATTAAATATTCATTTTATTTAACTAGACTGACAATATGGTAAAATGTGGGTCCCTCTTATTTTAATATTTTTTTTATTTTTTAATACCAGCCGTATGAGCCTGTACCGGCCGTGAAAGAAAAAAAAATTTAAAAAAAAGGTACCAGCCGTATAAGCCTGTACCGGCCGGAAAAAAATAAAAAAAAATGTACCACTTCAAACTTTATTACGGATGTTAAAAAAAAAAAAAATACAAACCGGGACAAGCTCATCCGGCCGGAAAAATAAAAAAAAAATGTACCACTTCAAACTCTTACGGCTGTTAGAAAAAAAAAAATTCTACCGGCCGGTACAGGCTCATACGGCTGTAAAAAAAAAAAAGTTTTATATTGTTTGTTGCTATTTTATTTTGTCCTTGGTTTTTTTTTTTTTTTTTTTACAGCCGTATGAGCTTGTCCCGGTTGGATATTATTTAATATTAAAAATTCAATTTATTGGTATAAACTGACAACATGTTGACAACCGGTTGCTATGGAAGGGCTCCCATATATATATATATATGGGAGCCGGTTGCCATGAGAACTGTGCAACAACCCCTTTTTGTATCGTTGATAAAATAGCAACAAACAATATAAAACTTTTTTTTTTTTTACAGCCGTATGAGCCTGTACCGGCCGGTAGAATTTTTTTTTTTCTAACAGCCGTAAGAGTTTGAAGTGGTACATTTTTTTTTTATTTTTCCGGCCGGATGAGCTTGTCCCGGTTTGTATTTTTTTTTTTTTTAACATCCGTAATAAAGTTTGAAGTGGTACATTTTTTTTTATTTTTTTCCGGCCGGTACAGGCTTATACGGCTGGTACCTTTTTTTTAAATTTTTTTTTCTTTCCCGGCCGGTACAGGCTCATACGGCTGGTATTAAAAAATAAAAAAAATATTAAAATAAGAGGGACCCACATTTTACCATATTGTCAGTCTAGTTAAATAAAATGAATATTTAATATTAAAATATTTCGACCGGTACAAGTTGTACCGGCCTATTCTTTTTTTTTTACGCATTGATGCTTTATCAGTTTTTAATCAAATACAATGAGATTGCACAAAATATTAAAATATTTAAAAATATTCCGGCCGGTACAAGTTGTACCGGCCTACTCTTTTTTTTTTTTAACACATTCATGTTTTCTCACTTTTTAATCAAATATAAAGATATTGCACAAAATTTATTTTAACTTACAAATATAATGTTAAAAATAAATATTAGTAATATAAAAATAAAAATAATTATATTATAAATAAATAAATATATAAATATAAATATTATTTTTAATATTAATATATTAAAAATAAATATATAATTATGCAAGATATATAATTATATTATTAATAATTATGCAAGATGTAATAAAATATTTAAAAATATTCCGGCCGGTACAAGTTGTACCGGCCTACTTTTTTTTTTTTTTAACACATTCATGTTTTCTCACTTTTTAATCAAATATAAAGATATTGCACAAAATTTATTTTAACTTACAAATATAATGTTAAAAATAAATATTAGTAATATAAAAATAAATATAATTATATTATAAATAAATAAATATATAAATATAAATATTATTTTTAATATTAATATATTAAAAATAAATATATAATTATGCAAGATATATAATTATATTATTAATAATTATGCAAGATGTAATAAAATATTTAAAAATATTCCGGCCGGTACAAGTTGTACCGGCCTACTTTTTTTTTTTTTTTAACACATTCATGTTTTCTCACTTTTTAATCAAATATAAAGATATTGCACAAAATTTATTTTAACTTACAAATATAATGTTAAAAATAAATATTAGTAATATAAAAATAAATATAATTATATTATAAATAAATAAATATATAAATATAAATATTATTTTTAATATTAATATATTAAAAATAAATATAATAAATATATAATTATGCAAGATATATAATTATATTATTAATAATTATGCAAGATGTAATAAAATATTTAAAAATATTCCGGCCGGTACAAGTTGTACCGGCCTACTCTTTTTTTTTTTTAACACATTCATGTTTTCTCACTTTTTAATCAAATATAAAGATATTGCACAAAATTTATTTTAACTTACAAATATAATGTTAAAAATAAATATTAGTAATATAAAAATAAATATAATTATATTATAAATAAATAAATATATAAATATAAATATTATTTTTAATATTAATATATTAAAAATAAATATAATAAATATATAATTATGCAAGATATATAATTATATTATTAATAATTTTTGATACATTTTATACATTTTTGATATATTTGATATATTTTTTGATATATTTGATACATTTGATACATTTTTGATATATTTTTGATATATTTTTGATATACTTGATATATTTTTGATACATTTGATATATTTTAGATATATTTTTGATACATTTTTGATAATTGATATATTTTTAATATATTTGATACATTTTTGATATATTTTTTATACATTTGATATATTTTTGATATATTTGATACATTTTTGATACATTTGATATATTTTTGATAATTGATATATTTTTGATATTTTTGATACATTTGATATATTTTTATATATTTTTGATACATTTTATACATTTTTGATACATTTGATATATTTTTGATATATTTGATACATTTTTGATATATTTGATATTTTTGATAATTGATATATTTTTGATACATTTGATACAATTTTTGATATATTTTTGATATATTTTTGATAATTGATATATTTTTGATATATTTGATATATTTTTGATACATTTGATATATTTTTGATATATTTGATATATTTTTGATACATTTTTGATAATTGATATGTTTTTGATATATTTTTGATACATTTGATATATTTTTGATACATTTGATATATTTTTGATATTTTTGATACATTTTTGATAATTGATATATTTTTTGATATTTTTGATACATTTTTATATATTTTTGATATATTTTATACATTTTTGATATATTTGATATATTTTTTGATATATTTGATACATTTGATACATTTTTGATACATTTGATATATTTTTGATATACTTGATATATTTTTGATACATTTGATATATTTTAGATATATTTTTGATACATTTTTGATAATTGATATATTTTTAATATATTTGATACATTTTTGATATATTTTTTATACATTTGATATATTTTTGATATATTTGATACATTTTTGATACATTTGATATATTTTTGATAATTGATATATTTTTGATATTTTTGATACATTTGATATATTTTTATATATTTTTGATACATTTTATACATTTTTGATACATTTGATATATTTGATACATTTGATACATTTTTGATATATTTGATATTTTTGATAATTGATATATTTTTGATACATTTGATACAATTTTTGATATATTTTTGATATATTTTTGATAATTGATATATTTTTGATATATTTGATATATTTTTGATACATTTGATATATTTTTGATATATTTGATATATTTTTGATACATTTTTGATAATTGATATATTTTTGATATATTTGATACATTTGATATATTTTTGATACATTTGATATATTTTTGATACATTTGATACATTTTTGTTATTTTTGATACATTTGATACATTTTTGATAATTGATATATTTTTTGATATAATTATATTTATTTTTATATTAATAATATTTTGATAATATTTGCTATTTTTATTTGCTATTTGTTATAAAAATATTTTATAACAAATAAAGAATATAAAATATTTTATACCAAATAAATAATATAAAATATTTGCTATTTTTGTGCAAGCCGTAAGAGGTTGTGCCGGTTTGGATAGGATTTTTTTTATTTTTTTTTTTGACTATATAAATTATTTTGTGTGTGTATAAAGTAAATTATTTATTAAATAAAATATGCTACTTATTACACATGTTCAGCTCCATTGTATATGTATAAAGTACTATATAAAGAAATATAGTCTTGTTTTTGACACCTGTGCAGATTCAATGTTACCACTGGAGATAAGAAATCTAAAACATTTAGAGATATTGACTATTTAGAGATATTTTATAACAAATAAAGAACCTCTTACGGCTTGTACAAAAAAAAAAAAAATCCTATCCAAACCGGCACAACCTCTTACGGCTTGCACAAAAGTTTTTTATTTGTTATTCCAAATAAAATATTTGTTATTTTTTATAACTTTTTCATTTAATAACAAATAAAGAATTATAATTCAAATAAAAAATAATATCCTATTTTATAAAAATATATTTTTATAATTTTTTATTTGCTATTTTTATAAAAATATTTTATAAAAAATAAAGAATACAAAATATTTTATAACAAATAAAGAATATAAAATATTTGCTATTTTTATTTGCTATTTGTTATAAAAATATTTTATAACAAATAAAGAATATAAAATATTTTATAACAAATAAAGAATATAAAATATTTGCTATTTTTATTTGCTATTTGTTATAAAAATATTTTATAACAAATAAAGAATATAAAATATTTTATAACAAATAAATAATATAAAATATTTGCTATTTTTGTGCAAGCCGTAAGCGGTTGTGCCGGTTTGGATAGGATTTTTTTTTTTTTTTTTTGTACAAGCCGTAAGAGGTTGTGCCGGTTTGAATTTTTTTTTTTTTTATATAAAAAAGGCACAGCCGGTACAAGCTGTGCCGGTCGGGCATTATTTAATATTAAAAATTCATTTTATTTCAATAAACTGACAACATGTTGACTATGGTGGGGTCCTCATATTAAAATAAAAGCCGGTACAAGTTGTGTCGGCTGGGTATATTTATGTTTCAATCTCAGCCTTCCAATAAGTTTATCAACGGTACAAAAAGGGGTTGTTGCACAGTTCTCATGGCAACCGGTTGCTATGGAAGGGCTCCCATATATATATATATATATATATATGTACAAATTCCCAAGTAAAAGATATACATGCAGGCTGCTGCGTATAAATAAAACAATATTTATATCAATCATCCTATAAATATAAATTAATATATATGAGTTACGTTGTTTACGTACGTACTACGTACGTATGCCATAATAACATTCATAGTCGTCTTGTTTATGCAATACATGCATTCCTTTACTTGTATTTACACTTGGGATGTGAGGAAATTCATGCATGTGCAATTAGTGCTAGTATTTAATTACAGTACTTACAACATTTTTTAATTCCCCTGAAAATGAGAAACTTATGCGTGATTATTTTTACAAAATAAGTTATTTACAACTGTGGGACCTACCGTTATTCACATGAATGCTACATCTTCGAATTCGATCTACCCAGGTTGTAGTACAATTATTTGACTTTCAACGGTTTGAATGAGAGAGATTAGATTAGGTTAGGTTGCAAGATGTGACATATGTATAATTGAAGAGGTGTAATTGTAATTATTTATTTAGGAATTAGGACCCATCACCCATCAAACTAACTAATCCATGAAATCAGGAAGAATAAGATGCTGTAATTAACTTATTCAATTCTATTAACAACATGACTTAAGCATGTTTGATAAAAACTGGATGAATCTGAATCTAAATGAATTAAATCTAATTCTAAATTTGTATGAAAAAAATTATTTGATAATTAATATGTCTGAAACATCTGAATAACAGATTTTTATTATTTTATCCCTCTAAAAAAATCAAAAAATTATTATAAATTTATTTGATACTTAATATAATAGTTAATATTGTAAAAAAAAAACATTCAGTCCATTCAGTCAAAAAAATGAGACTAAGCCATTCAGCCCAAATCGTCTCAATGATTGACCCGTTGTAAGACCCCGAATTTTATGAAATAAAAGTATTCAATTTTTCTTATAATTACAATTCAGTAAATGGTTAAATGGATAGAAGGTTAAAGTTAAGGGTGATATATGAATTTTTTTTCAAAACAAGCAAGTGGTTATAAAATACTCATTGTTGTCAGGGAATATTCGTTTGGTCGTAGAATATTCTTTCTGTCGGTGAATATTCGTACGACGGCGCAACCTTTTGTGGGCCCTGTAATAGAATAACTGTCGGATGAAGAAAACGACAAATTAAAGTTTTTAAAAATAACGGCGTAGTTGTTACCGTTAATACTGTTAAAATATTCGGTGGTTAAAACACAGTAGCACACGGTATTGCACCAATTATTGATTCTTACGTAAGAAGGCACTACTCAATAATTGTTACAGTAATTACTGTTCAGTATTTTATTTTATTGATTCAATAATTGCTGCATTGATATTTTATATTACTGTTGTTTCAATAAATTGTCGTTACACTGTATTTTCCATTATCGAAGAAATAATTCATATTATCTGAATAATATTATTTAATAACATTATTGGCAATGCCTAGAAAGTTCTGTCTAAGGAGAGGTTTGGTCACCTAATTGTGCGCCAGTAAGGAAAAATTCTTATTGGAAAGCCCCCTCTTTCCTGGGAACTGCCTGGTTGTCAATAATGTGTTTCTGTAATATTATTTGTGAATAATTAATTATTAATTTATATGATGAGAAAAATATTGATTTTATGAGGATATAGATGGAGAAAATTTTTAATGTGACAATTGTTGAAAATTAATATTTTATCTTTTTCTAATAAAATAATTCAATTAAATATATTATTTTAATAATATATTAATGATGATATTTTTACGATGAATGTGGGATATATGAGTATATGTGGAGGAGTATTTTGTTACCAAAAATATTTAAAGCATGTTTTATGTGTCGGTGGACCCCATTTTTTGGCTGAAATTTGATTATAGCCTATAAAATCGCCCGTTTGTGGATTTTGGTCAATTTCTGTTTGGAATTTGGAAAAACTTTATTCTGCAAAGTTGTAGAGAATTGAATTTCTATAAAAACTCGCGAGATTCGAATTTTTTGGCAAAAGGGCTATTTATTATGAATTATTGAAGTTCTGAAGCTTCGAAATAATTGATTTTTGGAAGTTTAAAATATTTTTAATATGAAAAACGTTTTTAAATTTTGTTTCCCTCATTTAACATGTGTTAGGGGCTGAGTTCTGATGTTGAGAGCATACGTATGAAGTCTTGGAAAAAAATATATAATATTATTAATTTAATAAATTTTCTGCTTTGGTGTTCTAAGCAATTTCCTGTAAATAGAGTGCTTAGGTTATAATTGAAAATCACACCAGAAACTGAAGTTTTCTCTCTCTATATTATCGAGCGTATTCTTGTGAGTATTTTGAGTATACTTTGAGTATTGCTATACGGTGCAAGTTCCTTCAGTGTTATTCCAGTCAGAGGTACTGTCTTTCGAGGTAAGGGATAGTAAGGGAGGTTATTTTCTTCTAAAATGATATTATTTCTTCAATATCATTATGCCGAAATATTGGTTGGAACTTTTTACCAAATTTAGAACTTTTTCATGTCGGGGTTACTATTCATGAGTTACTATTCACGAGTTACTATTCACGAGTTACTATTCACGAGTACTATTCACGAAGCGTGAAGATATTTTTTTGTGAAATTTCTATCTTTTGGTGTCGGAGTTACTATTCACATATACGACACTATTCACGTATACAACACTATTCATGAATACGGCACTATTCATCGAAAAATGAAAATTTTCCCTTTTCGTCTAAAATATCTATTGTGGATACTAGCTTTGATTGTATCCATGTTTTGATCATTCTTGAATTTTACACCACTATGATTATTTTTGAGGTATTTTTGGGCATGGATAAAATAAAGTACGAGTCTTTAATCCTTAATCCTTGTCATTTTGTTTCACTGGATTCGTTTCTTTAAAAATATTTTTTCATCATCCTCAGTCCTTAATGATGATATAATTGAATATTTTTGGCCTGTAGTGCAAAGATGAATGATTTCTGATGAATATCTTTGGCCCGTAGTGCAAAGATGAACAGGTGTTTAGATGAACATGATCAACTAATGAATATCTTTGGCATGTAGTGCAAAGATGACTTGTTGATGAATATCTTTGGCATGTAGTGCAAAGATGACTTATTGATGTATATCTTTGGCCGTAGTGCAAAGATGAATTTATTAGTATGATTATGAACATGAACTGTGATTTGGTATAACCATGATCTTTGATGTTTCAAGTGATAAAAATTATCTTTGTCCTGGATGAGAAAAGGAATTTAGAACAACAATTACGATTATGAGTTATACATGTGATTGTGGACAGGAATTGTTGATTGATGTTATAGGGATAAAACATTGTTGATTGACTTTTAACATGGAGAAGATAATAGACTTTATAGTCTATTTGACTTTTCTAATGGATTGCTCGTTCCGCTGCAACTATGGTTGAAATTTTTTATCATATACCATATGTTCTAAATCTCTGATTTATTACTGTTGAAGGCTATTGATAATTTATTTATCTTTAGTCATGACATTCTTTACTGAGCTAGTTGTGCTCATCCTTTTGCTTCACAATTCCTTTCAGGTAATACGAGTGTAGCTGGGTCGAGCGGGGGATAACAGGGGAATAGAACGGTGGTCATCATTTAGTAGTTATATTTGACGAATCAACTAGGGTGAAGCGAACCCAACGTTGGAAGGGTGTTTTGTCACTGTCATACAAGATGTCTAATGACATACCACCTCGTGTCATCATAAGACATGGATGTGTTCATCCACTTGCTGAGTATATCTACCAGCACTATCTATATGATCTTGGAGTCTATTTGAAATATAACTCTCAATTAGAGACAGTGGAGATAATGATATGTCAGGAGAAGACTTGCAATTGGGAAGAATATGATAGTAATCTTCTTGTTTTTCTTTGGGGTCTATTGGGTCAACCAAGGATAATTCTGTGGCCATATGATATCTATAATAACCTAGACGCATGGTCTCCCATGTACGAAGGTTTCCTTGAGCACTTCCCAAAGATTCTAATTTCTAAAACAGTTTTCGACTATACCTTATGTAAGGTGTCATTATGAGGTGCTGTCCACGGTTGGGACATGAGTCACAGTTGATATATATTTGTATACAAACTCACAGCATATGTGTTGTTGTATTTTGCACGACAATTGTTGTAATAAAGTTGTAGTTATTTTCTGTACCATGTATTTGGCGACTCAGAATGGGTTGGGTGGAATGGACTTATTTTGGGGTTGTTACACTCGTTCTCAACCATTCAGACGATTTTTTCAAAAAATAAACGCACTGAATGGTTAAATCGGTCAGCCATTCAGCAGAAAACAATCAGCCTCTAAGGTGGTGTTTGATTGTATCTTAACAGTACACATTTTTATATTAACAAGTCATCTGAATAGTTTAGACTCATATTTATTTATATATTGAAGGTGGATGGATAAAGATCCTCGTCTCCAAAATTTTATAATTCTTAGTTAAATTTTGGAAATAGTGAATTTTTAATTAATAATACTTTTTTGATGATTTAGTATTTTTCCAATAATATTTTTAAATTAAAAGAAACAATATATATTTTGAAAATATTTATTTTAAGAATTAAAATTAATCTTAATCATATATTCAAGTAATCTTTTTAGGGGAGGTGAGATTTGACAAGAGGTGCGGTCAAAATAAATCAGTATACGGTGGAGCTGGATCACAAATATGACTTTGACTCGTCAATCTCTTTGTAGGGAGAACATGACATTGAAAGTTTTAAACTACAAAAATAAACTGTTGGCACGTCACCACTTACTCGGTTAATTATATTTATGATTAAATATATATTATTTTTTAATTTATATATTTATAAAGGGTGTTAATAGTTGAGTAAGAGTAAAGGAGTAGAATACACATGTTTTATATATGTAATTAGAACGTGTAAACTTATCTCAAAAAAATTAAATAAAATTTTTGGCTTCAAATTAATACGTTGTGTTCAAATTACCATCATAATTTTTTTATTATTATCTTACTATTTTTAAACTAAGCACTTAATAAATTGAAGAAATAACATGGCAAAAAATATTTTTAAATTTTATAGAAGAGGCTTTTCTTGAAACGAAGAATGCAATAAATGTATTTCTTTTAATTTAAAATTAAAACTATATATTGTGATTAATCATGCTATGTATTGCGACAAATTTGAGTTGAATTACAAATGCAAAACATATCAAAACATGAAATTGAATAAAATTATATGAGGACGTCACTATTTACACATTTCTCCAAGAGGGTTACAACTAGGCATGCACAAACGGCCCGAGGCCTGCAGCTGGCCTGGAAGGCTGAAAAAAGGCCTCTAATTTATGAACAAAATCTAGCCTGACCTGATCTAGCAAAAAGCCCGGCCTGGCATGGCCTGCAGCCTTAGTCCGGCCTGAGCTCAGCCTGGCCCAATGTTAGAGGCCTGGCCTGCGTAATAAAAGACCCACCAAGCTAATTTTGTTTAACAGAATATGTATGTCTTATATATACTACCAAGGCCTAGCATAAATTTGGTGTGTAAGTGATGTGGGACTTACCAAAAACCATACTGAGAATCATACTACCAAGGCTTAGAGTAAGTGATGTGGGACTTTCTTATTCTTCCATTTATTTCATGCCCACACTGAGAATCATACTTAGATGAGTCCTATGTTTCGGAGGCTATTGAGCAATTCTTATGGAAAAGTTCAAAAGTATTTTCTGAAGAGGAATTCTCTCACAAATCAACTACTATAGCTCAAGGATGTGTTTAAGAAAAATATACTTAAAACTATCATCTTTGTGAGCAACTTTAGCCACTAAAGGAAGAGTTGCTCGAGTCCAAAAGGTGCTAATATTATCTAGTAAATTCCCATATGCAGCAAGTCTATCTGTCTGTGTTTCCTTGTCTCAAAGCATGTTGAGCTAGCTTGCTTAGGGATGAGAGCGATGCACTTCCTAATTAGTCCAGTTGGGAGAATAGAAATGCTTTATCGATTGAATCAGTGACATGGATTTTGTGTTGAAACTAATTAATTCAGTTTAAATTGGAACATATTTACATTAATTGAAACTAATTAATTCAGTTTAAATTGGAACATATTTACATTAATGTACTCGTAATGTACATCTTTGTTGGTGCCATATTATTCAAACTTGCCTATCATTTTTCCTGTAGAGAGAATCAGCATTGAAGAAGCAAGGGGAGGTTCTCAATTACAATCTTAGATATTTAAAAGAGACTATTTGTGTTTGTAATTCTGTTGCATCATCTGCTCCCGTCTACCACGAGGTCTCAGGTTTGATCTTGATTGATGTAATAGAAATTAAAAAGTGAATTGATAGATGAAAAGCTAGCTGAAATTATCAAATCCGATGGAGGTGCAGCCAAGCAAGCTGGTCCATTATCAAATCCCACATTGGTTAAAGCATATAAAGAATGGTGTTCTCAGGGTATATATATTTATATTCAAATCCCACATTGGTTAACAATCAGTTCTTCTCCTTCCTTTCTTTGATAAAATGAGGAGAGTTCAATAAAAATTTTTAAAGTTAAACATAAGTGGGCTAAACCTAGCCTGGCCTTGGTCTGGCCTTAGTCTGCCCCGGCCTGTGTAGCAGGCTCTCACAGACCACAATTTTTTTTCAATTATCCGGCCTGGACTGGCCTTTTATGATTTAAGCCTGGGCCTGATTCGGCCTGGTCAATGGTCAAAGCCTGGCAGGCCTAGACCAGGCCAGGCGGCCTGTATGTGCATGCCTAGTTACAACTAATACTTATCCCCACGTAACTGACAATCAAAAAAGTTAACGTGAACATTCATAATATATATTATTTTCCTTTTGTTATTTGAAGTCAATTTTGTAATAAATTAATTTTAAATTTGTTATGGGAGCAACAAATATGATAACTAGTACCACTTTTTTAAACTAGCTTGTAAACATTATTATTTTGTTGTAAAAAAACTAATTTTATTAATTTTGAAATTTAAAATTTCTTAAATTAATTTTAAATTTAAAATGTATCAATTCTACTTTTTAAATAATAATGTTTCTGCTCTATAAAAAAATTACAAATTACAAAACTTACAAATTTAATAGATATATTTATGTTCGTATTTTTAAAATTTTGTTAATTAGTTAGTTAGTTAGTTAATTATTTTTTTTGAAAGGAACTTATAGTATTGATTATTACTTTTAACACATATTATTTTAAACACAATTTTTATAATTTATAAACGCAACGTTTGAAGATCAAACACAACTCATCAAAAATCGCGCAGTGTTTAGGCCTAATAATTTCTTTCGAACCCGACAGAATCCATCTGATTCCAACCCTAATGGAACCCAATTTTTAAAACTTATAAGGTTAGGGTCGGATATGAGATATACCTTCCCATCTTCGCCTCAAACCCGGTTATATGTACATATATATTTTGCTATGGACACTATTGCAACAAACAAATCTCCCCCGATCCAATAGCAGATTTAATGGTTGAGATTGACTTCGGTATGGACCCGACCGGCGACCGTTAGAAAAACTAACGATTTGTGCAACTCTTACTAGCAATAGGGAAATAACTTAGTTGCCTTTGAGTTTATTTGAATTTTATCATAACTGTTACTTTTACTAGCGGTCAGGTAAAACGACGTTGTTGTTCGTGAAAGAAGGAAGAAGAGACGAAGCCTGGCCGCAACATAAAGAGTATTCTACATCAAAATTCAACTTTATTTCAGTTAATCTACTCCAATTACTTCGGTTAATTTACTCTAATTGTTGTATTGATCCAGTTTATATTAATACGACAATTTTACAATAAGATCTCATGCTTTACACGGATGCACATGATAATACCTATAAAACATAAAATTAAGGGTATGTATAAACTTACAATAATACATTCTTAAGACTTGCACAATTTTTAGTGGGTTTGTTATTGTAAATAGAAAGACTAAAATATTAGTATAAATGTATGAGATACATAGTTGATGGAAGAAAAAATTGTTCAAATAATTTTTTTTGTAGTGGATCGTAACGTAACTAAAAATTTATTAGTCATGTATGTATACATACATAGAGTCCGGCTCCAGTACAGACCTATTTTGTTATATGTATCCAAATCACATCAAAAACACTGTATTATAAAAAAATTCAAGTTCCACAAAATATTAAACTTGTTTTTTAATTATTATTTTTTAAAAAAAAAAGCAAAAAAAAATAATCCAAATTTTAACAAAATCCGGGCATTCAGACTTAATCATGTGTGTAAATACATATTACTCAAATTGTTATTTCATACATGTAATTTTAATAATATTTTATAAATTAACAAAAACTCGTTAAAAAATGTCGATTGTAATATTCTTACTAGTAATTGGAGTAGATTAACCGAAATAAAGTTGAATTTTAATATAGAGTACTCTTTGTGTAACGGCCAGACTTTATCTTTTCTTTCTGTCTTTTTTTTTTTTACAACAAACTGTTTATATTTAATTATGATAGTCGATTGGGCGCTATTCCTACTAACAGTCATTCAAAACGATAAAGTATTCACGAACGACAACGTTGTTTTGCATGATCGCTAGTATGAGTAGTGACTAGGTAAATTCTAAATTAACTTAAGGGCAACTTAGTCATTTTCCTGACCGCTAGTAAAAGTTGCACATGCCGTTAGTTCTTTTAGCGGTCGGGCCCATGCCCAAGTTAATCTCAGCCATTAGATCTGCTATTAGACGGTGAGAAATCTATTTGTTAAAACAGTGTCCATATCAAATTGTTGTTATGAATCTTTACCCTTTTAAAAATTAGCATTTCGTGTATATATATGTTATTTCATTATAAAATCATAATATTTGTAATATAATATGTTACTAGTAATAGAAATGTTGCATGTTGTTTAATTTTAAATTAAAAATAATTATACAAAGTAAGATAAAAAATAGATAAATTGAATTTGAAAAAAAGAGTAATTGAATAAACGGAACAAATATGGGGTATTATTTTCGAGAGCGGATCGAATAACTCCATATTAACGGGACGTGTATAAAAAAATAGTCCCGGAATCATACCCCCACCCCGTTAGCAGGCCTAGCGGTATTTATGAAGGTTCAAATATTACATACAATACTGTCACAAATGTTGGTAACCATGCAAATCCATAATAATGCTGAAATGTTTAAACTCCTTTGTTTTAATTTTTTTTAGAATTATAACTTTTTAATAAAAAAATAATACTCCCTCCGTCCCAAATTAATTGCTCAATTTTGACTTTTTAAAATTAAATTGACCATTTTTAAAACTAATTTTTTTACTATTTTTGTTAAAATATAGATGAAGAGATTATAACAAAAAGAAAATATATACAATTTATTACTAATCCTAATTTTTATAATTTTAAAAATATAATTATATATGCTTAATTATTAATTCTAAAAATAGTCAATTTGACTTAAAAAGGTCAAAATTGAGCCGTTAATTTGGGACGGAGGGAGTATATCTTATTATAAAAATAATAGGATTTTTATTATGAAATAGAAACATAAATAAATTTGTATTTATTGTATATATTGTGTCATTGTATTTAGTTATATAGTAAAGTAATTTTTTTAAGTCACAACTCAAAAGATGTGTACTTTTCTTCTTTTTCTCTTATTTTTTTTAAATAAAAAATAAAAAAAAAATAAAATAATTATAAGCATTCACTGCTTCATACTTGGGCCAAAACTACATCATTGGCGGGCCCTGCCCCCGGGCAAGATTATTGTAGGAAAAGCAAGAAATTACCCTTTCACTTCGGCGCACAACGGAGGAATTTTCTCTCTCTTCTGTTCATTTTTTCCATCTCGCTCTTCCAAGTCTTGTTCCTCTTCACTTGCCTCCTCCCTCTTTGTCTTGATTTTTACAAAAAACACAGAATTTTTGCTTCTCTCTTGTATCTATTATCATATCTCCCTATATCTATATCTATACACACCTATATACAATTATCATATTTGTGTTTCGAGTAATTTGAAATGAAATCTCTGGGGAAGCTAAGAAAACTTGCACTCCACAAAAGCGATCCCAAGGAGAAGAAGGATCATCAATATTCGGTGCAATTGGATGTGCTAGCTCAGGCTTCGCAGGTAGCTCCTTTTTCTATGTTATATTGTTTTTTTATGTTGTAATTCTAAATCTCTGCTTCAAATTTAGCATAAAATGAATTGCTATGCGGTTAGGGTTTCTTTATCTGCTTATTCGAAGAAGTAGACTGCACTATATGCTATACTCTTCAAAAGTTATCATAATTTTTTGAGCTGGCAATAGATTCACTGCAAATCCTTTTGTGCAATTTTTGAATAATTTGGCAGCAATGCTGCTGGTTTGGTTCAAGCGAATTAGTGAATTTCTCTACCTACTAAATTTGGGTGCGCTACCATATTGCATATATAAGCATAACCTTTCTCGTCTCCATGTCTACAGGTTTATTCGTTGAAAAGTAGTACGGTTGAAAATGATTTTGTGCTAATCTATGATAAAAAAAAATTTACCTAGAAATCAATCTACCAAGAATTCAAAATCTTCATGCACTGACATTCATCGAATTATGTTCACCATTCTAATAATATAAGCTACCATTCTCATCTGCCAAACCTGGGGTTGTCATCAATCTACTTAAGTCACTATATTGCTGTCAAACTACTGTGTATCTCTTTGTCACAACAGACATGTAGTGAGTTGTGTATTATATTTCCTAATTCTATTTTTTTGAGCCGCACATACGTTTCCTTGGGCTAAGCTAAAAAAAGATTCTTTTGAAAACTAGTCGATGCTAGTCAATGATGGCCCTCAAAAACAGATAATAATTTGTGGCCAAAATTACCTACAAAAAACAAAAATAAAAAGAAAAGAAAAAATAGTTTGTAGCTCTGTTTACATAAGTAAGCTTATGTCTTCCTCAAATCAGTGTTGCCTTGTTAGGTTCATTGTTCGGATCAAGTTCAATGTCAACCATATTTCCTTTTTTGATTGATTCAAATTCCCAAATGTCAATTGGTTTGCCAACTAAACACGTGGTTAAGGTGGTGTTACGATGGGAACAAGAAAATTTAAAGAAAAATGCAAAAAAGTTCCCCAGGCTGCTCATAATTGGCCAGGGGCACTTTTCAAGATTTTAGAAGCATTTTTGTGTCTAGAGAATTCTGGGAAATGATGGAGCCATCTGAGAAAGATATTGGTGGCGGTGGTTAAAAGGTAGAATATGACAATTGCAACAGTGTTATTGATGTGTTAAGAGGCAAATTATAATTTTTAAGCAATATCTCCTATGAAAAGTTGTAACTTACATGCATGGATTTTAGTCATAAATCCGTTCTTCATTTGCTGATTATAGAATATTCATTTTCCATTTTGGCAGGATATGCAAGATATGAGGGGTTGCTATGATAGCTTACTATCTGCAGCTGCTGCAACAGCTAATAGTGCTTATGGTAGCTAATATCCTGATTTTGCTATCAAACTATATCTTTTCTAGGGAATTTTAGAAACTTATGCGCGCACGTGTTCTTTTAGTTGAGCACTTGTTGTATTTTGATATATAAGCCTGACCCAGACCTCTCTTTTGATGTCTATTCTAGCATGTGTGTTATATGCCATGACTAATAGTTCAGATCATTTCTAACTTTCATAAGGTTAGACTTGAAGTTGAAAGTAAAGCAGACATCCCCTTTTAAATTGACCCCTAACGAAATTATACCAAAAGGGTTGGCACATACTGATACGAGTGTTTTGTTTATTCTCAAGTCTTAACTTAGACTTGGTATCACTTCACCCTTTCTAATTGACCCCTTCTGTTTTGACATACTGAAAAGGGGTCAATCAAAATTGGATAAAGGTAGCAAGGTTCTCAGACCCAGATCGGTCATCGAATCAAAAAAGGTAGCGGGTTACTGGTCCAACCAGTGGTCGAACCGTTATTGACCCAGTGACTTCATTAATATATAAAAAAATATATTATTAATAAAAATTTTATAAATATCATTTTTTTATGAACTAAAATATAGTAAAGTTGAGTTACAATATTACTAAAAGTGGTTAATTTTAATATTAATTTTTTTTTGGCACAAAAAAAATTGGGTCATTGGGTCAATAACCGGTTTTACCGGTTGAACCATTGTTCCGACCGGTGGGTGTTTTGACCAAAAATGATTTTTTTGTTCAAACCGGATTGGAGTGCCAACCGGTTCCAATTTTTACCGGTCTAACCGGCGGTCCTATCCGGTCAGGTTTTTAAAACCATGAAAGGTAGTATTTTTCACAAATTCACTTGTCATGCACATTGTGTTGGATGGGTATATTTCTCGTGATGATTCCATATTCTAGCTCCTTCAGTTCCTGACTTTAAAATTTTACTTGAAGAATCAATTGCATTTTAAATTTTCTCTGTATGCAAGGATGCATCAAAGTAAATTCGACATCTGTGTTTCAGAATTTTCAGAGGCATTGCTGGAAATGGGGAACTGTTTACTGGAGAAAACTGCATCCAGTGCTTATGGAGAAAATGGTGAGAAAATCAATTTTGTTTGCTAGAAAGTTAAGAGTTAATTTGTTTAGGGAAAATACTTGTGACACTGACATACTCGTGAGATATAGATGCGAGTAAAAGACAGAGAGTTGGAAGCTTTATCCTAAGAAGGAAAAAGGGAGGTTGAATTCAAGAGAATTAAGCTCTGAACTGATAGTCAATCAGCCCTTGAATTGTTGTTAACATATTCAAAGTATTGTGTGATGTAGATGTGACCCAAGTACATAAATTTTGAAGCTCTAATCTTTTCAAGGAATAAAAGAAGTAGAAATCTCTCAATTGATATAATGAGGTTTCTTACTCACCGTTTATGTATACATATAGGATAACTAATACTCCCTTCGTTCCTTTTTAAATTGTCTTTTTAGAGAAAGTTTTTGTTCCTTTTTATCTGTCGTTTGTTGATTCCAAAAAAGAATTAGTTACTTAGTTTCCCATATTCTCCCTAAACAGTAAGCACAAATTTTTTTTCTCTCATCTTTACAACTAATTTGCTCCATTGAGGTAACCTTCTCTCTTTTCTCTCTTATCTTAGCAATGAAGGGGTAATATTGGTATATTATACCGAATTTAATCAATTAGTTGAAGCATCAATTACATTTCTTACTCATAAAACTTCATTTAAAAAGATAGGAGGGAGTAGCAAACGGCTGGGTTTTCTCTTGGAATTTAGTATTGTGGCAACAACTTTTTTACTTATGTTTTGCCATAGAATGATCTCTCTTTTATGCTACATCTGATGCGGTAGTCTTTGTCTTTATCTTTAAAAAATATTAAGAGGTAGTCTTTGTAAATGTGTTCACGAATATGCCAATTGTCAACACTAGAAAGGTGGTCGATTGTCACACATGAATTTTCTTTTATGGGGGCATCATTTTTTAACAAAGTCTAAAACGGATGATGAAGTTAGCAACATAATATGTATATTAAACATTTCATGCATGACAAAGTTAAAAAAAAAATTAATTCTAGCAAGATATGAGATAAACACATTAAAAAGATAATTTAAATGCCATGATGCCTTTAGTAAACAAAAGAAAAAAAAATGTAAAAACAAAGCTTAAAATAGAATCTCAATTGTCAAACTTTGTTTATTGTCTGGCCTTTAACTTGAATGATTTGATGTATCCAGCTTATATATTAGTTAGGAATTGTTAGGATATTTCTTTGCCACGTATTTGAGTGATGACACCACAGATGAGGAGAATTTATGATAATTGGCAAGTAAACTTTTGGAAGACGAAAAGCTAAGGCTTTGTCTAAACCTATGGAAGAGTGAGGGAGTGGCAAGAAAATGGAAAAGAAAATGAAATGTAAAAGAATGTACGAGCCTTTTCAACTGTTTATTACTATTATTTTCTTCTTCGTATTTGAAACGAGTTTTTACAGGTATATCTAATTGTACTTCTGTTCATAGTAGGTTTATTTCTAATTTTACTGTTCATTTTTATATGGAGTTCTTATGCCTTTAAGCAGTTCAAAATATTGACTCCAAACTTTGTTGCAACATTACCCGTATAACTTTAAACTGAATTTCTTCATCATCTCAGTGGAGGCTGTGGGCCCACCCTCCCTTAGGTGGATATGCCCTTGTGTTAATCAATTAGTAATTTTCAGAAGATGATCCATTCAGATTGGTGGGGCCGGTCCTCTTTTAGTCCTTTTGACATGTTATATAACCATGTGAACATAACAGTGATTATTTTCATATATATATGCAGGAAGAGTATTACAGATGCTGGGAAAAGCGCAGTTAGAACTCCAGAAAATTGTTGATAGTTATGTGAGTGCTTAGTGTCATGCTGTAGCTACATCACACGCTTTGAGCTTACAGCATTAGATTGACTTTGATCTGGTAATGACTTATTGACTTATTGCTTTCTGAATACCAGCGCTCACATATAATCCTTACAATTACAAGCCCTTCAGAGTCTCTTCTCAGCGAGCTCCGGAAAGTTGAGGTTTGTCTATAATGCATTATGTTTATTTTATTTTTCAATTGGCAAGCTTGGTGCCCAGGTATGGGGATTGGAACCAATAACCTTGAGGTTGTTCATCAAAGCCTCTGCCATTTCGCCCACCCCAAGGGGTTGTAATGCATTATATTAGTCTTTCGTCTTATAAGTAGAATAGATAGGGATTCGGTATACAAATATTGCATAATTCAGATTTGCTGGTGGTATATAATGTTACAAAAATGTGGGATAAGATATGATGGAGATACATTAACTTATTGACCCCCCCAAAAAATACAAAATTTATTATGCATTTTATATGTAAATAATAGAAAAAAATTATCTAAATATTGCCTTTTAAACTAGGATGATATTTTGTCTATAATTCTATACTTGTAGAAGCAAAGAGAGGATTAGAAGTAAATCAGAAAGTCTGTAAGCTATATTAGGAAGCCAATTTTATTTCTTCTTCTTGTTCTTTGTCTTCTTTTCTCTCTCTAGATCTGATGTGCCCTAAATTATGTGTAAAGCAAAAAGAAACCACTCTCTTTGAAGGGAAATTATTGTTTTCAATTTTAATCCAAGTTGACCTCCATTTGTTTAAAATGAAATTATTTTTTACCCCAAATTGTATCTCCAATAAAAAGAAAAGAAAAGAAATATTGGGTATTCAATAGTATGTCTATGTCGTGAACATTCATATCCAGAACATATCCAAGTCTGATATGCATCTGTTATGCATTTTGCAGCGACGGAGAATACTTTTTCCATAGGTCGTCTCTATTATTGTTATTAACTTCTTAGGTCTAGCTGCAATAAA
This sequence comes from Panax japonicus, assembly GCA_020205505.1. Taxonomy (NCBI): domain Eukaryota; kingdom Viridiplantae; phylum Streptophyta; class Magnoliopsida; order Apiales; family Araliaceae; genus Panax; species Panax japonicus. Next base: position 19,727,951 of record CM035095.1, read on the forward strand.
TTAGGCACATTTGTTGTGGACCTTTATGACCTTTCCTTTCGTTTATATATTGTAGGTATGGTGTATTCTTTCTATTAAAACGTACCCCTTTCTTATGTGATTAATTTAGATGACGTTGTTGAGGTTTTGGTTTTGGTTTTGGTTTTGGTTTTAGGCATGGGAAGTTTTGTTGAGGATCTCACGCGATATACCTATTTTGTGATTACGTTGATAAAAGTTATCTTGCATTGTGCTTGCGTTCTATATTTTACTTGGCCAATTCTAAGCAAGAATTTAGTAGATTTGTGGTACCTTGCATGTTAACATCATGCCTATGGTTCACCGGCCACAAAATTAAATCCTCACAGAGGATAATTATTAATCAATCACAACGAACAATTCAAGCTCCATGAATTTGAATGGATATGCATTGATGCAATAAACATGTATATTCAGTTTCTAGTGGACACCATTTATAGTACTTGGTAGTTATTAGTTATGATTCATATGCAGCTAAGTAGCGGACCAAGATGCTGGGGAAAACTAAGCCTTGATATATGAGAAACTCCAAGGCCTTCTTACCAAATCTAATCATACCAAATTAAACAGGTCAAGCATGAGCTATGTCAAACTTGCTAAATAAAAAATAAAATCATTAGAAGTGCCAAGCTTAGGAGATATAGTATTAATATCTCCTTAATTATCTGTCAAATATATTGGGAGATTTGATAATCTTTTCTTTCTGAAAAATATATTAGGAGATTAATCTCCTAAAAAGAGAATTAGTTCCATGATCCCTAAGTTAATTACACTTGGACAAAAGAATTCGAGCTTTAAATACTGGTTCTATAAAGTTTCATCCAAGTCGTGGTTGAACAGCCCATTGTCAGATCTATGCAGCTTTTATTGTGTATGACAATATGCTTATACTTGCGACTTGCCATAGTTGATCATATGTATTTATATACTCCCTTTGTTCAAAAATATATGATCAATATTGAATTTTTGAAGTCAATTAAAATTCAATATTGATATGAATTAATTGAGTTTTAGACAATATAATTATAAAAATTGCAATCTATCTAGTTATTAATACTAATTACAAGGTTTATTATTGTCAAAATTTAAATAAATTACTTCAATTTTTGAATTTAAAATAACTCAACTTTTATGAAGTCTAACTTGATACTATATTTTAGAATGGGGGAGTATAATAATACTTGTCATGCTCTTTCACTTCTTAAATAGACCGAATTTTCCGATGTAAATGAAGTAATAAACATAAGTAGATGTTTCCTTACTTGACAAAATTTAGGCGTTTGATGACATGATTTTGCCTGTTTACAACTTTCTTTAATTTCTGGAGGTTGTCTTACTTGGTGAACCATCTAACCAGTGCTATTGCAAAACCAAATTCCTAAGCTGCAAAAACGTATAGCTTTCCTTACCAGGCATTCCTTGCCTAGTAAGGCCTATTAGCTTGACATTTTCTAGGAGCTGCATTGATACAATATTATGATAACTTATGGTTATTGAGTTTTTTCTGTTTTACTGGTGCAGGAGATGAAACTGCAGTGTGATGGAAAAAGGTATAAATGTTCCAGTTCTAGTTTAAACTTCTTTCGCTAAGGTGCATCTTTATAGATTTTCTACATGATCTCCAGAGGGGTATATGAACACATGCTGGCACAATATAGAGATAAAGGTAGGTTGAGAAGTGGAAAAGGTGAAAGTATTTCTTCTGAGCAAGTAAAGGAAGCTCGCATAGAATATGATGACGTGGCAAGACAATGTATTTTTAGGGTGGAATCTCTGAAGAAAGGGCAATGCCGCAGTCTTTTAACACAGGCAGCTCGTCATCACGCGGCACAGGTTCCTTTACATCTTCCATGAGCTCAAGTGTCCTAGCCTCTGTCCTTGGAGGATTATTAATTATTTTATTTCTTTTTTTCCCTTCTACCCCCTGAAAACAGTTGAATTTCTTTCGGAAAGGACTTAAATCTCTCGAGGGAGTTGATCCCCAAGTAAGACTAGTTTCCGAAAAGCAACACATTGATTACCAATTTGGTGGACTAGATGACGGGGAAGATGGAGAGGGCGAGACAATGAATAGCTATGAGAATAATGATGATGGGGAATTGAGTTTCGACTATAGACATAATAAGCAGGGATTTGATAATGATTCCACATCAAGGATTTCGATGGAGGTACTTCTCTTTCTTACAAAACGTCCTATATTATGGTTGCTTTTAGTATTAATCACCAAAACCTTTACTTAATTCTCGAGCCTCAGTTTTTGGATGCAATGAATTATCACGTTAAATTAATACTAGTGAAGTTAGGATGTAAGGATAAGATTGATTAGTTTTTTCATCTTTGTTGGTCTACACTTGGTGCAGTTAGCTTTTTTCTCCATAGATCATAAGGTAAAAACCAGCATGACAAACTCAGTGTTGGACCTGTTGGTGTTTTTTTGAACTACCGAACTAGATAAGAGAATGGGGCTTAACTGAATTGGAATAATAATGAGAATTCCCAAAAGAATCCCTAAGCATTCAATTTATTTAATGGAATAGAAACTAAATGTGCAGTTTAAGTTGTCTTTATGATGGAACAACTATTGTTGAGTTTCCTAAAAGAATTAAAGATACGTCACAAGAAAAACTCACGAACAACACTTGTCACTTGCATGACCAAGGTCAAACTTTTAGCAGAAATGAATTATGGCACTATTAACAATCTGCGCTATAAGTCAGAAAATAAAGCCAAACATGGATGGTAGACAAGCTAACCTGCTTAGAGGGTCCTGTTAGACCCCTCTTGGTTGCTCCTGAATCATGCTCCTACAATTGGAGAAGATTCATTTTTATCTTTTTTCCTTCTATTGGATGTTCAAACAATCCTTCCCAGTTCGTCTTCTTCTTCATTCTTTCTTACATGAATCCGTATCGGTGGGACCCCATATCAAATCCATCACTTTATGCACTCTTTAGTTTAGGTAAAGAATCACCATATACATGACAGTTCAAGCATGGATGGAATGGGTCGTTTTTTGTTCTGTTTTGTAAGTCTTACTCATTTAATATACATAGCTAATTTTATGTCTGATGTACTGAATTCTGCAGTTGGACCAGGTTGACGTTCTGCATCCTTATTCTTTGAAATTTGAAGCAACAGAGGTAAATCGACTTTGGCATCCCTTTTGAGTAGTTGGTGGAACTGTTTATTTTGCATGTTTAGATTGAGGAAAGTAATCCTTTCCTCAACTTTGCTTAGTATAGTTACTGTATTTTAAAATATACAACATCCACAACTATTGTTCTGGTTTATAAAGAAACTGTAGACATCATATCATCAACTGTGAGGAGGTTGGTAATGGGAATTTATATAAGCTTCCCCATCCTTCCTCACATGCAACGCCCACTTGAGCAGGCATGCAGTCTGAACTCTGGAAAACAAACTGACAGGGTGGCGGTTTTTACGTCTAAATTAAACTCGTATCGAAGAGCATGAGAGGTATGAAACCATGACCTTCTGGAGTTAAATATGTGATAATGCGATCGACTAGAAGCTCCAAAAGCTTAAAATCTTAGAAAATTAACCCGCCAGAGCTTTTCTTGAAAAACTTTTGGAATTGGTTGTGTACTGTGAACCTTGTGAACTTTTCCCAGTCTTTTTATTTGTCAATTCAATGAGAAAAAAAATGTCAACTGCTCCGTCGCTCCTATCATCTAAAGCATTCTCTATATTTTCAGATAACTCCTAGCAAAAACCAAGGGGCACAGGCTTTCAGTAAGGGACCTCGACCGAGCAGCCATTCTGCCCCAATATATCCAGATAAGTCGGATCCAGCTGAAAGGGGTAGGGAAATGCAACCATCTGTACAAAAGTTTGACACACATGTGTTGCCTATGCCAGCATCAGCAAATATTTCACCTTCAAACACCACAGTCTCTGGCCCTCAGTCAAGTTCTACAAGCCTCAGCACTAGCTCCCCAAATCTGCGACATTCATCCCCACTTCGCAGTGCGAATCATGAGAAAAGTAAAAATTCCTCCCTCCCACTGCCCCCGCCTTCTGGGGGACATTTATTTCCACGCTTAGATACACAAAGTTCATTCGATCTTAACAGAAATAAACGTCAAGCTTTTTCTGGTCCAATACCAAGTAAACCTTGGTCAACCAAGCCTATGATATCTACCAGCAGTCCCATCACCTCCACAGATGTTCCTCATCTAAATTCTGGTTTGCTTTCTCGAGTTCCAGTTTCTCAACCTTCTTCATCTCCAAATGTATCCCGTAGTGCTTCACCTACCCTTGTATCTTCGCCTAGGATAAGTGAGCTTCATGAGCTCCCTAGACCTCCTGGCAGTTTAGCCTCAAGGCCAGCAAGTTCTTCCATAATTGGGCATTCTGCCCCCTTGGTAAGCATAAATCATGAGCATTCTCCTACAAACAGAAGCCCTACGCTGGCATCAAATGTAGCATCTCCTCTTCCAGCTCCTCCATTAACTGTTCCTCGGAGTTTCTCTATACCCTCTAACATTCAGAAAAAGGCATTACATAAGGCCAAGCTGTTAGAACCTTCTCAAATACCAGAAAAGATTGAAGATGTAACTTCTCCTCCTCTGACACCTATGTCCCTTTCAAACATTAAGTCACTATCAACTGTTTCTGAGGTAGCCTCCAACTCTGGCCAGATCAGAGGTAATAAAGGCCCCTATCTGTTCTATTTTGTTTCAAGTACCTCATAAGATGTTGAAAGATCCCAATACCGTAATAACAATAAATTGTCCTGATAATTCCTTTGTAGTTGGTAATGTTAGGAATTAAATGCATGAAGTAGCTTCATATCATCTGATTTCGAATTCATAGTTTTTGGGGGTTAGGGAAAGAGTGATATGACCAATCAATGTGTCAATTGAAGAAGTTACAGAGTGTTGTATGACTATTAAGATGATTTTATTTTTTTTCTGTCAAAGTAGTGGTCTTTTGTGCAGAACGGAGTAATTGAGACTTTCACGTAGTAGTTCGCATCTATTTTCTGATACGACTTTCAGCATTGGTTTCAATTTTCTTTTTCAAGTTGCTATTGGACAGTGCATTAGTAGTTTCCCCAAAACCACACTAATCCTCGTGTTGAGGTTCTTTCAACATGGTGGGTGTCCATACGTACCATGAGGTGTCAGACATATTTGGTCGGGGTCCCAAATTCTTCCCTTTTGCCCTGGGTGTTGGCCCAGCCAGGTAATGAAGAGGAGGATGGTGTTGGGAGTTGAAGATGGAGTCTTAAAATCAGTTGTTTAGATAAACGGAAGCATATAAGATAAAATAAATACTATGAAGGGGTTTTTTTCCCTTATGTTTTTGTGTTACTCTGGTCATAGTGCTGAAGGTGAACTTTCTGTGGAAACAGGTGGCGGCTGATTCCTATTGCTTTCGTTGAGGAGCATATTCACTGGTCTCTGGCTGCTGGCTGGGTATAGGTTTGTAAATATGATGTTTATGTAATATGGATTTTTTTGCATCTGGTTCATTGTTTGTCACAAGTTGGAATGAACTCAGCTCCGCACAATTTTGTCATCAATAATCATATCACCGTTACACTGTTATCGTGTCTATTTCTAGAAATTGAAGTTTGCATCTCTTTATTGAGAAGCAATTGCAATATACTACTAGCTGTAGGTCTTTCATACTATGTTCCATCCGGTAACATTCTTTTTGGTCCAATCATTTAGCAGCTCTTTCTAAGAATATAAGGCTATTTCCGGTAGCCGGTATATGGTGCTGAGTTGGGTCGGTCCGAGCAAAGCCAGAGGCTGTTGTGCTTGGAATAGAGGTGGCAAACGGGCGGGTCTGGGCCGGGCCAACAGCGGGTCGGGTCAAAAAGGATCGGGTTTTTTGTGGACCAAAAAAGTTGGGCCGTGGCCCGACCCGGCAAGCGGGCTTCTTCCCCTATTTTTTTTGAAAAATTTTGCTACACCAAAAATAGTAATAATAATAAATATTAAAAATAATAAAATAATTTATAATAAACAATAATTCTAATTATCTACACTAACTACATACCTCAATCAATTAAAATTTTAATAGTATTATAAATTACTTTCAAAGTATATAATCAAATTTGATTTTTTAAAATTATACTTTAAAATTAATATAATTTATTAAACTTTTAAAAATGCATTCATGACTCCACAAATATTGTTCCAAGAGATATCTAATTAATTTTTAAGATTTACACGGTTAGAACTTGGAGATGTCAAGATTTTAGCAATTTGAATATTTAAATTGATTTTCAGAAGATTTGCATGACATGATTTTAGGCATTACCCAATATCTCATTATTAACAGCCACATCAATTAGGGGTGAGCATTCGGTTATTAACCGAACCGAATAAGTATTTCGGTTATAACCGAAAACCGAACTTATACTGTTGTAGATATCCGAACAAGTAACCGAATTTTGTGATAACCGAATAACCGAATAACTGAAAAACCGAATAACCTATTCGGTTATTCGGTTAATAACCAAATTTAGAAGACTTAGCAAGTACAGTGAATTGAACAGGTGAATATTCAACAGCAGCAACAAGCCAACAGCAGAACAATTCCTACATATTACAAAAGACAGCAGCAACTAGCCAACTACAGTCTACATATTACAAAATGAACTGTCATTCGACAGATAACAGCAACAAGCTAACAAGTCAACAACAGAAGTACAAAACAGTTCCTATAGTGAGACCATCAAAAGCTTCCTTCACACCGATCAACTTCCTTTGCTTTGCTTCTTGAGCTTGCAATACATCTTGCAATGTATTAATTAAGCTGCACATTATCTCTCTTCAGAATCATAAATCTGATCCTGTAAGCAAAATTATACTACATGAAATGTCAGGATTAAGGTGCAAGGGGTTGGTACATGAAAGCAAGACTACATGAAACAAATTGAAACACAAAATATACTACATGAAATGTCAGGACTCAGGATTAAGGTGTCAGTAAAATAAATCGCCCAATAAACAATCAACATGGAACACAAAATATACTACATGAAACAAATTGAAAGTCAAATTATCATTCTTATGCAACATTTCAATCTGATCTATAAGAACCCAGAATTTCATTGAAAGTCATACTATCATTCGTATGCAACAAACAATTCAATATCAGGAAAATAGAAAATTATTCTTCATTCGTAAAAAAAATTGAATAATAAAAACAACAAAATCAAGAATAATAAAAAAAAACCTTGAAATCTGGAAATTGAATAATAAAAACAACAAAATCAAGAATAATAAAAAAAACCAAAATAGAACATAGATTTGTTAGATCTAACCAAAAATAATTGATATAATTTCAATTCCATGTTTTAATTCACATAACTAAAACATGAATTGAAAAAATTAGTAGATCTTAGTAATTATTTTACCTGAGATTCTGAGAAGAGAAGTAAAGAGAGAGAGACTTGATGCAGAAACAAAAGAACCCGAAATCTGGCCGCCGAAGGCGATGAGGGTCGAGGGAGGCGATGCCGTGACTGCCGCCGGTCGAAGGGAGGCGATGAGGGTCGACTGTCGTGGGAGGTGAGGCGATGAGGGTTTAAGATCAGAGATCTGGCCTCTGTCTCTGTGTAGTAGACTGTGTTTAGGATTTGGGAATTTGAGAGAATGAGATTGAGAGTAACACCTGCGAAGTCAATAAGTCATGTGTTCGGTGTAAGCATCAATAAGTAGAGTAAGATGTGTTCGGTTTTCGGTTAACCGAATAGCCTAAAAACAAAACCCGTATAAGCTAACCGAAACCCGTAATATAATTCGGATATAACCGAATTGTTACAAATAACCGAATTATTAGAAAATTTCGGTTAAATTATTTCAGTTCGGTTCGGTAATTCGGTTATATCAGTTTTTTGCTCACTCCTAACATCAATTAAGAAATTTCAAACTACAATTATTATTTACTACAACTATAATACTTAAAAATATATTTTTATATTGAAGATTGCATTAAAAATAAATAGTTGTTGTAGCTCAGTTGGTTTGAACTCTTATTTATTTACTTACAAGTCTTGTGTTTAAGTCTCATAACCCACAAATAGCAACATTTTGTTTTTTTTTAAAAAAAAAATCACGGGCCGCGGGCCGGGTCAAAAATGGCCCAAATTTTGTGAGCTAAAAAATTACGGCCCAAAGTCCAATCCGTAATGAACGAGTCAGCCCAACCCGCGGGCCTGTGCCATATTTGCCAGATCTAGCTTGGAATTCCAACCCTGCCTCAAGTGAAACTGATGTTTGGTTTAAAGTTAAAACTCTTAGACGGGAACTGTTTCAAACAATAATATTAATTCAATTGGGTAGATTTTATTTTATTGGTTAAACGATAAATTATTATTAAAATATTTAATATCTTGTCATTTGAGATTAAAAAATATATAAATTAAGACTTTAGCATTACTCTTTATTAATCAAAACACACCAAAACAAGTCCACCAATGTGATTTGTTTAGCAAAGCAGCCTCTTCTTTTCTCCGCTACAATTTAGCAGATAGAATTGATATTTTTATATAAAAAATTGATATAAATAGTGAGTGAATTTTATTTCTATATAAAATAGACTCATGTATAAATATTATTTTACTATATAAAAATATCAATTTCTTTTAGTAAAGAGACGATGTTTGTCTGTGTCACTCTTTTATTGGGGGTTTAAAAATGTTGCACGACTGGTGACACGTGCCTAGTTTACGTGTTTACATGGCACGTACACAATAAAATTGGATATTTTATATTATTTAAAGTAATTTTTTAAAATAAATTATGTCATTTATTATATTAATATGTAATGGTAATATAATAATATTATATTTTTATAATAAAATATTTTTCCTCCCTTCACTCATTCTAAACTCACAAAAAAATATAATTAAAATGTAACATCTCAGTCCCACATCGAAAGATAGGGGGAAAATTTGTCTGCATATAAGGAATTAAGTAACTACCAATAGTACCTTCAAGTCATGACCTTTTGGGAGCCTGTGGTGGGCTAGATGACCCAAGAAGATACTATTGGGTCAGTGGTTTTAGGCCTTATTTGGATGAATTTGATTCGATTCGGACTTGGGATTTGACCCAAGATTTGTTCCGGACTCGGGATTTGACCCGGGTTGTTTCATATGGTATCAGAGCCGACTCTCGAAAGCTCGGGTCGGGTCATCCGATCGGGTTGCCGGAGGTGGGGACACGAAGGCTGGTGGTATTATCCCACAATGGAGAGATGGAGGTCCGGAGGTGGGGACACGAAGCCAGCCGGTATTATCCCACAATGGCTAGAGAGACAAAGATCTTTGGGCCGTGTGTGTGATCGGTTCTGACGGGGACGTCAGAAATTTAAGTGGGGGAGTTTGTAACACCCCAGTCCCACATCGAAAGATAGGGGGAAAATTTGTCTGCATATAAGGAATTAAGTAACTACCAATAGTACCTTCAAGTCATGACCTTTTGGGAGCCTGTGGTGGGCTAGATGACCCAAGAAGATACTATTGGACCAGTGGTTTGAGGCCTTATTTGGATGGATTTGATTCGATTCGGACTTGAAATTTGACCCAAGATTTGTTCCGGACTCGGGATTTGACTCGGGTTGTTTCATAAAATCTCACCCCTTTCATTTATTTCTAAAACTCACAAACATGACAAAAAAAAAATTATAATTTATTCTCATACTATTCTCTCTTACATTTTCACTTCCCATCTCATACCTCCAAAAACTCATAAACGCGTACAACTCTCTATTATATTATTGCACATGTAATGTAATTGTCATTCTTTAAATAAATAAAAAATAATAATTTTTTGTTATGAAACTTAGGGGCTGTTTGTTTAGAACTTAATGGGTCTGAATGGCTGAATCGGTAAGTGGCTGAATCATTAAGTGCGTTTGTTTTGAAAAAAAATCGTCTGAATGACTGAATCGGTCAGATGCGTTGGCTGAATGGTTAAGTCCGAATTTTTGGTCTGAATGGCTGAATGAGGTAAAAAAAATAAAAATAATAATAAAAAAAAAATATTAACTATTATATTATGTAATATTAAATAAATTTACAACAACTTTGAATTTTTTCAGAGGGGTAAAATATTAAAAATATGTCATTCAGATCTTTAAGATATGTCAGTTATCAAACAGTTTTTTTCATTCAGATTCAGCTCATTCAGATTCAGATTCATTCAATTTTTATCAAACACCCCCTTAAAGCATCTCCAGCAATGCCGGAATTATAAATTCTAGACTATATTTAGTCTAAGAACACATATGTTGCTCCAGCAGATGGATTAAATATAGTCCATCCAATTTTTCGACGAGACAAAAAGACTATATCAAGGAATCAAAACTGATAGACTATAATTTGGACTATAATTTTTAATATATTTAAATAGGAGAGATGTTGATGAGGAAGAATGAGAAGGGAGATGGTGAGGAAGAAAAGAGGGAATTCTGAAAGAAGGAAGAAACAAGCAACCAACAAGATGAGGTATAATAAAAAAAATAACAAATATTAATTAAAAAATTTATAAATATGCATAATAATTTAATATATTTTACTTATTTCTCAATCAACTACTTTAACTTTTAACAATTATGCAAGTATTTTGTTAATAATAATTTATATTTTTATTATATTTAATTTTTTTATTGATAATATTTCTTTAATTTATTTTTTAGATGGAAAACTATGATCCTCCTATGTATTATATTATTTTTTATTATATTTGAGTTTTTTTTGAATTTATTGATTATTTTAATTTTTTTTATATTATAATCCACCGAATAGTCCACATAATAGTCCATCTGCTGAAAGGATCGAAGACTAAAGGACATCTGTTGAATAAATATAGTCCAGCAGATAGTCCATCTACTGGAGATGCTCTTAGCCCCCGATGTAAAATCCCCTTCCCTAGTAGAAAAGGATGTCACGTGCAAAATACAACAAACTTTAAAATAATTAACAGAACACTAATAATTTTAAAATATTAAATAGTTAATAATACATCAATATCGAATTAAATATATATTTTTAAATATTTGTAGAATAATCAAAATTTAAATTCAAATAATCCTATATGGTCAAATGTATCTTTCTTCATACGAAACCCTAAATTGCCCTTACAAACCTGTCAGGGAAAAAAGCACAACATAAGTCAATTGCCTAGTACAAATAAAAATATACAAAAGATGCACAATCGAAATACGAATTCAACTAAACAAAATTCTGAGTAATGCCTAAAAAATAAATATCGACGAAAATATAATCTCCAAAGTTTGAATATAATATTTTTGAATCAACAAAATTAATGAAACAAACAGAAGATTGAATTAAAGTGGTTAAGTGATTATTTCATATCGAACTCAAAACAAAACATAATCTTGCAACACATACAAGTCAAAATAATGCAACACATTGGACAAAAAAAATCCAAATGCATGTAAATCAAAAAGTGTGTTTAGCACAAATATCACCAATCCGCAAAACATAACAGAAATTAGGGTCGTATTGTGAGACTCTAAATTTTATGAATAAAGATTTAAATTTCTCAAAATATTTTTTTTCAAAATTATGGCGTGAATTTGATATAATGTTATAGTTGTGGGTAATATTTATAAATTTTATAAAATATGCAAGTTGTTATATAATATCGTTTGGTCGGAAAATATTATTTTTATCGGAGAATATCCGTACGACGGCACAATCATTGGTGGACCCCACAACAGAATTATTGTCGAATTGAGAAAATGACAAAAATATTTTTATGAAAATAACGGCGGAAGTTTTACCGTTAAAACTATTGAACTACTCGATAGTAAAAGTACAGTAATACGCGTGGTTGCATAGTAGCACACAGTATTGATTATTGATGCTTACGTGAGAAGTCACTCAGTTTTGTTCAATTATTGCTACAGTAATTGTTGCATAGTATCTCACGTTATTTGATTCAATTATTGTCGATATTTTATATATTTTTAAATCAATAATTTAGATGACAGAGTTATTAATATTATTATTTGCAATATTAACGATGTCTAGAAGTTCTGTCAAGGAGAGGTTTGGTCACCTAATTGCGCGCCAATAGGGAGAAATCCTTATTAGAAAGCCCCCTCTTTCCTGGGAATGACCTGGTCGATTAATATTGTGAATTATAATAATGATGATAAATGTTGTTAAATATATTAAGGTGTCTTTTTATGAAGTCACGGAAGTTTATATATATATTTATTATATATATATATAAATTTTGTTTTATTAGTATTATTGATGTAATAAAACAGAAAAACTTTTTATATAAAACAGAATACTTTTATAAAGTTATTTGTTTTATTAGACAATAATTAGAATATATTATATTTTATTATGCATAGTGCTTGCATAGTGTTTTGCATAATAAAATCTTTTATATAAAACAGAATACTTTTATAAAGTTATTCGTTTTATTAGATTATAAATAGAATATATTATATTTTATTTAAAAGATTTTGCTTTATTAGAATATTTTATTTATACTGCATAGTAAATAATATGGACCGTCCGTTCAAAAGTAAATCAATCTAGACCGTTCATGAATTAGTTACTATTTAGTCCATTCTCCTATAAATAGAAGTTCATTCCTTCATTATTTCTTACGGATTCACTGAAATTCTAGAGAGAGAAACTATAGAGAGAAAGAAGAAAAGTATTCTGCTACTTCACTACTCCTATATTCAGTTTCTTCTAAGGTAAGGGGTATTATTTCTTTTGTATTCATGAAGAGAACTTCTGTTATTCCATTCTTTATTATTCTGTTGAAATAACCTGTATACGCGGGCTACCCTATACTTGGTGAAATTTTTCTGTTATTCCATTCCTTATTATTATGTTGGAATAATCTGTCTATGCGAAGTACCGCATACATGGTGAAATTCTTCTGTTATTCCATTTCTTATTATTATATTGGAATAACATGTCTATGTGAAGTACTGCATACATTGTGAATTTTTTTTATTATTCCATTCTTTATTATTCTGTCAGAATATCCTGTCTGTGTGTTTACGCATGACCTGGTTCCGTTATTTATTATTCTGTTGGAATAACTTGTCTGTGCGGTCTATCGCATGCATGGTGAATTCTGTTGTTATTCCATTCTTTATTATTCTGTTGAGAATAACTTGTCTGTGCGGTCTCTATCGTATGCATGGTGAATCCTTCTGTTATTTTATTCTTTATTATTCTGTTGGAATAACCTGTCTATGTGGATTACCACATGCATGGTGAATGATCCTTTGTATTCATTCTTTATTAAATTGTAGAAATGATCTGTTTACGTGGATTACCGCATGGCGGGCGAAAATTTATTTGCAGTTTCATATATTCTATTATACTCAGTTGGTTAAAGTTTTGGCTTCTATACTCTATGAAATTAATAAAATATCCTGAATATTTGCGCTTCATCCATTATCTTTTCATGAAAATATTATTCTGAGCATTCTTGAATTTTACTCTAAAAAGTAGTATCATGTTGACAATTTAGACGTTATTGGTTCCTGGATAAATTAATTCTTGAAATTATTTTATTGAATTCTTATATCATTGTCATCATCCTCATATTTATATTATGTTGAAAGTCATCTATGGCCTGTAGTGCATAGATGGACTTGGTATGATTATGACAAGAGATTATTCGGTATAATCATAACTGTAATGTTACAAATGATGTGGTTAAAGTCCTCATTGGCCCGTAGAGCATTGATGGACAGTTGTTGGCATGATCATAATCATTGATGAATACACGAATATCCTTGGCCCGTAGTGCATGGATAATTTGTGATTTTGATACTAATGAATATCCTTGACCGTAGTGCAGGGATGATGTGAATTATTTATTAAGTTGAGTCTCAGCGATAAAAGTGATGAAAACCCTTTTAAATCATAAAAGATAGTAGATTTTATTCTCTACTTGACTCTTTAAATGGATTGCTTGTTCCGCTGCAGTTAAACTTGATGTTTGTTATATTTTATCAGTTTAACATTGTTGAAGACTAATGATAATTTATTCTACATTATCTTAGTCATAATATTTCTTACTGGGCTAGTTGAGCTCACCCCTTTCTTTTACTGTTCTCTTCAGGAAATGAGAACGTAGCCGGGACTAGTCGGGAAACGGAGTGACGGTCCAGATGATAGTATTAGTAGTCCTCAATATTCTGTTAAACAGCGTGACAATAAATATAATGAGGACTCCTTTGAGTGTGGATATTGTCTAGATGACAATATTCTTATTAAAACTCTCAATTTATGTTTTGTTGTATTTTACACGATAGTTGTATTATTAAGTTGTATTTGTATTTTTGTACCATGTATTTGGCGACTCAAGATGGATGATGTATACCTATTTTGGGGGCATCACACGTATGCATCATAAACAAACATATCAATTGGTCAAAAACTCACACCTAGAACAACATATAAAAGAATACGCCGTGTATTGATCACACTACCACAGAAAGTGTCATAGACAAAATACGTCCAAAATAATGTAACAACATGTACTGCTCTACAAAGATCAATAAAATTCTACGGATGAAGAAAAAATTCAAAAAAATTATAAAACATGAAATTCAAAACTTCTAGACTAAATCGAATCAAAATAAGAATTTTATTAGAAATGAAACAATTAAACAAGTACCAAATTTCTAATAATTAGCGGTACAAACAAATCAATTGTATCCCTGAAGAAATATGGAATATGTCTAAATTATAATAGAAAGAAAAAAGTTCAAATTATAAAAAATAGTCAAGGCATTAAAGATCAAACTTCTATTCAAGAGTACCAACAAAAATATAAGAAAAATGTAACGAATGACAAGATATCACGATATATATAGAATACAACAATAATCGAAGGAGTGGGGTACAAAATTCGTACCTGATAATCAAAATCACTTATAGCACGCTCCATAAAATCTTATCCTCAAATGCTAACGATATAAAATACGAAAATTTATTCACAAGATACTAATGATCTCAAGTCTAAGGATCACTTGTACTATTATCACTACATGAATTCCTATTAATATACAAGTAAAACTCCATTAGGTATTTCTTAGTGAGCCAAATTCAGTGAACTTATTCTCCAATAAGCATCTATATACTTGCTTTAGTGTCTCCACACAAATGATCATGAGATCAATCATTCTTAACCAATGAGCAAGGAACGTATGTACCAATATATCCGGATTCACTAATCCCCTTTTTAGTAATACAACGATTGGAAATAATTTTAGTTTATGAGCTATCTAAGAATTTAAATCTCATTAACATGATCATTCATCATGATTTTAAAAGCATTGCTCAAAAATATGAGTTTATCTCATATTATAAAACAACACCATCTGAATAAATTAAAAACCTTTAATTAAAAGTTCTTTTATTAATAAATGAATAAGATTATTACAAAATATATGATTTATCATCAAACATGATTGGCTTGTGTGCATACTATTTTCAATCTGCAGTGCGTATAAATATTATACTCGGGAATTCAACTAATCAAATTAAAATATGATTATGGTTATATCTATACTCTTTAAATATAATAAGGAAGCAATAGGAGTTACCAAAACCCTAATGGCATGGACTCTTTACTTTTAATAAAATTTATTATTAAATTATATACTAAAATAATTCAACTTTACAAGCGAAACAAGAAAGAATAAAAGTAAAAATAAATTACTTATATTTTCCAATTCAATTATACTTTTATGAAAAATAAAATTAATATTTAATTATTAACAAAAATTCAAGTTATTACACCCGATATAAACAAAAAATAAATAAGAAAAGAAAACCCCCACCTTCATCCCTTTAATAGTTTTCATCAACCAAGAGATAATTATGAAAAATATTACTAATAATTAATTGTTAAATGTTATTTTAGTTGTATTTTTACACTATAAATTATAAAAGGCGGGGGCTAGTTGCACCCATCATTTTTCCATTCACAACCTATAGTTAAAAACTCCCATTAAAAATCGGGTTAAATACATTTTTCCCAACTCTATTAGGGGTCGATTTACAAATGCATCATTGAAGTAAATTTTTTTACGGTCAACTCATTGAACTATAACTTTTTTATAAAAATTGAAATTTTCGTCTAAAAGTGTTAAAAAGTTAACAGAATGCTTATGTGGTACCACGTCAGATGCTTAGATAAACACATCAAATGCTTAGTTGGATATTCAACAATTAAAAAAATACAACAATTGTCAATTCTATAACAAATAATTAACCAAAATATAAATCAAATTAATATACATAACAAATAATTAAATTATTAATAAATACATTAATGTATAATTATTATAAATATATTTATATAAATTAATGAATTCACTGAGCTGGAGGGATTATGTATAAATTAATATATAATTGTCCCTAAGCATAACATGTGAAATATATTGAAATACATTAATGTATAATTTCTTATCTAATATTCTGAAATGGAGGGATTATTATTATTATTATTATTATATTCTTTATTCTTTTTTTCAGATAAAAGAGAAAAATAAAATAAAAATTTCATCTTCCTCGTAACCTCTATCGGCCTCCACAATCATCCATAACCACCACCATCAACAACCCAACGGTAAAATAAACTCCACAATCAACCAAGGATTCCGATGATAAAATAAGTTGCAGAACAAAGTACTACTGAAATTAGGACAACCGAGGTCATGTAAATTTAATAAAAAATCAAATATTCAATCATGGAGGTATCTATTTGGGAGAAACTGAAGGGTTCTGGTTTAACAATTAATTTATTATTGACAAACCCAGAACACATGTTTGAATCTTTAAGGTTAGGATATTCAATCATAGAGGCATCTATTTGGGGGAAATTGAAGGGTTTGATGGCGAGGGAGGAGTGATTAAGCAATAGTATGGGATTTGGGCATTCTCCATCATCGAAAATTGAGATCTTTCATTGCAGCCTTCGCAATCGGTGCCGTCGGAAGTGGTGGTGGTTTTGTAGAGCTTGGTTGTTGGGATATAGAAGTCAAAATCTAGGAGCACTAACAAAATGGAAAGAATTGATGGGATGGAGTGGTGTAAAAAGAAATTAGTAGAAAAAAATGGAAGTTAGTGTTGTTGCTGCTGATTTTGGTGTGTTGATGATGATGATGATTTGGGGCAAGGATGAGAGAGATGAATGATAAAGAAAGGCTAAGATGCATGCTTTGAATATATAATTTTTTTTTTAATTTTATTTTCCACACGGCAAGACAACTTGACAAACATATGACATGGACACCACATCCCAATCACGTGTTTAAATTCTGTTAAAAGTCAACTTATTTAACAAAAAATGTAACGGATTGTAAAAAAATTATAGTTCAATGAGTTAGTTGTAAAAAAATTCACTTCAGTGATGCATTTGTAAATCGGCCCCTAGTAAAGTGCGGAAAAGTGTATTTAACCCATTAAAAATCATATGATTTTCAGTACACCCCTTTTTTATATTTTTCAAAAAAAGCCAAAGACACCCCAAACACAGTAGAATTACAAAAACAGAGTAAAAACTCTTTACATGAACTGTGATCGAATTAAGTTGTTACATAAGCTGGGCATTAAAGGCTTAGCATTCAACAACAAAAGTAAGCTAAATATGCATTGGTCATTTTAGCTAAACCCTAGGCGAATCAGTCATTTCAAACCAGAGAAGACGAAGATGGATGATGGAACTTATCAAGTCTTTTGCGTACTCCATCTCTTCGTCGATGAAGCCTCCATAATATGGTCGTTCATTGATACAAGAGAAGAATATTGAGGAAGGAGGGAGTTGAGCAAATACTCGCGTCATGGGGTGTTTATTAGCCTAATTTTTTTTGATGAACTATGAGTAGATCTGACAAAAATGACCCAATCCAGCGAGTCGGGCTTTGGGCTGCAAAAATTTTAGCATAGTAAAACCCGAACTTTTTTGCCCGGCCAAGCCCGCCACCCGCTTGACCCGTTTGAGCCAAACCCAAAAAACTAACATAAAATAAGTACGAATTGGTCTCGGTCCGCCCACCACGGGTCGACCTTTAAGCTGCAGAATTTTAGTCCAACAAAATTTGAATCTTTTTAGTTTGTCCGTTTTTAACCCGGCCCGCCACTCGTTTGATCCATTTAAGCTTGGTCCGACTGTTTGTCGGGTCTAACTATAAGGTGTGAATGTGAATGAGAAAATAAGATGGGGCAAGTAAGTAGTCCCAACCATTACAAAAAACTTTTCTTTTTTCTTTTTATAAAAAGAATTAGGGAAACTAGTCGGTGCCTAAAATATCTTTTCTGATTTTTTATAATTTCAAGATTGCGATAACGCGGGTTCTTGGGGTTCAAAAACTAAAGAAAATATTTATAAAATAAAAATGAAAAATTTAGATAAAAACTGTTGGCAGGTGGAAGAGACGAAAAGAAGAGGATGGGCACCGCAAACACATCACCAACAACCACCATGATTTCCCAAGAGGCGCAAAAGGAGAAACACTTGTTAATTATCATTTTTCATTTTTCCTAATTTCTTTTTAGTAACAGATCAATTAGTACGATATTCTTATAAAATGATCGAAGAGGATTTTGATTCTACATTGTTTGTGCAGAACACGAGGATCACAGAAAACTTGTGCTTTCATCAGATTCATCGATCGTTGTTTCTGGTCCGTTTAATATCTCTTTTGAGTTTAGTTATACCTAAATTGATTTTTGATTGTGCTTATTATTATATGGTTATAGATTGCGTTTCTACTTGGAACCGTTGCTTGGAAGTAAGATTAAAGAGAATGCTTCATCTGATTTGTAGACTTTTTCCCATCTGAATAGTTTATGTTATTTTTGGTGGTGAATGTGTGCCGTACAAGTAATCTGTTCCTTTGTTCTTAGTGTTTACTCTACATTTTGTGTTCTTCTTTTTGTGGAATTGCTTTGGATCAGTGGTTTGATTGTTGGGGTGAGGTTTGTTTTCGTAGGTAGCTGGCAACTTGCTATTTGTTTTTCCATTTTGACCAAATTGACCCTACTTGTTTTCAGCTATAGATTTACTACTATTTGCATTTGATTGCGTCAGCCTTTGAACCCATCGTCCATTTGACATTTTATACAGGTTTTAACATCTTTTTTCTGTACGTTTGTTCAAAGTTGAGGTCTACTGTTATTGACATATATCCTTTTGAATTCTATTTCAGGCACATTAATTTTTTCCATTCAAAGTATGAATAAGCTTATTGTAGTTTGCAGCTGTGGAGTTCTGAGTATCCATTCCGTTGGTTATTTTGGGCTTTTAGTAGGTGTTTGGGTCTTATCACTGTATTCTTGGAAGGGAGAGAGTAGTGTGTCAAAAATGCTGATTGTTTTTTCAGATACGTAGTACTAGTCTAGTTTCTGAATGTCGTGATTTCTTTTGATTCCGACTTTAATTGATTGTAGTGAGCATTTGTTATTTACGCTGATTCAGTTGTTTGTCAGGGATAGGCATTTCAGCATTAGCTTTTTTATCTGACAAATCTTTAGAGATAAGTGATTGGATATCAACAGGACAGAAAAGAAGGAAACTAGTGCCTTAGAAGATTAAGGTACACATTGATCTGTTGAAGGCTAAGTGATGGGATTGCCACAAGTTTCTTCCAGTGAGCCTTCTGAGCTTACAGGGTCATTGAGCACCTTAGTACAGAGTCGGCCTCGATTTTCTGATATGAGCACTTGTGATTTGGATGTTGAGAGCATGAGACAAACTAGTGGGCAATCTGTATGCGGTTCATTAGGTGATTTTGAGGAAAAAACCTCATTGGAGATTATTAAATTTTCAGATAATTTGATTAAGAAAGGGTTAATTAATGTAATATCCGATGCTCATGGTTCGAAAATTTGTTGCAAGGATAATGTTGATTTGTTAACTCCCAAGACTGGAAGAAGTCAGACTCCTTTTTCTAGGATTTTGGGCTTTGAACCTCGTAGAACAGATTCTTCATCTAATACATTTGATAGATTTTCTACTGGTCATGCGCATTCTTCTGTAATGGGTATCAACATCAATGAAACTGAATCCAATGGGTCACTTGCCAGGAAGCGATTGCTGTCACCGTTAAGTAGTAGGCTTCTTCCAAACCAATTTACTGGCGATTCTTTTGATATTGGCTGTGGCGATTTTCAGATTAATTCCCGTATCAATAGTAGTAGTTATAGTGGATCCACGTTGCAAGATTGTAAGAAAGCAAATATTGGGAGTAGAAATTATTTCATTACACCAGTATGGTCTGTATCTAACAGGGTAGAACATAATGACTTCTTATATGATTACAGTAGAACAGCCTCTGCGTGTTTCACTGATGGGCCTGTATTAGAGGGCAAGGAACTAGTACCTCATACTTGGTGTTCTTCACCTGGTCTTGATCCCTTGGGAGAATCAAGTAAGGTAAGATCCCTAACAGGGGCCATATCCATCTCTGCAAGCAAGGTGACCTCTATTCCCCTTTCTTTGTCTCCCCTTGGTCCCAAATTTTCTGAAAAAATGAAAGCTAAAGGAGTATGCAGGAAAGAGAAAGAAGGTGATTACTTAACCTTCAAAAACACCGAAGAGCCCATTTGCGAAAAGGTCTCTGGTATCATCTTTCCATCTGAAGAAGAGGAGAATTTAAGAGTTGCAAGTTCATCTTTCGAAGATATAGCCTTTCTACATGGTGATTTACAATCGTCTTCTCGAGACATTAAAATTGGGAAAAGTTGGCCTTTCTGTCAAGATTTTGAAGCCTCATCCTCTTGCACAAAGTTGTGTAGAAGTTTGAAGGAACTTCCTGTTAGGAGGTCATTGGTTGGTTCATTTGAGGAATCACTGTTGTCTGGTCGGCTGTCATCTGGAAAGTTCACTCAGGTTAACTTCTATGTTACATAATTTTGGTAGTTTTCATGCTATTATTTCAAAGCTTTAGTATTATCTTAAGACACTCTCATTTGACAAGGATCATCTCTCATGTACATCTTTATTATCTTATTTGTGCAGAGAATCAATGGCTTTCTGGCAGTTCTAAGCATAACTGGAGGAAACTTTTCACCTAAATCACAGAAACTTCCGTTTTTGGCAACCAGTATTGATGGAGATAGTTACTTACTATACTATGCATCTATAGATCTTGCAGGAAATTTTCCATCAACAAAACACAGAGGGCAAAACATGACAAAAGGTCTGTGCAATGGGGATTCACGAAGTTCAAGGAGTCGTCTACGTATTCCAATGAAAGGGCGGATACAGCTGGTATTGGTCCTTTATAACTAATAATGAAGGAGTTATCTAAGCCCATTTCATGCAGTGGTTAAAAGTTTTTATCAGAATTCACGGCTTAACTGCAATTTTATTCATCAATGCCAAAGTGGCATCAGGCCCTAGTCTCCTCTTTTGCCAGTGAATCGTATAGAAGAAACAGTATATTGATAAAAAAAAATCAAAAATCAAAAGAGCTATTGGGTTGATAAAATAAATAATTTCTAACCATCTTGTTATCCTATAATGAACAAGGCTGGGACTTTTATAATGATATAAGATACATAGATTCCAATCTCTTTTACCTTATGTTGATTAATCTTGTAAATGGGAGAAAACGTTTTGGAGATGGGTATTGATTATTGTTCACCGTGGAGATTCACAGTAGTTTAGTGTAACTTGAGGTCATATAGTTTCAGCTTCCTCTTTAACTGCTTTATATCTATGAAACAATTGATCCTCACTTACTATAAAATTGAAATGGTTTGCACAGGTTTTAAGCAACCCGGAAAAGACCCCTCTTCACACTTTCTTTTGTAATTATGACTTGAGTGACATGCCGGCTGGTACCAAGGTAATTCTAAATCAGAAGTGCATGATCCTTTCAGAATTGCTCATATGCCAGATGCTAATATATTAATATAATAAGTTACAAGGGCATATGTACCGTAAAAGTACAAATTTTGTTGCACAATTACTTTTGTCGAACTTGGTTAGAATTGTTGGAGTTGCTTAAAATATTGAAATAAAAAACTTAATAAATGGAAGCCAGAACACCAATCTGTCAATAATTATTAGTGTAATTGTTATTTATTTTCAACTACGACAATATTATTACTATATATTAAATTTGCTTTAGTGCACATTCCATTAGGGAGTGAAATTATTCTTCTGATTTACGTAATATGGGCTACTTGTGATACTATAGTTGTGACATGCTGATGTATTTAATAGCCTACCCATTACACTGATAAGTAGTATGCTTTAATGTTTTGTACTTTTCTCTTTTCGTTTCTTATTCTCATGGAACTGAAAGTTGTGAAACACTTACTAAAACATGCTAAAACAGAACTGAGTCTAGCAATCTTTTTAAGAATTGCTACAAGGTAATCATGCATAGGAGTTATCACTTGGGACTTCATATTTCTTCTTGTAATTGGTAATGCTTGTGTCTTTGGTAAGGTTGTCTAAGCAACTTACACAGATTTGCTTGCATGTTTGGTCATGTTGACAGGATAAGTTAGGCCTTTAATTGGATTTACTGAGAACAACACAAGCTATTTGTAGAACTTAAAGGATTTAAAGCTCTAGAACTAGATAGAGAACCTCTGGTAATAAATTTTTGGAGGAAGAAAAGAATGGGGAGAGAGAGGCCATTGGAGGTGGGAAGAAGAGGTTTTTTTTAAAGGACTAACTAGAGGATTGACCTTACGTCTTGCTACTTTAAGTTTCTTTGTTACACTAAAAGGATTGGCAGTTCGTTATTGCATATTAAAACTTTTGCTACACACTTCCAGTGTATTGTGTAAAAAGATCTGGGCCTTGAAGAACTAATTTTTTATTTGTTTTTAAATCTTTGTTCAAATCGAAGTAGACTTTCTTGCGTCAGAAGGTCACTCTGGCCTCTTCTAGCCCAACTTCCGCACAGGGGAGAGACAGCAGTGATGCTGATACCTGTCCAAGGATTGGGGATAAGGGTTTTAGCTGGATGGATCGGTGTCATGAAACTGACCAAAAATCCGCACAGGCTTGTTCAAAGGTCAATGGGAGCCCTAGCAATGTAGGTGCATTGCGTTATGCTCTTCATCTCCGATTTCTATGCCCTTCTCACAAGAAATGTTTAAGATCAGTCCAGAAAAACAGATCTGATCCTCTATCAGGAATACAACACAGTAGTATAGATAATGAAAAGGAGCATAAAATTTATTTATACAACGATTTAAGAGTGGTGTTCCCTCAGCGCCATTCAGATGCTGATGAAGGGAAGGTATGTTGTTTTAGTTTCATGTGCTTTTGGACTTCTTTGTGACATGATTTTGCTTTCTACTTTCACGTACATGATGTATATGTGATTATGCTTGTGGCATTTGTTGCATGATTATTAAACTTCTAATCATGCAAATTGGTTGATGAATAAAACTGCCCTCTTTGTTTCATAGACTATTTGTTAAGTTGCCGAGCCTTCTCTTATGAAGTATACTAAATGTTATTATGTTGCGTCTTTTACACAAATAAGTATTTAGTTAATCTGCGTTTATGGTAAATGCTCTGTTATTTTTCCTACTAGATTGATAATCCGTGCTTTGCACGGGTTAGTATCGATTATTCGAATTTTGTATTATAATTTGAGTATAAATAGTATAGTATGGATGGTAGTAATACATTGAACTTGAAATTTATGAGTTGTATGTATATTAAATCATTGTACATGCATGTACACCTTTGGAATAATACAACAAAGAATATGAAAAGTTTGGTATACTTGTGAACATGACATACATTGTATCAGTAGAGGTGATGAACCCGGAAATAACTCCGAATTAATTTGTTGACCAACCAAAATGACTCAGTTAATTTAGATAAGATCTCCATATGTCTTGTTATATATAGTAATAGATAACATATTTTGTAGATAGGAATATGTCACGGGTTGAAGACAAAATGTGTGAAGTGATACTCTAGTTATGAACTTGGGCGCACCTTTGGAGCAACTATATTGAGCAAATCATATAAGATTAGAATTTACTGCGAGTAAGCATCAATAACAAGTATTCAAGACAAACTAATTTTAATGAATTTGTGTCAACCAGAACTGACATCTATGATCCCTAGTAACAACTTGTCAGCCAATTCCCAAGATTTTTTTCCCTCACATCTCTCCACTCAAGTTTATTATTAAAATAGATTTGTACTCCTCTTTCTCGTTCACCCAAATGCATAGCTGTAGTCTATTTTTATTTATTTTTTTTCAAAATAGTTATTCCCTTTTAGCTTTAAAAATCCCAATATTAGCTGATAATTCCTCACTTCTAAATTCTTCATGATATTTTACTTTATGTAGTTTTTAATTTTCCGCCATTTTCTTTATCATTGTTATCATCTTTTCTACTTGGCAATGAAATATGGGAAACTCCATGAGCTTTTCTATCTGTCGAGCATATCACGGTAGCGCAAGTGAAGTAAGATTTTGTAATTTCCAAATTGTGCAGTCTTGCATCCTGGCAGGAACTAATGACACCATGCTAAAATCTACTCCTTGTCAAAAAAAAAACAAGTAAAAACAATACAAGGGTATAAATTTATCTTAGAGTATGCTATATTTGTTATTGATACATGCCCATCTCTAAATTGTTTTTCATTGTGGACAATTGCAATGCAATCAATTTTTTCTAGGGTTTGATTCGTTCGTGGTTACTCCTGGACCTTTTCTGAGGTGGAAGGATGTGTATAACTTAGCTATGACTGTGACACATTTAAATAAATATATGTTATAGAATTATATATGTGTATATTAGCTTTTCTTTATGCATAACAAAGGATTTGCTGCTGTCTCGTGGCAGTTGAAAGTGGAATATCATTTCCCAGAGGATCCAAGATACTTTGATATCAGCAGCTGAATGTCCAGAGAATCATTTTGGCATGTTGTTTGTATATATATTTTACATGCTCTTAGATGGCCGTTTCATCTCGAAAAATGGTTTACACAGTTCTAAGCAAGACGTTTCACTAGTGATAATAAGATACTTAGTTTCCTCAGCTGAATGTCAGGATTGTTTAGCATTGCTGCTTGTACATATTCATAAATAACTGATAGGGACATTCATTTTGAAACAGTGTCAACAAAGTTTCTTTGTAAGGCCGTTGGTTTGGAATGATTAATGTATAGCCGAGTCAATGAGTAGAATTGCCTAGATTAATGTTAAGTTACTGATGGTGTACTGAAAATACTACATTTCTCCTCCACATTGCCTTCTATGTAAAGCTAGGAAAAGAGCAACCTAAGATTTTGGGGGTTTGCCTTTTTTATTTCTTCGATAATGAGTATCCCAACTTGCGTGAACAAGACTTCCGAAATAGGCTTACAAGATCCGTGACTTTTATGCTGCTGCTTCGAGTGGGAGGCGAAACCTTCGGGTTTTCCCTTAAACCACCGAGACAAGTGCTGGGCTGGCTTTGCCTTCTCTATTTAAGGTGGAAGGATTTTTTTTTTTCGTGTGTTTGAAAGTGGAGGTTGGATGGGTCAGACTAGAGCTCATGCTGGTTTGAATGGAGAGTTAAAAATGAAGAAGATATCTGGTGATGACAGAAGTAGAGGGTGGTGCATAATAAACAAGCTAGCTGATCATCTTTATTTTCTATATTAATCCTTACCTGGGTAGTCCTAATTAGTATACTTTATGACAAACACGCAGACTGGGAATTAACTCCATAAATTTAATGTAATTACATTCATGAATAATTAGCCCACATGACTTGTACAACTAGTTTTGGGACATGCAGGAGCTAGCTAGCTAGAAAGAATTAATGGAAGAGAGACGTTTGTAGTAAGGTTTGAAGGAGTAGTCGGAACAAACTTAAACATCCATTAAAGGAAAGTAACAGAGAATAAACCTACTAATTTACTTGCTACGTACACTACATTTATAGTGACCAACCTTATTCATGCAGAAATAAAACATTACATATATATATATATAGAGAGAGAGGGAGAGAGAGAGATTCTCTTTCACCATCTTTTGCATCAGAGAGGACCTGACATCTATGTATGTATCTATCTATCTATCATTTAATTTAGATCATAGTAATATATATATACACTAGCTGGGTCCCGTGCCTCCGGCACTGTATAAACAATATAATTTATCTCAAATTTTAAACGACCAAAATAATTTATTGAGTGAGCGGAAAATTTAAAGTCATTTGTATTTTATTAAATTATTATTAGATTATTAGATAGATATATGTATTTTATTAGATAGATATATGAACGGTGGGATTTATCCCAAACTTTGGACGGCCCAGATGATTTATTAAGTGAGCGGAAAATTCAAAATCATTTGTATTTTATTAGATATATATATATATATATATATATAACCCTAAACCTAATTAAATTAGCTAGCAGCACCGCACCTATATTATATATGAACTAGCCCGCTCGCTCGCTGTCTCTTCATCCAACAGTTGCTCTCTTTAAGCTTTTGTTTTGGGGGCTCGAGTTCTTCACGTCTCAATATCTCATCATCTTTCCTTCTCTCTCTTACTACATCTATACATACATGTAAGAAAGATAAAGAGAAAGAGAGATGGTGTTGTTTGTAAGACTATGCCATTTATGTGATAAACTGCCCTCTTCTTCCTTCACTGGGCGATCCGTTCTGAGACAGACAGAAATATATATATATATATATATATATGAAAAAAATAGAGGTACTCGTAGAGTTAAGTCAGAATAATTACATATTAATAGTAGAATAATCACTCTACTATCTTAGAAACGAAATATTCATTAACCCTATATATATATTTATATATATATATAATTAGTTTAATTTGCCAAAATTTAATTCAACTGCTCCCATGATTCATTTTTTTTTTCATTTGAGGTACGTACGTACGTGTCCTCTTCTCTGATCTTCACGCATCTCCCCTCCCTCTCTCTCTCACATATGACATAACAACTATTGCACTAAAAAAATAACGAAATAATACTATTATCACACATAAAAAAGAATCATATATTACTCACATAATATACATACATGTATACTGTGGTGTGATCTTTTTTGATGTTATAGTAGTAGCATTGTTCGAAATAGAGCAAGTGTTACCACTTCCTGTCCTTTCCCTTCCGCGTCACCCCCAGCCCCTCTATCTCTTTCTTCTTTTTACCCCTTTGCCCCTCTTTCCTTTTTTTTTTTTTTACATACACCAATAATGGAGTAGAGAATAATAATGGTGAAAAGAATATATACTGTGCTACCCGTTACCTTTTAACTTTGGAGTAATAATGCCTCTCGAAGACATTAAGTTATTCTGTCTGTCGTAATTAAGTTGGGATAAATTATTGTAATAAATTAAGACATTCGATCTCTGATAACTTATTGTAATAAATTATGACTTTTTTTTTAAAAAAAAAGAGAAGGTACAAACTGCTTTTTACCAATTGATTGGACAATGATCGTGGCCTTTCCTTTGTGTATCAAAATTCTGTATTATAATATACTCAGTCAGTCCACATGATTCAATCATCTTTTATCAAATTTTGCACTCTATGTCCCGTGCGCTCATCCCCAAAAGTCTCTTCTATTATATATATATACTAGCTGGGTCCCGTGACTCCGGCACTGTATAGACAGTGAGATTTATCTTAAATTTTAAACGGCCCAGATGATTTATTGAGTGAGCGATAAATTCAAAATCATTTGTATTTTATTAGATAAATAGAGAGATGTATTTTATTAGATAGATGTATGGACGGTGGAATTTATCCCAAACTTTGGACGACCAAGATGATTTATTGAGTGAGCGGGAAATTCAAAATCATTTATATTTATTAGATAGATTTATTAGATATATGTATGGACGGTGGGATTTATCCTAAACTTTGGACGGTCAAGATGATTTATTGAGTGAGCGGGAAATTCAAAATTATTTGTATTTTATTAGATATATATATATATATATATATATATATATATATATATATATATATATACACACACACACGTATATATTCTCTAACTGACTGGTACGTTCCTGAATATGCCTGTATATATATAAATATATATATAGAGGGAGGTTCTCAAACTGATTGATTCGTTAACGAAATCTCTCCGTTATGGTATTATTGGTATAGTAGAATACTAGACAGAGGAGGACCTAAGGCTAGGGCAGGGGGCAGTGGCGAAGTCAGAAACGGTTGTCAGTGGAGGCGAAATTATTACTGAATTACAAATAATTTGGCGGGGGTTCGGGGGCAGCGGCCCGAGCTAATTTTTTTTATTACTTTATACTTACGAGTATATATATATATACTATATTACAATAAAAATATAATGAGTAATAATATATGGTATATATATACACTATATTGACTCATAATAGACCTTTTAAATCACAATTGTTCATAAGTAAGTAATTCATTATTTATTTTTAAAAATAATATATTATTATTTAGTTTAAAATATTATAGGGAGATACATATATTGAGAGGATATGAGTTATATGTGGTTAAAATTTGATTGACAAAGTTATAAATTTTCAATTTGACCCCGTATAATAGAAAATTTATAAAATTTTAGTGGGGGCAATTTATATATAATACTTAAAATTTTTAAAATTTACCTTACATTATAAAGTAATTTTTTTTTCAGTGGGGGCGATTGCCCCCATACAACTGCATGTGGCTTCGCCACTGGCAGGGGGGCCTGACTATCTGTTCTCACTCAATTTTCACCTATTCATATTTTATATATATACTATAATTATTAAAATATTCAAAAATTTTAAATAACGGTGAAATAAAATATGTAGAGTACTATAGTTATATTAGTACACTACTATTATGTTATTAAAAAAAATAATATACTACTATATTGTTAAAATAAAATACTATTACAAGAACTTAAGTATTTTATTGTTTTGATCAATTTACTTTTCCTGAATACTAAGAAAGTAAAAAACAGAGGAGTTACAGTTACTAAAAATTGTGAAAGATTTCGTTTAGAGTTACTATAATTTACCCGAATTTTCCAAAAAAAAACAAAAAACAGTGTCTAGTAAATATTCTAATATTATGTAGACGTGTCATTTCATTAGTAGTAGTAGTATAAAATTCGTTATCAACATCATTATATTTATTTTATCCCAATAATGTTGTCGGTTGTTGTTGAACAATCCACCAGTCACTTAATTAAATTTAAACATTTTAAAGTATATTAAAATGTTTATCTATCATATTAACAAGATAGAAACATAATTTTTTTTCCAGTAATCTAATAGTAGTGTACTAATATAACTATAGTACTCTACTTATTTTGTTCCACTAAGCCTTAAAATTTATGAATATATTAATAATTGTAGTGTTTGTGTGTGTGTGTATATATATATATATATATACAAAGAGGTAGAGGAATTGGAAGAAGACGCGTAAATGTCATTGAAATATGATATTTTTGTAACTATTAAAAATGAGGCTGTCATGCATCAATTTCAAATAATAAAACCTCGAAAAAATGTTATTGTAAATAATATTTAAAGATTATTTAGTTTTATGATTCATTTTATTAAATTAATTTTTATTTTTAATAAATTTTATTTTTGAATTTAACCCCACTAAACTTTTAAGCCGGATCCGCGCGCCCTGATACTAGAATTCAATCTCAACCAATAATCCATTATGGTATTATTGGTATAATAGTTTTTATAGGGTTCTTTACATAAGTATACAACAAATAGAAAATAATTACAAGAATAGTGCATTAACCAAATAATTACAAAAAATATGTAATTAGGACCCATATTACAAAAATAGTACAATTCATATTAATAAAAAAACCTAAAATCAAGGAGAAATAACTGCCATGATTAATAATTCAAATTCAAACTAATAATTCAAATTCAAATCTTCATCTTCCTCACATACACTTTGAAATAATATTTAACAAATAAGTAAATAAATAAATAAAATATCTGTACATGTGGGCTCTGTTTTAATTCATGGTTGATATCTTGCTCCCTTGAAGCTTTTTAAATGTCCGATACAACCAAAGGTTGGAGAGAGTGGTCAATTTTGTAACCCGTAAACGATACAAAGTTCTGCATAAGCACCACAACTTTTTTAAGTGTAAATGCAGCAGCATGAATACATGTTATAATACCATATGACTGGATGGAAATGAATACATGTTATAATACCATAATGGTCATCTCAGACTGAGTGAAAAGTTAAGGAGTTACATGTGGTGCCAATGCAAGAAAAATATCAAGTTTCAAGTCATTTGTAATAACCGAAAATTTTACGATTTAATATTAATAATTATAAATAGAGCCTATGATTATTTATTTTATAAATGATTACATGGCATGAGGTGAGTAACTCAATTGAATTAAAATTTAACTTTTAATAATTGATAAGATGTGGAGAATTATGGAAGGTTTATGAGATGTCTTGTGTGACACAGTGATGGAATTAGTGAGGAATAATTAAGTATTTACATGTTTATAATCCAAATAATAAATTGGGAGTCTAGCCCAATAAATTAATTGATGGACTTTTGAGTTAGCCCAATAAACTTGGGTTATTTAAAATCCAATTCGGAACCCAACATAATAGTTAACTGATGGTATAAGGTGTTGGTTAAATAATATGGCGTGGGGCAATGGGCCCGACCGACTAGCCCCTAGTCTATGTCTGAGATCTATTCTCTTGTCCCAAATTTAGGGTCACCAAGTACAAGGAACAGTAGCCTAAACTCTCTTTACTCAAACTTTTAAGTTGCTAATCCTAGGCATGCATGGCTAGCTAAGTGGCTGGTATGGAGTGGTTAAACAACTCCTTAAGTAACCATTGTTCATTTCTATTGTACCATGAATCCCAACATTGGGTAAAGAAAGTGTCTAGTCCATGTTTTTCTCTTTAAATACAAGCCACCATGGTAGTCTGTTATAGTGATAAGAGTGTTGGAGAAATCTGAGTAAAGAATTCTTAGTTGCTAAGCATTACCAAATCAGTGTGTGAGATATCAAGGTTAAAGCTCAAGAAGGTATAATTTCTACTTCGTTCTTAACTTGAGTCTTGTTTGATTCTCGGTTTTCCTAAATTAATAGGTCAAGTATGATGAATTAACATGATATAGGGTGTTTGGAAAGTTTACTTTCGTGCATGAATACGTTAATAATTGTCTGGAATCAAGTTGTGGCTACTCTGCAAAACAGAGCATGTTCACTGCTTCTGAACTCCATGGGGTGCAGCTGCACCGTACTTAGGAACCAGCTGATGGGTTCGGTCGTGTTAGACCATGTATTAAGAAATTCCCTTAGGTTGTATGCATATATTAAAGTCTTAATGAAATTAACCCAACAAACTTAGACTTTATCGAAATAGTGTAGACCGAAGTCTCAGAAAGAGCTGACTTCGGAGATGTCTTCGGACAAAGTGTGTTGTCTTCGGACAAGTCGTAATGTCTTCGGACAAAGCGCGTTGTCTTCGGACAAGTCGTAATGGCTTCGGACGAAGCGTGTTGTCTCCGGACAAGTCGTAATGTCTTCGGATGAAGCGTGTTGTCTTCGAACAAGTCGTAATATCTTCGGACATGGCCAGATGTCTTCGGCTTCGGACATGGCCAGATGTCTTCGGCTTCGGACATGGCGAGATGTCTTGGGACTCGGAGACAGCATCATAACTTGATATAAGGATGGATTAATAAAATATTTCTATACTGCTATAAACTATTATTACACGAATGAGTTTTAAGTAGAGAATTTTACTAACTTCGGGAAAATAAATCTAATGTCTGCAAACATGCGTAGAAAAGGGGTCGGTGGGATTGATAGATGTTATGGTCTACTTAAAGCAATGAACCTCTTGGAACTACGAAGAAGAAAGATTATGAATAAACTAGCAGTAGTCAAAAGTATGAGCACATTAGTGTACAACTATGAGTTTTGATGGGTGCAGCAGTATACATAGATAGAAAGAAAAATGTGTTATGTGTACATGTTGTTTATATATGTATATCAAGTGTGTTTGGCTAATGAATACCTATATTTACATAAATAGGACAAACATAATTCATTGAGGTGATTTTCGCTATAGTAACGATCAACACTAAAGGCAAGTTCCCCAACCTCACTCAAATTTACATTGAGTAAGTATCCGAACACTATTATTATTGTGTTGCAAGTTCCTTAATTCTCACATTGTATTCATTGAATTGTTGATATATCAATCATATTTTTATCAAGCAAATATCTGTTTCTATTCGAAAATCATTTGTATACCTTGACGTTGTTGCAAGCATTGGACTTATCGTTCTTAAATGTATTATAAAAATTGTCTAAGCCTTTGATTCGACTAGACTATTATTATGTGTTAAAAAGCTATCCAAACTGATTGACTTGGTGCGGACTGTCGTAAATCTACTGAGATGAACAACCCTCATTGAAGGGGAAATTATATATTGTCGGGTAACCGACGTGCGCACATGAGTATGATTAAATGTTATGCATAACATAGGGTACTTTAGGCTGATCACCTGTTGTACTCGTTTATATTGGATTACAGTGTAATACTGTTAATTCTAGTATGAGTTCTTAGTCCTTAGTGACTGCTCAGTGCTCATTCATATTGAACCTCGAAATGAATAAATCCTGAAATGTGTTGATATCCTTCAGTTTATAGCGATACCTATTGAATACTCTTGATATTTTTTGATATTCTTGAACTACCAATTATTATTATACCCTTGAAAGGTTTAAATGCTATAACTACTTGTTCTTCTGGCTATATTACTTGCTGGGCAAACTTGTTGCTCATTCTTGCTTCCTAAAAATATTACAGTTAAGGCAGAGCAAGGCGGTACTTCAGGACAGGACAAGGGAAAGGGCAAGGCGACAGAATAACTTAGCCCCCAAGACTAGAAGTATTATTATTATTGTTATGCTTGTTATGATGTATTCAAGAATGATTAAGTATGTTTAAGTTAATCACTGAATTGTCATAGTAATGGTTACGGCACCTTGGGACGCGAATATTTATATTATATCAATATAAATTATTCTATTAATTCCGTTGTTAATGATTTAGTAGGATATTCGTAGTTGCACGTGATGCAACGAATTCGAGATATGGGTGTCTGAATTTGGGGGCGTCACATCATCTGTCTTAGAAATATAAGGGAACAAACCGTACATGAGAGGCGGGTGTGTTCCTCTCTAAATCTACAGAGAAACCCACTCCTTGCTAAAATGGTTACCTTTGTATGAATAGTTGGCTACCAACTGCATCACATTCAAACGAAATTGGTAACTTAATAAAACTGAATTGGTAACCAAACTTTTATACCAAGGTAACCAAACCTTTATACCAAGATAACCAATCTACCTTCACACCTGCAGTATGAATTAGTTACCTTGGTCTGAAAGTTTGGCAACCAACTGTATGAAGACTACCAACTGTATTAAATGCAAAAAAAATTGGAAACTTAATAAAACAAAATTGGTTACCTTGGTATGAAGGTTTGGCTACCAACTGCATTATGAAAAAACAGCAGAAACAGAGCGATGGTAACGTTCTGTGGGGGTGTTCCGACTGAGAGAGAAACTGTGAGGGTGACATTGTGGTGAAAGGGGAGCTTGTTTGAAGATCCTGGAAAGGACCTAGATGGGCAAAATAAGTATTTGTGAAACTGGAAGAGTAGCAAAACAAAAGCAGAACTGGGTTTGGATGACATACAGATAAAGAAGAGAGAGAAATGCTTTCATTGTTTGATTAGTGCACAAACCTTCCAATTTTGAGAAGAATTTCTCTCCCTCCCTCTGAATTTTCTTGGACCCTAAAACTTCCTTTCTGCAATCTTTTGATCCATGATATTCACCAATCAAAACTCGCACAACACTATCTACGAAACACATTATTACTCCATAAAATACCGCGGCTACCCCAAATTAAAGAAAGTGAAAAATTATATTATGGTGGATCGGCACCCACTTGGAAACCTTCAAGCATGAACACAATATCGGCCATGGTGGGTCGGCAACCTTCAATTATGAATACGTTGAATGAAGAAGAAGGAAGTGACTAATTAATACAGTTATTCTAGATAAGGAGAGAGAGAAGAACCTAAATTAATGAATCCTAATTGCATACTAATTCCTTAAATTAAGGAATCCTAATTGTACGTACTAATATTGTAAATAAATATAACATTGTATTAAATGTGTAAATATTTTATGAGTATACTATTTTTATATTTTTTTTTCAAAAATACAATAGAACATGTAAATCATCCTTTTTTATACTAGTAGTACTGTGGAGTTGAAGTTTCTAGAAATATATGTTGTACTCTGGATTAAATGATTAATCAAGTTATTCATAATTCATGGAATCATTAAATGAAAGAAGCAAAAGGCATAAACTAGTTGGTGAAAGTTGGAAGCAATGGGGCCGGCCGGGTAAAATTCATTTTCAAATAGTTGGTCGACAATTAGTCTTAATGAAGAGATCAGAGAGAGAATGTAAATCATATGTTTTTCTTACATATTTATCCGTGAATTAATCGAATGTTTAATTAGTTTAGTAAGCATGACATGTTAATGAATTTAATTTGTGATTGTTGACTAGAGAATAATTTTGTCATTTTATGTTATCCCCCAAAGAAAAAAGAGACTTTTTTTTAATAAATCAACATTAAATTAACTTAAACAATTACTACCTTCATGTTATAAAAAAAATTATCGAATTTAATCTAAAATATCAAGTATTTTCATTG
The DNA here is from genome assembly GCA_020205505.1 of Panax japonicus. Classification (NCBI taxonomy): domain Eukaryota; kingdom Viridiplantae; phylum Streptophyta; class Magnoliopsida; order Apiales; family Araliaceae; genus Panax; species Panax japonicus. The sequence continues at coordinate 19,762,746 of CM035095.1, forward strand.
ATATAATTATTATAATAATATTGTATATAATAAAAAATTATTAATTATAAAAAAATTTATTCATATTAATTTTAAAATTTAATATGTTATCGTTTGGTTTCAGAAGTGAAATTATATATTTAATTTTGAAACGGAGGGTATAAAATTTTGTAAATGAAGTTGGAGAAAAAAAAAATAGATGATAGAGGGAGTAGTAAGCTGTAATTTCTGTTCATGAAATTAAAAGAAAGGGTATATTCGTCTTTCCGATACCAACCAATCATATTCGCGTAAGCTTATGTGTAAGATAGGTGTAAGATAGAGACAAACAAAACAAAAGGCTTCGTTTTCAAAAAAAAATAAAATAGAAAGGCTTAAACCCCATATAAACCCACACCCAAACTATATATATATATATATATATATATATATATATATATATATATATATATATATCACCTATTTATCACATATATACATACTCTCTGATCACTCTCTTTCTATTCTCTCTCTACATCTTTGAGGTTCCTGAGCTCATCCACCGATTAACAATGGCCGATTCCGGAATGTACGACTTTTTGAAGCAGCCAATGGCGACAGACTCTTCAGCCGGAAAGCCAACAGCCCCGGCGCCATCCAGAATGTTCACATGCCTCTACTGTCCCCGCCGGTTCTTCACATCTCAAGCTCTAGGCGGCCACCAGAACGCTCACAAGCGCGAAAGAGCCGCCGCTCGCAGAACCTACAACACCGCCGCCGTCGACCGAGGAATCGGTTTATTTATTGTTGGTCAGCCAGTAATCCAACAGCAATACGAACCCCAAATGGCCGTGGGTATGGATGTGGGCCGAAATACTATACCCGCTGCTTACTGGGTAGAACCAACCAGCATCCACGGCTCGAGCGCCGACATGGGGCCTTTCGGCGGCGGTGACGTTCAGTGTTATCATGGCTGCGGCAAAGGAGTTCAATATTATCATTGCGGCGGGGGAGGAGTGCAGTATTATCATGACGGCGGTTCGTGCTCAATTCCAGAAGCTGTGTCCCCACCCAGTGAGTCTGGTGGTGGTGGTCAGGAGCACGTAAACCTTGACCTCACCCTCCGTTTATAACCATATATATTTATCTATCTGTTATCAGTTTAGTTTTAATTAATCTGTTCTGTTTAGTTCCTTTGGCTTTAATTTGGGTGGGTTTTAGTTATTGGAGATGTAGTAGGGTTTCAGTTAATCTGTGGTCTTAAGCTAAAGTTGTTATATATATGTTTTGCTGCTTTGGCCCTTGGTTGAGATAGAGAGAGTTAAAGAATCTATCTAATAAAATACAAATGATTTTGAATTTCCCGCTCACTCAATAAATCATCTGGGCCGTCCAAAGTTTGAGATAAATCCAACCGTCCATACATCTATCTAATAAAATACATCTATCTATCTAATCTATCTAATAATAATTTTGAATTTTCCGCTCACTTAATAAATCATCTGGGCCGTTTAAGTTTGAGATAAATTTCACTGCCCATACAGTGCCGGAGGCACGGGACCCAGCTAGTATATATATATTAGAGAATATATATATATATATAGGCATGATCTAAAGCGGACCAAAAAAACGGAACAAGTCAAAAACACTCGGGTTTCAGGGCTAACCCGGGGGTTGGTCTGGGTTGGCCCTGAAACCCGCATGTTTTTGACTTGGTCCGCTCCTTGGTCCGTTTTTTTGTTCAACTTTAGATCCTGCATGTATATATATATATATATATATATATATATATATATATATATATATATAGTACTGATTCATTTTAGTAACTTACTTTTTATCAGCTTTGTTTGTTGACTTTAATTTTATATATATAGGAGGAGTTAGTACTTGGATCTCTTTAATGATGATGGAATACTAGACTAGACTAGACTAGTATATGCTTGCTAATTGAGTACCTAGCTAGCTTCAAAGTTAATTCCAAGTTTAGATATAATCAAATCATAATTAATGCTAGCTTTTTGATGATGCTGACGTACGTTAATACTGATCCTACCTACCAACCTATCTATCTATCTATCTATCTATCTCTTACAAAAACAGATGAAAGGATACATACATACATTATGCTATATATAATTATAAATTACTCGTATAATGAATGTTAATAGGGGATTAATATAGATATACATACATATTAATAGTACGTACTCGATCGGTACTACTAAATTATCAAGGATGGAATAATGAAGTTGGCCGGCCGGCGGGCGTTGGCCGGTGGAGGATGAGTTGGTTAACAACTTGCAGAGAGTGTGCAAGTACGTACGGATCTCCGGCCAAGTTGAAAAGGAATGGCAGGCAGGCAGGCAGGCAGGCAGGGCGCAGGCAGGGGAATGTACGTACGTACGTACGTACGTAGTGGTCCAGTTGGCGTGTGGTGCCTTTTAATTCTTCCATTCGGTTTCCCCTTTTCTACTGATCCTCTGCTGCTAAAACCCACATATAATTAATTTAAGTAGTATATACTATACTAACTATATATATTTTCAAAAACAAAAACGTATAATTAAATGAGTTTTTCTATCACCTGATGATCAGATGTATCCACGTGTCCAGCATGTATAAATTCATTCTTCTTTTTTTGGCAGTAATAAGATCATACTAATTGTCTATATATATTATATAGTTACTTTATGAAATTTAAATTATTAATTAAAATTCTCAGCAGTACTTGAGAGTATATTAATTACCAAAACAGAAGGTTGAAAGCTAGCTAGTTAGCTAAAGTAGAAGTACTGTCTGTATACGTACCTGCCAGCCAGTTACATTCAGTTCCTTTCTTTCTTTCTTTCTTTCCTTTGAGTCTGTATGGTACGTAAATACGTAATGATGCTCAAAATTTGTTAATTTCTATGCCAAGTGTTTAATGATTATACTATTATAGTATCTATCTACCTTAATTGTTAGAAATCTTTGGGCTCCTCCTGGCCAGAATTAGGATGGATAGTTTCCAATTCATGGTCCAGTGTTGGAATGTGGTCGACATGATAATGATGATGATGAAGAATGTACTCCATTTCATTTGAAAAAACACAAACAACACGCATTCAATTACTCCATCAAATGATTTGTGTGTCTAGCTAGCACGAGAATTATTATAACCCATGAATTAATAAAACTTTATTGAATGACGTGCGTGCAGATTGATTGTACACCCAATTATTATACATGATCACATCCACATATATCCTTAGATTTATATATATATATATATATATATATATATATATATATATACAACAGTATATCATAAATTAATTTACAAGTCATTGCAGCATTAAACTTGTAACATATATAATAGGATCTCTCAAGAGTTCTCAGATGAGATACAGATCCCCCGGTATATAAATTAAGATCCAACACAACAATGCCTTTTATTCCAATCCAAACTAACAGGGCAGGGGTAAGCTCACTGATCAGAAATGAATCCCCAATGTAAGAATCATGAATACACAAAATAAAACATCAATGTGATAGTATATGGTATAGAAATTAATAAATCCCTCTGCGCGCCATCTTTCATTCAGCAATTCTTTTGATCAACTCATATATATATATATATATATATATATATATATATAAATCTACTAGCTAGTTCGGCATTTTCTTTCATTCATTGTATTGTGAATCAACTCAAAGTCTGCACTCCAACAGCAACAGGGCCGTCTCACCTTTATTCTGTCTATCGATCTGAATACCACTCATTCACTCACGAGTATATATACTACATGCGCTAGCTCTTTCTTGATGCCTTGTCCACAAATGCTAGATCTTCACATCATACGTACGTACCCAGGGGCAAAATATATATATATATATTTGGATGGATGACCAATAAAAACTGTACGTTTTTATATATCAATAATTTGAATTCCTATATATACGTATACTGTTTATATAAATGGCTCCAACTGTAGCCATTTTAAGTAGTGTACCTAAAACATCCAAGTCGATACGGATATATATATATATATTGATCAAATTTTAAATGTTGGGATTTCAGATTCAGTACCGTGTCTCGCCTGGTAAACTAACCGAGCTACTATACTCCTATACGGGTCATTTTCTCTTTTTTCCTTTACATATGCTAGGCATCTCTCTACTCCGGACTTCACTTGTAAATATACTTCCTGTGCTTTATCTTTACTTCTTAATTCCTGCTTCCGCCCTGCAGCAACTCAAAATTAAAGCTAATTAAGCTGCTGGACTATAATATGAATCAACAAAAACATGCATATATATATAATATACCTCATGCATGCAAGTATATATGCAACCAAACAAATTAAATAAAACAGAAAATTATACTATAATTTATCTCTATCACGTCCAAATTAAAGATCCAATCCGGGGTACGTACGTACTTACGTACAAGTATATATACTACACTCCAAATTAAACCCTGCATATATCAATATACCCGAGTGGAAAATAGTTGGGGACAAAATTAAACACAAGGATCGATCAGTTGATAAATATACCTGCTGTTTCAATCGGCGCTCCAAAAAGGTAATAAAAACGGCCTGGAACTTTGGGAAGCAATACTGGAAGGTGGCTATCTTGCTTCGCGATCTCTCCTCCACTGTCAGTCCTATGATCACGTACAAGGAATACAACAACAAATTAACCAAGAACCCAACCATGAGAAAAAAGAATGACTGACTGACCAATTAATTAAGAAGAAGAAATATAAAATTATAATCAGCTGATCATCATTTGAATAAGTAATTAATAAACTATTGATGCAGAATTAAGTAGAATAAAGATTAACAAGCGTGAGGAAAAGTAGTGTAAAACAACTTAATCAACTTCAACTGATTAAATAAAGGTAGCAACTGATCCCAGTAAAAGAATCATTTCAAATGTAATTTTCTCAATACTTTGTTGCGTTGCTAAGAAATTAAATAGCCGCCGAGCATGCCAAGATTTTCTTGACTTAGATGATCACAATATGGAGCACAAAGATATGAAAAATAAATACAAGAAAGGTGTCTAGAACTCAAGTCTATCCTGTCAGCTCAATAATAAATAACTTTTCCTTTATTTTTTTTATAGCCTCAGATTTTTTCTGTGGCATTCTGTACTGAACTACCAGGTTCAAATATTAATTAATAGAATATAAAGTAATTATGACTTGTAATCAATCAAAAATAATTAAACAAAGCTAGGATAAAAACTTAACATACCTCAACCTCACAAGATCCTTGGTTACTCTCTCGTAATGAGATTTAAGAAAGGGAATCTTCATTTGGTCATCATAGTCAAGAAGCAACTGTACGTTGAAGCAAATATTATTGTCATTCACCACATCATTTCATGCAGTACTAGAGAACTCGGATTTGAATGCATGTAAGCACAACATCTATTGCATCCATTCAAATTGCAAAACTGTCCACTGACACTGAATTGCAATATAGACGCTAATGTTTCAATTTTTGCAGTGTCATAGCCAATGTTTCAATTTTTTGCTAAAGTGTCCGCTCTAACCAAATTTTGGTCAAAATAATTAAGTCATAGTAGACAATGAAGCTAATAAGAGCTATGTACACAACCTTCAACATATGACGTTCTCAACAACAGATTTCAAGTATGCATTCATGTTCTCAAATTGCTTTGAAAATATTGAATCAGGTACATTTCCATCCAAGCGCAGCTCCAATATTTAAAGTGAAGTATGTAAACTATGTTTTGGCATTTCACTTCTTTCATTTACGAGTGTACCAACATATGTGATGCATATGCATTTACATTCAACTACCTCATTTGAAGTTCAAATTCTACACAATTTCCCTTGAATCTTTAGCATGCATTTGTTGTCGTTAGAATCAAATAACTTTCATCATCAAATAAAAGTGTTATTATTGTGCATGTGATCTAATTAGTTGAATAAAAGTAAGCTGTAAATTATACTCATTAGGGATATTGAAGTCTTTTAGGCTTACATGAGCAATATCATCTTCTCCAACAGCTCCAAATGGTATAATTTTGGCTCCAAATCTAGCAGCCATCCTTATAAACTCAGACTGTTCTGGCCAGAATAACTTATATTCCTCACCCTGCAGAAAAAATGTATAAAAATGTAAATCAGACTGAAGGTAGAAAATTTCTCCAATAACATTTAGAGAACTCTCGCAGGGGAAGGGGAGGGGGAGGGGGAGGGGGAGGGGGAGGGGGGGGCTAGATAGGTCCATTGGAATTATTAATGAGCAAAGATCAACCATCCATGTGATGTGGATTAAAGTAAGATACATATTAAATCTTATAACCTTTCGATGAAGAGCCTCGCGCATGCCTCCTGGATACAGCAGTACATGGGAATTTAGAGAAAAAAGTCTGTAAAAGTTAGATGCTGATACAGGAACGGCACCCATAACTCTTAGTATATCAAATGATGATAAATCAGGCGCGTTTCCTCCGTTCAACTGCTTAAACACCATTGGATGTGCTACCCCTCGCAAATGTATATTGCGGTCAATCCAAAAACGGGTTACGAGAGGAGGTAATTCCATTCCCAGCATCATGTGATAGCCAACAAATAAGACTGGGCCCTCAGAAGGAATTCCTGCAAGGCCCCTCACAATCTTCCCGTTTTCTAAAGTTGACAGCATCACAGGACTAGTAAGCCTCTCTAACCACCTGAAATTCATAGAATTGCAAAAGCATTTGAGATTAAGTGTTGAAATATCCTACTAATACTAAAAAACACAATCTCCTAAGAAATATAATGATTTTGGGGGCACTAATCAACCCCTGAGGGTCAGGTGAAACAGCATAGGTCTTGAGGAATAATCCAAGGTTTCTGGTTCCAATCCTAACTCTTGAGGCAAAACTAAGCTACAAAGAAAATTTCAGGGTGCAAAATCAAGCTAGCAATGACATGATCTCCCCAGGCATAACCTAGTAATCATTTGAGAATTTGGTATGAACATTGCTGTAGCATAACCATTCCATAAACATAAGTGTCTTTCACAGATTTGGTCATGTAATCCGAGTTTATGAAAGATCACCGGTATGAATTGTCCAATATATAACAATGATCATATACTATTTCTCAGTCCTCCCTAAAAGCATTATATCATCTGTTACTTTGTTGCAGAAATTAGTTACCTGGTAGATTCATATACTTTCTTGAATTCAGAAGGGTTTGGTGGCAAGTAATCTGATGCATAATCAAGGTTTCTTGCACGGCGATAAAAACTGGCACCCATAATGATAGTTACCAAATCAATAGAATTTTCCTGTTACATATGTGCAGAATTACCATGTTTGCCAATAATTCGTGTAGGATGACATAGTCCCTTCATCCCAAACTCAAGAAACATAAATTAAGGGGCATTCAAACAATGAATATATTACAATTACTAATGTCCAGAGAAAAACTTTCTGGGTTTGGCAAAGCATTGGGATGGCCAGCTAGCAGGAAGTACGACATGGATCATGCACTTCCAAATTTTCAAGAATCGGAAATGATGAAGCATTGAAACTTCAGTGTCTCTAGGAAGTACTAGAATATATAAAAGTTATTTGAATGTTGACTTGAATTTTTGTCTTTAATTAACTTCCCTTTTTATTTAGATTTGTGTATTTGATTTTTGATAGGCAAGTTTTGTCTACTTTTTAATTTGTGTTTTATGATATTATATACGTAGTTGATATAATAAAGTCATCATGAAGGTAAACATTGTTGACATGTATAGAATTTTCCTAGTCCGTTCGTCTGCATTGATTTTCTGATGGACTATCTTTGTTATGGTAGGTCTTCAAACTCATAAGTAAGAATTGAGAACATGGAACAAAACAAAAAAAATATTTCTGTCTTTCTAGTTGAAGCAGAAACAAATGCATTCACCAATGTTACTCATATAGATGGAGAAAGAGAGAAAGAACATATCCTACCAAGAAGAGGGCATGACTGCTGTTGTCAAACGTCCGAATCTGACACTTTGGCAGCATATTTAGAAGTCTTTCACCTTCCTCTCGACTTGGTAGTAACTGATCCCTCCCACTGCAAAGATTACCAAATATACAAACTTGTCAATATTATTTCACCAAGTTTCCAACATATAAGTTCTTGTAAATATTATCTGATTTAGAGTCTAAAAGGATGGAAATATTGGAGAGGATCACCTGGAGAGTACTAATGTTTGAGCTTTTACTGCATGAAGACGTGAATTAGCAAATGCACAAGCTGATTTGAGCATCTTCAGCTTCCAGAGAAGTGACTCCGCAGATAAAACATCTGCCATGACCTGATATTGAATAAATTTGTGCATCAAAATGGAAACTGGCACCAGAAAGCCAGAACATAATAATTTAGAGAAATCCTAAACAATTCTTCCATTTTAAGAATTACAAACAGGGATTATCCTATCCAAGTTGAGAAAAAGGAACTATAGAATTTGAAAAGTTTTATTTTCTTATGAATGAACATGTATAAATTATAATTTATGAGAATAGAAGCAAGAACAGGAGTTTTCTAGAGTTAAGATGGATAATCTCTTTTATACATGTTATAACAAGAAGAGACGGTTTTCAAAACTCAATAATCTAATCATGTTCAATATCTAAACTTACAGAAAGGTACGATGACAAAGCTATGACACCCTGAGATATCTCTCCAACTGTTTGTTGCAGAGGAAGTCCTTTCTCCAGAGCAGCCATCAGCATCTTCGAAGGACTATCTATTTATAAGAGAAATTATAATAATATATTTGCATGTCTAATTTACGGTAAACTAAATAAATAATCTTCTAACTTAGGATGATAAAACCATGTCTACTAGAATCTGTTCTAATATCTATCACATTCAGAATAATGTGGCACACTTGTTTCAAAACCAATCCTAAAAGAGCAAAAGCTTATTTAAGGTTCTCTGTTAGCTTAATTAACAAAATATTGAACCAAGTTATCCAACCAGTAAAGCTGAAATATAAATTTAACGAATTAGGTAGAACCTGTCATTAGGCTTAGCATATAAGGCACACCAGAGGCAGAAAGGAGATTCGCAGGCATGATTTCTAAAAGATTTATTAGAGGTTGCAACTGGGACTTGTTGAAAGATGTAGCTGCCAAAACAAAAATTAAACATTATGCAAAAGGATCATGACTTGAAAGTAGAGAAATAGACCAAATGTCTAAATTTAAACTCAAATTAACACAATTATTCGTGCGAAACAAACTTCTCACCTGGGTTAGCCAAAATTAAAACAAGATCGATATCAGGGTTAAGGGCAGCAACAGCTAGTGCTAGGCATCCTCCAAAAGATTCTCCTACAAGATAAATGGGCCGATTTGGTGAACGGTAGTTCTCTGCTCTAACTATTCTTTCAACCATCTTCACTAGTTCTGCAACATAAGAGGTTTGAAGGAAGAACTAGATTAGCATCTCAAGTTTGCCAACATATTTATCACATAAATATGAAGTGAATGTTTTTGTCATGATTTAGAAATTGACGGCAAAGACAGAAAGAGACCTGGAAATGATGTTTGGTCATCAATAGGAATATGCAAGCACCATATATCAAAGATCCTTCATTTGACGGAAAAGAAAAATATATATTAGACATAATTATCTATCATAGTATTAAAACAATTAAGCCATATCTTCAATATAGTAGCAATGTTAATGGCATAGAAATGACAACCTGAACTACTCAAGAGTTTTTTAGGAAACTGATAAATGCACTCCATTGTAGAACACCTTTTAACCTTGGGAAAAATGGAGTGCACTTGTCATTTACTTTTTCTATCTTCATATTCCAGGTCAAGACTTCATGGAGTTAATGTACTTACTGTCCAAGTCTTTGGTATTGCAAAGTAAGTCCGAGACCGATACCATCAATAGCTGCAAGGTTCAACTCGGTTAAAATTCTGTTTAGCATTGAATTTTATGCTAATGAACAAATCTAAGAGAACAAGATGAGTAAGAAAATAACAAACTGGGATTCTCATCTTAATTACTTATGTATGAACAGAGACGGATGGAGTATAGGGCCCATGGGGCCTGGGTCGATTTTGGAAATTATTTTATGAATATATATATAGGGTAATTATTCATAGTATATATTTGTTATGAATCGGTACTATTTTAGTCCTAACCCGTTACTAATAGCAGCGGAAGTAAATTTTTTAATTCTAATCTTGATAGTTGGTTCTTGTATTGAACGTTAATAATGGTGTTTGACCATTTTTTATTCATAGCAAGTACTTGATATGAAAGATTTTTATATATATAATGAGTAATAATCCATAGTATATATATATATATATATGCTATTCATAAAAAATGAGCATACAACATCTTTATTATTCAATACAGGGTCATTATTAGTAGCGAACGACACCGTTATCCGCTACTATTAGTAACGGCGTCATCCGCTATTACGTAACCTATTGTCCCCGGTTAAAATTTTCAGTTCTAATCTCGATCATTGTTTTTGTATTGAACGCTAATAATGCTGTTTGTACATTTTTTATTTATATATCGATTTTTCTCCATATGTAATTAATTAGCATTTATTTGTATATTTATGTCCGACTGTACAAATATATCCAGTTGTGGAATTGATACGAACCATAAGTACATGATAAAACGTTTCTGGTAAATTTTTTTTACACTTTCCGCTAATGTTTATCTTAAATGATTGCGACATTAATATATGATCAAAATATCAAAACGATCATGGCCGGTAAATTAAGAGAGCAGACCTGGTAAAGAGAGCAAAAGAGGAGAATTATTCAATCGAGAGCCGCATTCCAATGGCGAAAACCATCGCGGTGGCCCACCGTCCGATCTCAGCATATATTTTGACTGCTCAAAGTAATCCTTCAAACTCAAACGTTCCAATTCCTCTGATTCTTCCTTCTGTTTTGCTACTTTATAATCAACTACTGATTCCGACTTTTTCTTCAAACTTCCGTTCTTCGAAGAAAGTGAACTATCGCCACCCGCCGGCCGTTGTTGTTCCGGCGCCGTTGTCTTTGGCGCAACTGATGGTCTTCGAGTTGTCGCCGACGCCGAAATAAATAATTTTGGTTTAGTGTACCGGAAATTTCCGGTCATCCGAGAGGTACCGGCAGCAGAGGTGACTATTCCGGTGGAAGCCATCAAGGTATCTATAATCTATCTATCTATTTTAAATTTGTTCAGTTAAGGTGAGAGTATAATATGAGTGTCTATTTATAATAGCTAGCCAGCCATTGGTTGGCCGTTTCTGTGTTTATTCTTATATTATATTCAAGCGAAATCACGTGAGATTGAATATGAAATTCGGGTAATTTCCCGGGACAGTGTTGTTCCTGCTTAGCTTCTTTTATTCTTTTCTTTAATTTTTTTCTATTATTATTTTAATAATTAAAATTCCTTAAATAGGCTATTTCACACATTTATGACATATTTATTTGTAAAAATTATAATTCCAAGATTATAATTTATGATATTAAATAATTCCCATATTAAGTCATTATATATTCTCTGGACTAATAATTTCAAATCTAAATTTAAAAACAACAAAACAATTTGGATTAATAGTTAAATCTCAAGCATTGATAACATAGAATGAAACTTTGGATATAGAATGAAATGATATATTTGATAACTGTTTGTTTAAAATATCTGAATGCATGTATTTTTCTATTTAAGCTTTCTGAACTATTATTATAAACAAATTTATTATATAATTATAATTAAATAATATTATCTAAAAAAAATAAATATAAACTTGTGAGTATACTATTAGTAATATACTTTTAGGAATAAATATTAATTTTTTTAATAACATTTTATCAAGTCATAAAATCAAAACAAAAGACTACAACAACATTCATTAAATTCGTTATTGACCAAATTGTTAAAGAAAAAATTCAAAAAATAATTAGTACATTACAAAATTTATTTACAAATACTAAAAAAAGATATATATTAAATGTAATTTTTAATTATCTATAAGAGTAGATAAATATATTATTCAACAATATTTTTTATTAATTCAGTCACAAATTTTTGGAGTAGAGGTATGTTTCCAGGTTTACCGGTTTTCAATTCAATTAATTTTTTTTTTTTTGAGTTTTGTAATGAATAGAAAAGAGAAAACAAAGATAAAAAAAATTAATCACTCATTTTAAAAATCACAATTTTTTCCCCAACCTAATTTCAATTTTTTTGTTTTCTTTTTTTGTCAACCAACTACTCATAAATTTAATTAAAAATTGAAATTTATCCTCTTCTATTTAACCTATCTTTCTTTAGAAAATTGTCTAAAATAAAGAATCCAACAATAATTAAATTAAGAAAATACTCTATCTGTTTTAAAATTAGAGATTCAATTTGATTTTTAAGATAGATATATTAAATTTTAAAATTAATATGACTTATAAAAGTATAAAAATAAATAAATTTAATGTGTGATTAATAATTTTTATTAATAGTGTTACCTGTTGCGTATTCAAAATGTGTTGGACAAATTCTACATTGTGGTTTCTCACGTTTGTTCAGCTAATTTTTTAGAATGGACTTTTCTATGATTATGTTTGTAATAATATTAGAATGAAATTTATAAATATAAAAAATAATTTTTTATTCTATTTTATTTATAAAATAATAATTTCTTTATAATAATAATAATAATAATAATAATATGATGGAAAATATATAATATTATATTATTTTATACTATTATTTTAAAAAATTCTTATTATAGAACCATATTTTCTTAAAAAATAAAATATTTTATCTGACTTTGACACCACATCTCTGTTATGGGTAATGTGGACTCTTTGGCGTATCCTCATTGTAGTCCAGTTTAATTGTAAACAAAAACACGAGATGCCTTCGTCCATATTTTATCACACTCTAATATTCATCTCAATTATTTGTAAATTGTAATATGTTTTTTTATCAAATATTTTAAATAAAGTAAACTTATCTCATATATGTAATATATAATCTAATCAATTTATGAAGAAATATTTTTAGAATTAATTTTGGATTTTACTTGACTTACTCTAACAGAGAAAATTTTGATATCTTAATTTGTGGAGTTTTATAAAATATAATTTGTGTAGAAAAAGAAATGCTGCTAGTGCATTGGGACAGAAAAACCATATATATATATATATATATATATATATATATATATATATATATATATATATATATATATATATATATATATATAGTCCGGATCAGGTCCGGACTCCCGGATTTTAACAAAATCCGGACTCTTTTTTTTGTTTTTTGTTTTTTTTAAAACAACTAAAAAATAAATAAATTATGGAACTTGAATTTTTTCATAATACAGTGTTTTGGGTGTGATTTGGATACGTATAACAAAATATATCTGTATAGTCTGGGCAGACTGTACATACATTGGTTGGTGTAGGTATTAAAAACACACCCAAAACACTGTATTATGAAAAAAATTTAGTTCCATAATTTTTTTTTTAGTTGTTCTACCAAAAAAAAAATAGGGTCCGGATTTTGGATCAGGTCCGGACTCCCGAACCTGATCCGTGTTCTATATATATATATATATATATATATATATATATATATATATATATATATATATATATATAAACTAACTTGTATAAAATTATTCAGCCTGTTCGGCGATGACTTGTAATAAGTCATTTGTCACTATTCCTCTATTCTACAACGACTTATTTTTTTACTTATAAATTAATTTTTAAGTCAAAAGAATAAGTTAGTATTAGAAACTTATTTAATAGGTCAATTTAAAATAAGTTAGATTGATCAAATATAATGTCTATTTTGCCCCTCTTTTTATTAATGTTATTTTTAATAATCTTTACATTTGATTTTAATTTATAAGTCATTAATTACGAGCTGAACATTTTCAAAACTTATTTTAACTTAATTTCTAACTTATAAGTTAAATTAATGCCAAACACATTTACTTATAAATCACAACTTAAAAATAAATTTATATTTTAATTTTAATTTTAATTCATTTTAAAATAAATGGTTGACGAACGGGCTCTTTGTTAAGTTGAAACAAGTAAGCTATTAGTGTTAAACGACGGTGGGAGGAAGGAAAGTGTCAAGTTAGACTTTGTAAAGTCCACTCCAATACAGCTTTAGTTATTTAATAAATATTATTTCATGTTGCACAAAAATAGTCAACATTCTTAATTATCATCAAATAAATGGTTAAAGGTACAATTAGAATAAATGTATTGTTTTTTATAACTACTCCACCATTTCTATCTTGACTTTGAAAATAACGTACGTTAATTTTATAAATTGCAATAGAAAGTCTTTGATTACATAATTAAAGCGCTTTAAAAAAACAAATTTTAAAACTTAAGAAATTTTTAAATTTAAAATTAATATAATAATGAATATAGTAAATTATCTCTAAAGCTCTATTTATTATATATACGGAGCCGTTCAGGAACGGACCAGTCCGCTGGAGAACGGCCGCCGATTATATATATATATATATATAATAAATTATCTCTCAATTATAAGTTTAAGAATATATTAGATTGATTTTTAAAAATTAATAATAATTTTATAATTTAAAAAAAAGATTACTAAGTATCATTATCATGCATGTTGTTACTTGCAAAAATTTATAGTATAATTTTTTGACTATGACCGCACAATTAACAGAGACAACACTACAGAGTTTAACAGTACTTATTACATATAGGTGTATAATATTACGTACGTCAAACCGAAACAAAAAGTCCAATTAACGTAACGTGAGAAAAAGATTAAGGGAATATTGGCAGCAAGTGATTTGCTGAACACGGCACTCTACCCGCATTTGGTCAACTCTAAATTAAGCGAACCAAAAAAATACATAAATATATGGTCCCATTAAAATTACACGACAATGCATCTTCATATTCTATTTTTTAAAAAGACCCTTATATAAATATATGATTCGTCCATTAAAATTATAAATTAAAATTTTTTTAAATTATAAATATATCTTGGGTAATCTTGTAAAATATGATTCTATTCTCGTTTGTTTTATCTTGAAATTGAAATTCAAATATAATTGAATTTCATCCTTAATTTTTTTTCATTGCGTCCAAAAGTTCAGGTGTTGAATTCACGAATTGTAATAAAAACTTGTAAAGAGTTGTTGACGCTATGAGTGTTTTCTTTGCGTTATTGGCTCCAAAGGTATTGTAGCATCCTCACAAGTATGACACATTAATTTAATAAATATGATACATTGCATCAAAAAAATATGATATAAACATCAATAAAATGTAATAATTTTAATTAGGGCTAAACAAATAACCAAATTGGAACCGAAATCGCACCAAAAATTGCACGAACCGTGTGACGCCCCCAAAATAGGTATATATCACCTATTCTGAGTCGCCAAATACATGGTACAGAATACAAACATAATCTTTAATATACAACAAGAGCTGTGAGTTTTAATACAAATATTGTCTTCTAGACAATATTCACTCTCAGAATAAGTTCTAATTATATTGATTATCACACTATTTTATAGAATAGTGAGGACTATTAAGACACCATCTTGGACCGTCACTCCGTTCCCCGACTAGTCCCGGCTACGTTCTCATTTCCTGAAGAGAACAGTGAAAGAAAAGGTGAGCTCAACTAGCCCAGTAAGAAATATTATGACTAAGATAATGCAGAATAAATTATCATTAGTCTTCAATAATGTTAAACTGATAAAATACAATAGACATCAAGTTTAACTGCAGCAGAACAAGCAATCCATTAAAAGAGTCAAGTAGAGAATAAAATCTACTATCTTTTATGATTTAAAAGGTTTTTCATCACTTTTATCGCCGTGACTCAGCTTAATAAATAATCCACATCATCCCTGCACTACGGCCAATGATATTCATTAGTATCACAACCACAATTTATCCATGCACTACGGGTTAAGGATATTCATGTATTCATCAATGGTCATGATCATGCCAACAACTGTCCATCAATGCACTACGGGCCAATGAAGACTTTTACCACATCATTTGTAACATTACGGTCATGATTACACCGAATAATCCCTGGTCATAATCATACCAAGTACATCTATGCACTACATGCCACAGATGACTTTCAACAAAATATAAACATGAGGATGATGACAATGATATAAGAATTCAATAAAACAAGTTCAAGAATTAATTTATCCAGAAACTAATAATGTCTAAATTGTCAACATGATACTTCTTTGTAGAGTAAAATTCAAGAATGCTCAGAAAAATATTTTCATGAAAAGATACTGGATGAAGCGCAAATATCAAGGATATTTCACTAATTTAATGGAGTATAGAAGTTAAAACTTTAACCAACTGAGTATAACAAAGAATGAAATAACAAAAGAAATCACCAGACATGCGATAGACCGCACAGACAGGTTATTCCAACAGAATAATAAATAACAGAACCCGGTCAGGCGAAATTCGCACCGACATGATGTTCCAATAGAATAATAAATAACGGAACCAGGTCATGCGAAAACGTACAGACAGGATGTTCTAACAGAATAATAAATAACGGAACCAGGTCATGCAAAAACGCACAGCCTGGTTGTTCCAAAAGAATAATAAAGAATGGAATAACAGAAGAATTTTACCATGTATAGGGTACGTAGCCCGCATATACAGGTTATTCCAACAGAATAATAAAGAATGGAATAACAGAAGTTCTCTTCATGAATACAAAAGAAATAATACCCCTTACCTTAGAAGAACTTGATATAGAAGTAGTGAAGTAACATAATACTTTTCTTCTTCTTTCTCTCTATAATTTTCTCTCTCTAGAGTTTTCAGTGATTTCGTAAGAAATAATGAAGGAATGAGCTTCTATTTATAGAAGAATTGACTGAATAGTAACTAATTCATGAACGGTTCAGATCGATTCACTTTTAAACGGACGGTCCATATTGATTTAATAAAATATTCAAATAAAACAAAACTTTTAAATATAATATATATTATATATGTAAATAACATGTGTAAAAAAAACTTCACGGGATTCAATCTCGTGATACTGCCTGAACTTCCCACTTGATTTATAATATATATATATATATATATATATATATATATATATATATAATATATAACCTGATACAAAAACCAAATTCTCCCCACCCCACCCGTACGTGACAACCTATATATATTATCAGACTCATAACACATTATTTTGAAAAATGAGTAGATTGGGGTCCAAAAATACGCCAAAATCTACAATAAATACTCCATAAAAATTTTCTCAATATTTTTAACAACATTTATCATCATTATTATAATTCACAATATTAATCGACCAGGTCGTTCTCAAGAAAGAGGGGGCTTTCTAATAAGGATTTCTCCTTATTGGGGCGCAATTAGGTGACCAAACCTCTCCTTGGCAGAACTTCTAGAAATCGTTAATATTTCAAATAATAATATTAATAACTTTGTCATCTCAATTATTGATTTAATAATATATAAAATATCGACAATAATTGAATCAAATAACATGAGATATTATACAACAATTACTGTAGCAATAATTGAACAAAACTGAGTGACTTCTCACGTAAGCATCAATAATCAATACCGTGATCCAACCACGCGTATTCTTGTACTTTTAACACCGGGTGTTTCAACAGTTAACGGTAAAAATTCCGCCGTTATTTTCATAAAATATTTTTGTCGTTTTCTCAATCCGACAATAATTCTGTTGTGGGGTCCACCAATGATTGTGTCGTCGTACGAATATTCCCTGTTAAAACGAATATTTCCTGACCAATCGAATATTATATAACAACTTGCGTATTTTATAAAATTTATAAATATTACCCACGACTATAACATTATATCAAATTCATTCCATAATATTCAAAAATGATAATTATAGAAAATTCATCTTTATTCATAAAAGTTGGGGTCTTACAATCTCCCCTTCTTATAAAATTTTGCCCTCAAAATTAGAGTACGTACCTGATATGTCGAAGAGGTAAGGATACATTGATTTCATTTCAGATTCTAACTCCAAGGTCATTTTCTCAACATCGTGGTTCCTCCATAAAACTTTGACTTGAAGTATTACCTTGGAGCGTAGAATAGGTTCTTTCTTATCCAAGATTTGAACAGAAACCTTTTCATACGTTAAATCTTCCGTTATTTCGTCCGATTCTAACTCAATAATGTGGTTTGGGTCTTCCACATATTTACGTAACATGGATATATGAAAAACGTTATGAACACGAGACATACTTGGCGGTAAAGCGAGTCTATACGCCACATTTCCTACTCGATCGAGGATTAAAAATGGGCAAATGAATCGAGGATTGAGCTTTTCTCTCTTTCCAAATCTTGTAACTCCTTTCCATGGAGCAACACGGAACAACACATGATCTCCAATATCGAATTCCACGTCCTTTCGATGAAGATCAGCATAACTCTTTTGTCGATCTTGTGAGGTTTTTATACGTTGCCGGATCATTTGAATTTTTTTCCGTAGTCATACGTACCAACTCTGGTCCCAACAACGTTTCTTCACCCACCCCAGCATACTGGAGAACGACATTTTCTTCCATACAACGCTTCGAATGGAGCCATGCCAATACTTGATTGGTAGATGTTGTTGTAGGAAAACTCCACCAATGGTAAGAACTTGTCCTAACTTCCCTTGAATCAAGGACACAGAGTCTTAATAAATCTTCAAGAGTTTGAATAGTCCTCTCTGATTGTCCGTCCGTCTGAGGATGATATGCCGAACTAAATCGTAAATCCGTGCCCATAGCTTTTTGTAAACTAACCCAAAATCGTGAAGTGAATCTTGGGTCTCGATCAGAAACTATGGATACTGGCATACCATGCAACCTTACAATCTCGTTTATGTATATACGAGCAAGATGTTCAAGTGTATAAGTTTCTCATATTGGTAAGAAATGAGTAGACTTGGTCAATCTATCAACAATGACCCAAATTGCATCTATGCCTTGAGAAACCTTGGGAAGACCAGTAATGAAATCCATGGTAATGTGTTCTCACTTCTATTCTGGAATTTCAAGTGGTTGCAATGGACCTTTTTGTACTTGATGCTCCTCCTTGACTCGTTGACATTGGTTTTAGAACTGAAATCGTACCAATTAAAACCGCACACTTTAAAACTGCACCGCACCAATCACAAGCGATTTTGTGTGCGGTTTTAAAATTTTCAAACCGCACCTAAGCGGTTTCAGGTGCGGTTTGGACTTCAAACCGCACCATGCTCGCCCCTAATTTTATTGTAATTAAATTTATGTTTATCAAATAAAAAAACATTCTTTAAATTAATAAATTATTAATTTACCGATTAAATAATAACTTTATAAATTAATAAAAATTTTCAATCCTAACAGTATTAATTTGTAAAGATTCTAATGTATGTATATATCCAAATAATGAGTAAGCCAAAAAGTTAAGGTAAAAATAATTACATTCATGCATGTCTCCGTTATAGCATACTAATAATACTAGAGCAATGCTACGCAGACAGGTATATTGGACATATTTATTGGACCGGTGCAATTTTTTTTTTGATAGTGAATTTTAAAAAATGTATAGTATTTATTCCAACAGGAATTTTTATAAAATATAGTGCTTTAGGTGTAATTTGAATACATATACAAATACAGGGTTATACAGTCTGTAATTGGAGAGTCACGATTTATTATAATACTATGCTTAAATTTATAAAATTAACTATGGACCATATATATATATATATATATATACAGAACCGATCAGGTGAGGGCTCCCTTACTTTGTTAAAATGTGGACTTTTTTTTTGTTTTTTTTGGTTTTTTTTAAACAACTAAAAAAAATATTTAATATTTTATGGAACTGAAATTTTTTCATAATATAATGTTTTGGGCGTGTTTTGAATACCTATACCAAAAAGTGGTGGTACAGTCTGTCCAGACTGTACATACATATTTTGTTATACGTACCCAAATCACATCCAAAACACTGTATTATGAAAAAAAAATTCAGTTCCATAAAATATTAAATATTTTTTTTAGTTGTTTAAAAAAAAACCAAAAAAAAATAAAAAAAAAAATCCGCATTTTAACAAAGTAAGGGAGCCCTCACCTGATCATGACCATATATATATATATATATAAATATATATATATATATATATATATATATATATATATATATAATATATATATACAAGATGGATCAGGTCCGGACTCCCGGACGGGAAAAAATCCGGACCTGATATTTTTTTTTTTTTTTTTTTTGTAGAACAACTAAAAAAAAAAAAAAATTTATGGAACTGAAATTTTTCAATAATACAGTGTTTTGGGTGTGTTTTTAATACCTACACCAACCAATGTATGTACAGTCTGCCCAGACTGTACAGACATATTTCGTTATAGGTAGGGCTGAGCATTCGGTTAATAACCGAACCGAATCACAATTTCGGTTATAACCGATACCCGAACTAACGGTATTTTAGGTATCCGAATAAACAACCGAATTAAGCACTAACCGAATAACCGAATAGGTTATTCGGTTAATAACCGAATTGAACAGAAACCATAAACAACACAGTTCAGTACTTCAGTTCCTACAAATAAACAACACAGTTCAGTTCCTACAGCTACAGACAGGCTACAATCCATAAACAGTTCAGCAGAAACAAAGAGAGAGACTTGAATACTCGATGCAGAACAGCAGAAACAAAAGAACCCAAAAGGGTCGACCGGTCGAGGGAGACGATGCCGTGAGCCCGTGAGGCCGTGACTGCCGTCGGTCGAAGGGAGGCGATGGCCGATGAGGGTCGAGCTCGACTGTTCGAGGGAGACAAATTTGTCAAGGAGTCGACCAGGAAGGCAGGAAGATGAGCGACGGCGATAGAGGTGTCGAAGCGAGAGATCAGAGATCAAAAGCGGAGCTGCATATGAGAGTTGAAAGAGTGAGCTGTCGAAGCGAGAGACTCTCTGACGGTTGAAAGAGTTGATAGAGTTGATCTCAGATCTGAAATCGTGACTGCATAGGAGAGTTGAAAGAGTTGATCTCAGATCTGAAACTAAAAGCCCACTTAATTTTGTACGCTTATTTTTTTATTCGGTTATTACTAATGGGCTATTGGGCTGAGTGCTACTGCTGAGTCAAGAGTGAAGACTGAAGAGATGTCTTTGTTCGGTTATTCGGTTTAACCGAATAACCCAAATATGAAACCCGTACAAGCTAACCGAAAATCGTAAAAAATTCGGATATAACCGAAATAGTAAAAGTAACCGAGTTTTCAAAAAAAATCGGTTAAATTATTTCGGTTCGGTTCGGTAATTCGGTTATATCCGTTTTTTGCTCAGTCCTAGTTATAGGCATCCAAATCACACCCAAAACACTGTATAATGTAAAAATTTCAATTCCATAAATTTTTTTTTTTAGTTGTTTCAAAAAAAAAAAAAGCAAAAAAAAAAAAAAAAAAAAAAAAGGTCCGGATTTTAAACCTGTCCGGGAGTCCGGACAGGATCCGACCTCATATATATATATATATATATATATATATATATATATATGGTCTCCATCCACATCAACCGGTTGTTGGGGAGCAACCCATTTTGGTCAGTCGCTACAAGCTCTACCGGCCTTAGACAATTTTTTTTATAAGCCGGTAGAGTTTGTAGCGGCTGGCCAAAATGGGTTGCTCCCCAACAACCGATTGCTGTGGATGGAGACCCTATATATATATATATATATATATATATATATATATATGGAAAGCTTCAAGAGCATAATCCTTAAATAACATAACGCCTTAAATAGCATAATTTTATCAAAACGACGTAGTTTTGATAAGACGCGGTGACATTTTTGTAAATACGCGGTGGCATGGTATTTACAAAAATGCCACTGCGTCCCTCCAAAACTACGTCGTTTTGAT
This sequence comes from Panax japonicus, assembly GCA_020205505.1. NCBI lineage: Eukaryota > Viridiplantae > Streptophyta > Magnoliopsida > Apiales > Araliaceae > Panax > Panax japonicus. The sequence continues at coordinate 19,784,665 of CM035095.1, forward strand.
AAAATTATGTTATTTAAGACGTTAAGCTATTTAAGGATTATGCTCTTGAAGCTTCCCGTATATATATATATATATATATATATATATATATATATATATATATATCAACTTATTTCTAAAATAAAATAATTGTCAATAAACAAACTTTCTTAGTTTACAAGAAATGAGTATCTATGAGTAGGACACTCTTTGGGCTGGCTAGCTGTTATTCGATCCAATCATCGTGTCCAACTTAAACACTACAACAATAAACAAAAAAACTGGACACTAATGACAAGTATGGAAATGGAATTATAACTGGTTGAGGAAAAGACAGGCTGTGGCTTGTCTGTCTCTGGAGTTGGTTTTGAATAGTATTTGAAGACTAATCAACAAGTATCAGCACAAACACCACGTTCCAAATTTCGTAATTTAATTTAGTCATTAAAGTTTTATTGCGTATACGTACTTACTTATATGTTCCAATCTATTTTACGACTTTTTTTATAGATGAAATTTTAGTTTTTATTATTATTATTACTCCTAAATAATATCACTGCAACTTTGTACTAATTACTTTCAGCCCATACAAATAGATATTCTTGATTACTTCAACCTAAAACAAATAGATGGGTGTTTCGGGACATTAAACTGTCAATATAAAAATGAAAGTGATACTTTCACAATATTTTTTTTATATATGGACTCGCCTTTTAATTATAATTTGATTAAAAATTGGTCCCAAATATGAAAATATCAAAAAGTATTGCAAAAATATCAATATAAAAAATTCACAAAAAATAACATACCTCAAAAAACAAACAAATAAATATATATAGAAATATCAATATAATTTGTTTTTAATGTTTAATTATAAATTATTCTGTTATTATTTGACGGGGATGACTTTAAAAACAACATCGTTTAAGCATTATCAATACTTAGCGTCTGTAATTTAATTCTGCGGACGGGGGACTTGTACTAGGAGAGGTATTTTTGGACATCTATCATGTCCGCAATATTAAACTGCAGTATGCCTAATATTAAATTGCGGCCAGGGACTCTATTTAACTGTTTGATCAACGGATGGACAACCACAATCTTTTGTAAGGATAACTGTAACACTCCAGTCTCACATCGAAATATAGAAAAAAAATTTGTCTGCATATAAGCAAATAAGTTACTACCAATAGTACCTTTAAGTTATTACCTTTTGAGTGAGCATGTGGATGTGGTGGGCTAAGATACCATCGGATCAATGGTTTAAAATTTTATTTGGATGAATTTGATTCAAACTTGGGATTTGACTCGAGATTTGATCCAGATTGTTTCATATGAGTATTCGAGCTTGTCGGATAAGGGAAAAGTTTGTCTACCAATAGTTTATTTGGATGGATTTGATTCGATTCGAACTTGAGATTTGACCCGAAATTTGTTCCGGAATCGGAATTTGACCCAAGTTGTTTCAATAACCATGCATAAATTTAAAATATTGGCTATTGATCAGTCTCTTATATATATATATATATATATATATATATGGAAAAAAGTAATCTAAAACATTCCTTAACTAAACTCAAATTTGTGCACCTCAAATTTGTTTGTTTTTGTTGTGGTGTGATTTTTATTCCGGTTAGGAGGCTTGATTTTTGAGGGATTCACAGTCTTAATTGACTTGTAGTTTTTATACCTAATTTGACTTCTTACTTCTAAGGAAATCAAATTCAATCCAATCATGAGGATTGCGGTTATAATAAAATTTTACATAAATAATCATATTTCTACCCGGGGAAGGGCACAAAAAATTAAGGAGGCGTGATCAATTATAAATACACGCCATAATTCAGGTTTCATGTAACTCACATATTATTTACTTTTATGCATTAGAGCAATTATATATCTTGACGTTTATTGGCATGTATTTATTTTTATACTGGAACTATCTCCCGACGACCCCGACCGTCAGGCTCCTCAATGTGTTTCCCTGTCTTTTGTGCATGTGTCTCGCTTGTTGTTTGGTGATTTTGCAGACGGACAGATTTTGACATCAACAATTTTCATTGCTATAATTAAACTATAAAGTCGTGTTGATACACATAATTAAATTAGTGAAATTTATGTATTCTTACATTTTTGGAAAGTAAGGTAAATAATCTCTTACATCCTTTTTCTTTAAAAAAAAATATATATGGGGGAGGAATTGCAGAAAATTGAAAATGCAACCGAACCAAATGAAAAAAACATTTCGGGACTTCGTAATGCAAACTTTCAAGGCCAGTAGACAGTGGACTTGCTTCTGGTCATTAGCTAGTATCCAGTATGTGGTCATTGTAAGACTTCCATTGTGGCCCAAAGTTTTTGACCATTTAATTCCTACTATTTATAACTAATGAATATATATTTCTTATTGTTTACTGTTTACGGATTATGTTTAAACTTTGAAAAATGATATATATTACTAATATTTACGTCAGTTTTTTGTTGTCAGTTATGTAGATTAGTATTATTGATAATTTTTTTAAAAATATGTGTAATAAGTGAGACTCTCTTATGATTCCTACCTATTTTAAGTATTAATAAGATTGATAATTATAATTCAGCGCAAACAATATATAGCATACAACTCTTAAACCTTAAACAATAAGTCAGTTTAACGTAAAGATAAACAATGAAAGACTCTATATATTGAGTTTATTCCCAAATGAAGGAAGTACAGATTTATTATAGTTTACAAATTTTATATAGATGAGAATTGTGTGTGTGTAGTTTAATTTTTTATGGTTGATGATCGCAGCAATGTTGTTACAGATCATAACTACTTTTTTAATACACTGTAGCAGCTGTAATGGCTCGTTGCAGCACTGTAATTTTGTAATAGTTGTAATGGCTCTCCAGAATCCTGTTAAGTAAAACTGTTACATAACAGGCATTTCTTAAACCATGTGTCAAATGGATATATCTAATATGTGATTATGAGATGCAATATACTTGTTCCTTCCTTGGAACACAATGAAGTACGAAGCATGATTTTATCAGTGAGTTCTCTGGAAGTATATAGTAAGGTTCCTGCTTAATTCCCATTTATAGCATTAGATTTTTCGTTGGTTTATCAAGATTCTGTGTGGAGCAACTAGTAGCAAGTGCTGAGGCTGCAGTTTAGGAATTGAAGTTATCTCAATTCTTTCCCTCAAGTCCTCCTATATATTAATTACCATGATTTTGACAGTAAGACAGACTAGTATTATTTTTAGTGCTGGTTAGGTTATGCAGCAGGAGAGAGGATTATGCATGTCCTCTGGGAGTCTGACAGATGGCATTGCGTTCCAAACACTTGTGATACGTACCAATGCAGATCTTGATTGATGTAACCGTACGTAGATTCAGAGAACAAAGCTGTTCCTGCTTCCGGAGGAGTCAAGGAGCTTGAAAATCTTGAATTTGATAAATTTCAGTCGACCAGAAGGTTATAAATCTCTTCATCCATAATTCCATATATATATAATTGTAGTATTTTAAATAAAAGAATATGATTTTATGCTTTTTATAAATGAAGAGAAAGTATACATCGAATATGAGTCTCTGTTTTCATGGAAACTATTGCATGAGTATTTTGGTGTTAGGTAATGCAAATATACAATTTGTATTGGATCCACGTACGGCTCGGCTCTATCCGTAGAAGGTGAGACTTTAATGAGTAGGTTAGTTTTTAAAAAAAGGAGCAGAATGACAGTTCTGCACTGAGAAAGGGAAGAAGTGTGGTGGTGTTGCATGGAAAGGAAAATATCACACCTTTCACCAGAAATACGTATTTGGATTTTGGTGTATGTTATTACTAAAAGATAGTCACTCATACAAACAATCATGGTACATAAGTCCAATTACTAGCTTATGCTTCTAATATTCTATTCTGAAACTCATAATTCCTTGAAACAGAGAGGAGAGGAGACGTTTTGAAAGAAAAATAAATTCTAATTCTGCAGATCAGCCAAGGTCATTAATCTTTGTTCATTTCCGTGTCGCAAAATCAACATCATACAAGAGAGATTGATAGGAATCATTGTTTATGAAAATAAATATATACTTTATATAATAATTATAAATTATTTAAAAGTTTCAGTAATATCATCACAGATTGTATTTTATATAAATAATATAAACTTTTAAACCGGACTAGAATTTCCTTCTAGTATAACTTTCACAGAATTAGGAATGGATTAAATTCTTAATTTGACAATGGCATGTGTCCATCTGCTACCTTACCAAATCTTAACCCCACCGTTTCTCGACATCCATTAGAGCTCTCAAAATAGTCAAAACTAAACAAGATCCCCCATCATGCCGGTCTTCAAAACCCCTTTCAACGGCTACTCCGTCAAATTCAGCCCCTTCTACGAGGACCGTCTCGCCGTCGCCACTGCCCAAAACTTCGGAATCCTCGGCAACAGCCGCCTCCACGTCCTCGACCTCTCCCCTTCAGGACCCGTCACCCAATTCGCCTCCTTCGACACCTCCGACGGCGTCTACGACCTCACCTGGTCGGAATCCCACGATTCTCTACTCCTCGCCGCCATCGCCGACGGCTCCATCAAACTCTACGACCTCTCTCTCCCCCCAACTTCCAACCCCATTCGCTCTCTCCATGAGCACACACGCGAAATCCACTCCATCGATTACAACCCGACCCGACGTGACTCGTTCTTATCTTCCTCTTGGGACGACACCATAAAGCTCTGGACTGTCGATCGACCAACCAGCGTGCGTACATTCAAGGAGCACGCTTATTGCGTGTACTCTTCTTCTTGGAATCCCCGACACGCTGACGTATTTTCTTCCGCTTCCGGCGACTGCACGGTCCGGGTTTGGGATGTACGGGAACCCGGGTCCACTATGATAATCCCAGCTCATGAGTTTGAGATACTGTCAATTGATTGGAACAAGTATGATGATTGTATTTTGGCAACTGGGTTAGTGGATAAAAGTATTAAGATATGGGATGTGAGGAATTATAGAGTGCCATTGTCGGTTTTGAATGGACATGGATATGCTGTTAGGAAGGTGAAGTTTTCGCCGCATAGGGGGAGTTTGATTGCATCGTGTTCGTATGATATGACTGTCTGTTTGTGGGATTATATGGTGGAGGATGCTCTTGTTGGGAGGTATGAGCATCATACGGAGTTTGCTGTTGGTGTTGATATGAGTGTGCTTGTTGAGGGGCTTTTGGCTAGTACTGGGTGGGATGAGCTTGTTTATGTTTGGCAACAGGGGACAGACCCCAGAGCGCCTTGAAAAGGGAAGTGCTTCCTTCTACCGTTTGATTTGTTTTTTGGATTATATGTTGGACCATAGTGTGACATTTTTAGAATGACAAATGATAAGTGATTAATGTATACCTGTTGTAGTTCTCTTGCGTAATAACTAGAATTTGAGTTTTGTTGATGACTTGACTAATTACTTGATGAATAACATGGGGACGATGCATTGTTCTATAAATGTGAACTTTGTGTGTTTGAGTTTTGTTTCTGCTAGGGTGCTTAATTTAATCTCCTGTAAAAGAGTGGTAAGAAAGTGAAAAGGAGCCATTTTCGTAATGTTCTTAAGATACAAAAATGTAGATGTTTTAACATAGAACATTTATTTTGCTTAGAAATACGACAAGGGGAAAAAGAGTGACTTTCACATTATCACATAGTTTTCATCTCATCTTGACTATCTATATGGTGCTCCTTAAGGACTTGATCTTGGATTTCCCATTTTTCAGTATCCAATGCTGAATTTGTTTGTGGCAGTTTATGATCTTCAGGTCTTAGCGACAACTGAAATTCAGGAAGATCAGGCAAAACTTGTAGTCCCCTGCATCATTTTTTCCACAACTCAAGTTAATAATATTATTTAGGTTATAAAATGAGCTCAGATTACAGAAAAAGAAGAATGGAAATTTTCATTGCCCTTACTTCTTCTGGTCCAAGAGGTAGCCATACATCTGATATTTCCTCGAGGCAGTTTCAGGAATTTTCTTGTTTAGATGCTTCATTGCACCCCAAAGAGCAGGAGGCCTTCACATACAAGAAAAAAGTTTTTAATTGAAACAAAAATTTAGATTTAGAAAAGGAAGGATTAAGTGGCACATAAGTCGAGTCACAACCGACCTGGTTACAGGAGCTGCAAGACAAAAGCATAAACAGGCCTCCTTGCTTTCAGCCAGAAGTTCTTTTGAAGCAAGGAAACAACACACAGCGGCAATTTGGCAGGATGGTTCAGTACCCTTGTCGATTATCAGGCCGTTGTAGTAGTAGGCTGCAACCTGAAAAAGTAACAACTATTAGAATTTGAACCCAAGAAATGAATGTAGATGTTTTAGATTAAGAGTATAATGATGAACCTTTGCTTCAAGGTACTTCCATTTGATGAACAACAGTTGCTTCTTTCCATAGCCGTGATTGTAATTACTCGTCGACAAACAGTAATGAGACTGATGAAACAAAAGATCCCAGCAGTTTATTTACAACAACAACAACAAAAAAAAATACAAATTCCTTGAGAGACGCAGCCTCAGGAGGATATTGGCACATACCTGTGCCAAATAACTTAGTTGTTCACATGCCAGCCTTCTTTTTACAGGTTGAGTGGCATTTTTACTTGCAACAGCTAAACCAAGCTGAATTTCAGTTCCCTGAAAATGTGATACAGAAAAAACAATCGCCAATTTTCCTTTGAGCAGCTAAGTAAGAGTAAGAAAAGGTAATTATAACTTGAGTAATTCTTTTAGGTAGTACATACCTGTGCTAGTGCTTGAATTGAAATAGCCTCCAAAACACCCTCATGCAAATCTTTAGGCAGCTTGCTCCTGGTCGCATAATTGAGGATGATCTTATAGAAAGTGACCAAGAAGAAAAGAAAAACAGATGCTTGAAAAATATTAAGTCTGCACACCTAATATCTGGTGCCAAGTGTATGAGAACGTCACGAATAATGAATTCCAAGTACCCTGCCGCCTTCAGCAATAAATCGACAGCATTCCTCATGTTATCTGGTGGTGGTACACATAATTAGCAAACATTACAAATATGGCTCCATAAAAACAGATAAGGTAGAAAAAAACAGACCTGAAGAAACAACTCTTTCACAACAAGTATTGTGATCCTTGGAAACCAGCATTGAGTTGGCCTCTGTCAATGTCAATACAGCCATCATATGAATCACAGAGAGCAACTCGAACCATGAGCTTTGGACACAGACTTCCTGCTTAACAAAATATATATGTATCTAAGAATCCAAATCATTTTTAGTCAAAATGTAATGGATCACTTGTTGAAATGCTTACTTCTTGTCCATCTACTAGATTTTTCCACTTGAATTCCACCATTTCTTGGAGACCATTTTCTGTTAACTACACATGTTATACGCTTGCATACAAAAATGTGACATGTACAAAAATAAGCAAACTACCGAGTCTAGATACATAAAAGAGTGCAGAAAGAGTGAAACCATTCTTAGTGAGACTAAGAAGGAGAGACAAGTACTCCTCCAATGCTCGTTGTAATTCAGGAATAGCGGATCCACCTGCAAGAACTATAAATCTCACGAAAAGTGCTAAAAAGCTTCAATTATTTTTGTTTTCACTTATAGGTTTGATGAGTATACCAGTATCCTCTGCCACTAAAACAATTTGATTCCGAAGAAAACTTATCCTATCCGCAATATCTTTAGGAATTAGGTCTCTAAGCATCTTGTGAAGATCATCTGATTGAACTGGAATCCGCAATGGAGGGACAAAGATGCTAACTTGCAGAATGTTCCTCTTTGTCTTCTTCCTTCTGATTGAGTACATAGAGGATGAACACCCCATTGTCCTAGAAGGGGATTTCCCTTTTTCGAATATGACATTCTACAGAAACATTAATGATCAGAAACTCTATAATGCATTCAGTCCAATTAAAGAAACTAAAATGCAAAATTATCAAGAAATTAAGCATTACCTTCCAACTTCTTATATTTAAGCAATGCATAATTGCAAGAATTTATACACAAATAAAGAGAGGAGGCACAGTTGGTAAAAAAATATATCTATCGATAGCACGCGATGGATGGAGAACAATTAAAGCGGGATATTACATCAAGAAAAGCTGATATATGTAATATGGTTTCTACATGCGTTAAGTATCTATATATACAGTTACAGTATATGCATGGAATGAGTAGATTGAATTGGCATAATGTGGGAACAAAACAATAGCTGTTTCCAAGCTTCATTGGATATGCTGATATCGCCATAAAACTTCAAACAGACAGAGGCTCGAGAACCAAGAAATATTTTCACATGGCAATCTTGTAGGAAGATAAATTTTAGTATTAGTGGTGGTATTAGTATATTGTGTCAGAGACTAAGAAGATAATGCATGGAAATTTTGGATCGGAAATTATCATTTGTTTAGTGTCCATTTCCCTGTTCTAAGTAATGTAAATTAAGAAAATCTCACTTGATGGAGATCCATGAGCTTGCATATCGATGATTTAACTTAGATTTTTAAGGACCATTTTAACAACTGTAGCTATCTATTTGCAGATTTATTTATACATATCCAGCATTGAAATCCTAGCCTGCCTGCCTTGCCATATAATTTGTGAATTTTCAGATTTACACTATATATCTTCTATCAGTAAATGATCAAACCCTTCAGTCTTAATTACTGCTCATCATTATACACTATATTTGAGGTTAATTCTACAAGGTATATTTGCCTTGTTTTAAAATTACAGCAGTTGCTACAAACTAATGAACTTAGGGAGTATAAAATAAAAAATATTCCCTGGTGGATTTGATCAGATGAAGCTACTAGTGTCTCTCAGTAAACTGAATTTAAAAAACACAGTATAAAGGTTACTCAGTGGCCAATATAAATTCGGATTTAGATTTGAAAGTTGGCACGTTACTTTTTAAGTAAATTAAATTATCATACTGCAACATAGAGTTGCCATTCAATATACTGAACCATATATATATATATATATATATATATATATATATATATATATATATATATATATATATATATATATATATATATATATATATACAGAATGGATCCTGTCCGGGAGTCCGGACAGGACCCAAAATCCGGACCATTTTTTTTTTTTTTTTTTGAAACAACTAAAAAAAAAAAAAAAATTATGGAACTGAAATTTTTCCATAATACACTGTTTTGGGTGTGTTTTTAACACCCACACCAACCAATGTATGTACAGTCTGCCCAGACTGTACAGAAATGTTTTGGTATAGGCATCCAAATCACGCCCAAAACACTGTATTATGGAAAAATTTCAGTTCCATAATTTTTTTTTTTTTTAGTTGTTTCAAAAAAAAAAAGCAAAAAAAAAAAAAAAAAAAAGTCCGGATTTTGTTAAAATCCGGACTCCCGGTCCTGATCCGGTCCCTATATATATATATATATATATATATATATATATATATATATATATATATATATATCAGAGAGGATCAAGAGCACTCTCCTTAAATAGCACTCCGCCTTAAATAGCACTCTGTGATCAAAACGACGTAGTTTTTGACGGACGCGGTGGCATTTTTGTAAATACGCGGTGGCATTGTATTTACAAAAATGCCACCGCGTCCTCCAAAAACTACGTCGTTTTGATCACAGAGTGCTATTTAAGGCGGAGTGCTATTTAAGAAGAGTGCTCTTGATCCTGACTGTATATATATATATATATATATATATATATATATATATATATATATATATATATATTCAGGGGAAATTATGTACAGTTACAAATCTCAGAAGAGATTTAGTAGCCCCAATAAACTACTAATACTACGTGTGACAAAAATTCTTATAATTATCTGCTACTTCCAACATCAGTAATTTCACTCGACTCCACGAACCGTCCCTTCACTCGCTTTCTAGTACTATCAGCTCTAGCCTTTGGTGAGGCGTAACGAATTTGTTTATCATATCTGCTCACAATATTACAACAAAATTCATTATAACATAATACAGCTTACCTTTTTTACCCCCCCCCCCCAAAAAAAAAAAAAACAAGAGAAAAGCATAATATAAAAGAAAGTAAAGAAAGGATTAATGCCTTCGAGTTTTCCTTTTCCCCTTGTAGTGTAACATTGCAATGCCTCTTTTATATGCCAGCAATTCCATGTCAAAGTTGGCTGTTGGCTGTTTTTGTCAGTTTTGACACTTGAAGTTGTGCAGCTGCCTCCTGATCTGGCAGATTCAACCAACCCAGGTTGTGATGATGGTCCGCCTGTATCTAAATTGTTGCTAGCTGTTGCCCCTGGTTTCCAGCTTGAGCAATTCTGCCAATATTTCAACCAAGGTTAGTTTACAAATAAAGAGATTAAAAATGTTGTTACAATATTTAAGTAGATGTTGTGTTTTTAGGTGGTTGGGGGGCATTAATATACAAAATAGAAATAAAAAGTACTAAAACACAGGATGTACTTTTTGGTGCATAGAACAAACTGGTGACGTCCAGCAAGAGAGATATTGAACAGAAACCCTCTTCTTTCTTGGAGTACTCCAGGGTCATGTGTCATCATCTTGAATTAATCAAATGTTACAAAGGTACAACTAAGAAGGGAGAATTTTAAAGTGAAGTTAAAAAGGAATATGATAAATAAATAAATTATCCAAAACTTCATGTGGTTGCTTTTAATCAAGGATTCTTGTGCTCCAGTGAGCTTATGGTCATGCTGAATCTGGTTGACATGGTTTTGATTTTTCTGGCAGCCGTTTTGGGCCTTAATTTGTTGTCAGTTGGTTATGAAAGGGGCCTTTATGTTGGCTTGGCTTAAACAGAATGGACTCTAATTTTAAGAACCCATTAAAATTTTAGGTGAAAAGAAAAAGAAATTAGCTAAGTTAACCAACAAGTCAATCAGAACAAAACCTTTGTTTAGTGGCAGCAGGTATTGACTTTATCTTTTGAGGGATGGGATGTGTCAACTGCCTTAGATGCTTCCTATTTGCTAAAGTGAACAAGGGGGAAATGAAGGAGGGATCATGACCTCACTTGTTACTATACTAACAAAGCAAGTAATAACTAATAAAGTTTTACTCTTGACCTTTAACTACTTTTGTCAAATTGCATTAACAACTTTACAGATTTTGTGCTTTCAATGCCTTGAAAGATATGTCAACCCAATCTCATTCATTCCATTTTTGACCAAGCATGAGCATTGAGCACATATACAGATTGAGGGGAATAACAGCTGACTAGTAGAGCACCTTTGCTAGCTAGTCAGCTAGCTAATTAAGATGCTCTATCTATCCCCTGTTAATTTCTTTGACAAAGGTTTTGAGCCACATAATTTAATTTCTCAACTCAAAATGCACCTCCATTTTAAGCTTCCGTCATATTTTTTGTTATGGAAAATCCCTATTCTAATTTGAATCACTTAAAACTGAACATCATGGATTCATACGACACAAACAACTAATTTATTTAGCAATTTTAACATTCATTTTTTTTTGTGGCCGCCATGAAACTAATAAAAGCCAATTTAGTTTCTCCTTATATGATGTACTACTACTTAGCTAGAAGAGCCAATTTGAGGTTAAAATTCAGCAACAAGGTTTGTAGAGGGCCTAGAGGCATTAGAATATTAAGAATGGCTGATGATTAGCTGGAGCCTAAAGCAATGTATCCCTAGAAGAAGGTGAAGGGTCAGATAATTGAGCTCTTGCAAGTTGCTGAGCAATATGCCAGAATATTGATGCCCTAAAATTAAGAACATTTTTTTCTTCTTCAAAATTCTATCTTCATGGAGCTGTAAGCTAGGACGACATGGGAGCAATATTACATTGGGTCCCTGCAGGCTGCAAATCAAGAAAGAATATATTCCTATTTATGGGCACCTGCATAATGCAACTCAGAGCCGGTGGAATGGCCAAAAAATTAGGACAAGAAGAAAAGGAGGGGGAAGAAATGAAAAAGACAAAATATGTGGACGAGACAAATTGATTGATTGCGGCCTACATAAATGCTTACTATAAAATATATAATTAATTATGTGTTACTATTTTTAGGATTGGGTAATGGCTATAAATAGAAGGGTTGTTAGCAGAGTAATGGCATCAATACATATATTGGAGCATGATCAATTTCTAACAGGAGAGGGACTGAGGAAGGGAGGTCTTACATGAACATAAGAGGGTTTGTTGTTTGGTAGCCAAGGATGACTTGCCTGCTCCACTCCACTCCAGTATTCCAAACAGCGCCTTAATTGTTTGGACTTGGGCTTGGTTTCAGGCAGTCAACTTGGCTAACTTGACACCCTCTTCTCTATCATGCTAGACTTTCTCTTCTTCCTCCGGCATCCCATCGACACCATTGGCGCCAATATTTGGTTAATTTGCAAGCTGCATGCAGAAAATACATGAATTCCAAAACACTGTTACTGTTTTGCACCATGGTGTATACTATATAGCATACAACATGTTCACTCTCCTCTCTCTATCCATGCATTCAACACTTGGTGCTACAACATATATGCATGCATTATTTTTTAGCTTCATATATTTTTTAAGGTCGTGGGTTCCAAATTCATGTTAGCATTATATGCAACACATAATAGTAAAAGCACACACGTAATATGACGCGTAACATAATACTACCTCCGTTCCTAAAAGATTGTCGTTTAAGGTTTTTGCACACAGATTAAGAAAGTATCATGTACCAAGTAAAATTTGTTTGAAATTTTATCACCATCCCTTATGGGAAGTTGAAAACTATTAATACAAGAAAAATAATTTCTTGAGACAATAAGAGAAGGTAGGGGTAATATAGGAAAGTAAATAATTTATTCTCCTCAAAAGTTGTAAACGACAAACTTTTTAAAATAAATTTTTTCTTCTAAAACAACAATCTTTTATGAACGGAGGGAGTATATAAATGTTGGTAGACAATTATAAGATATTTTTGCATCAAATTCAGAGTGTTGTATATTAAGACGGGTTTCTCGTCATTAAAAGACTTTAAAGGAAAAATAAAATAAAAATAAAGAGTTCTTTGAAGACAGATGGGAAGAAGAAAGCAATTCTAAACCAACAATTTCAATATTCTTCTTGATTTTCCTAAGAAAATTAGTATTGAATTGCAAAGCAAAAGGGAAATTTGAAGGGCCTAACCCGCAACTTTTATTTGGGCTTTAGTAGCCCTGTGTGAAGCCCAATTTTAATTCCTAAGTCATCAGGACTGATGTCGTGGCAAATTTTTACTGGCAACAACACGCAAGTGTCTTGTAAACTTCTTCCCAGAGTCAACGACGGGTTGTTTGGCACAGTCGTCACCAGCCAACGATCTCAGAGAATCTCTGGTGTATTCACAGTAGACCGAACTTACGGTACGAACCCTATTTCTATTCTACTTGAGCTTTTTCTCCTCTCTAATTTAACGTCTCGAACTTAACCAGAATCTGAAAAAACAATAAGAAAAAAATGGAGAAATTGACGAGTAAGTACCTGATAATAGCTCTACTGCTGGTGTCATCGAGTTTGGTGAGTTGCGATGATGGTCCTTTTATACTGGCGCACAAGAAAGCCACTCTCAACCGGCTCAAGTCCGGCGCTGAGCGAATTTCCGTCTCCATCGATATCTACAACCAAGGATCTGCGTACGTATTCTCTTTCTCTTTCTTCTTTATATTCAAATCTACCTCTGCTGCATTTATTTAGAACTCCGTAGATCTAATACTTTATTTCTCACGCCAATACATGCTTTGAATTTAAATTTTATTTTGCATGATCGAAGATCGATGACGTTGTGTATGTTCATGTTCATTATGTCAATTGCATTGTATGGCAATTTTATTGTAATTTAGTGAATTGTTTTGCTCAAGTTTCTTTTGTGCTCAAGTTTAGTACTTGTGTGCATTACTTACTGGAGGATACTTTGGCTCTTCAAACGTCTGTCTTAGCTCTTATGTCATTTTTTACTGGCCTTAATCTTCATAACTTTGATTTGGTGGTGATAATTGGGTTTGGAGTTTTGACTGTTTGCTTGATATTTATAGTTATATTAGTTAGCTTAGTGAATTTATTTAGTTGCATTGCTTGCGAACATAAGGGTATATGAGTTGATTTTAAGAAGAGAAAGAAAGTAGGGTGATTTCTTTTTTGAGAAGAAACTATAATTGTTGTAGTATAATTGTTGTAGTATGTCTTAGGTGAGTCAAATTTGTAGTTATATTTTCTATGGTTTGCTCTTTTTGCCCTCTTTTTTTTTTTCAAAGAACTTAGAGGTGAAGGAAGTAAGGAAGAGGTCATTTTTCCACAAGTTCTTGAGGCAATTATCATATATTTGAAAACCTAATACTAATTTTTACTCCATCCAATGAAGATTTCATATCTATGCATGTGAAGTTTAGCGTCGTCACACTTAGACCTGAATATTTTTTAACTATGAAACTTGGAGGAAATTTGTCATTTAAAGATAAACATCAATATAATTTTTAAGACTTCAATATTTTATTATGTATACAACATCAAAGAAATTAGATCTTAGTGTCCAATTAACAAACCTTAACATGCATAAAACCATTAAAGGTGACTCTTTTTGGGATAGTTTTTGGACAAAAAAAATTTATTTGATAGAAGAGAGTAAACAAAATTTATTTGTTGGGTGAATTGCTTGCAGCACCTTAACCCCTTGTCTCGTCTATATGTAGACGGTAATTTTGGTACAATTGTTCGCGTTCGGAAATATGCGTTGAATGGACACCAACGACACCTTGATCTCTCACTTATATTGAAGTGGTAATCTCGGTACAATCTACGATTGATGCGGTAGAAGACGCCACACAACTATAAATTGTTGTATGATAAGTCAAATTGAATTTCAAAGAAAAACTAAGAAATTAACTTAGGAATTCTTCAACGAACCACAAGTAGAGAATAATCTCACAAGAAGTTGATAAACTGAATATTATTGAATTATAATGTGTATTACATGAATAAACCTTAAATAATAGTAATTTTAAACCCTATAATTCCAATAAGGAATTACAAGTGTTTTCGAAACAAATCTCTAAGCTAGAAGTATCCTAATCCTATTAGAAACCAAAAACGTACCGAAAACAAGCAATGTAGGTAATAAAATCTGTAACTGTATCTGCCAAAACGCGTAAAATATCCAACTGAGATTCACTGAATTCGCCGGGGCGGACTCAATTGTACTGGGGAATCTGTCGGGACAGATTGAGCGCCGGGGCGAGCTTTTAAATGACCTGGTGAGTTTGCCGGGACGGAAAATTACAGAGATCAAGGCATTGAGGCGAGTTCAGTGGCAGCCGGGGCGGACCAAAACAGAGGGGTATCCGTCGCATTTCGAATTTCTTCCTCCTGGCTTGCATCCGAACAATCTGAAACACAACCTTGGACCATATTAATAAACTTGGGCACAACTTCAACCTCCCTAGACCAAGTTGCCATGCTATTCTCATTCGACATTGCTTGCACCAAACCCATAAGTCCTTCCTTGAAACGCTTAGCTCGTCCTCTCGTCACTGGACCAACTGGAACTTTCCCCGGATCCGATCCAGACCCCCATTTGAATCTAAGCTACTGATGACCTCATCACAAAAGCAGGGCAAGGAGTCCACCATAAATACAAGTGGGAAAATGAAGCAACTCCTCAAAAAGCTCCCATAGCCGAAGCCGATCAAGAGACAGCCTTCCAGATACAAGACAATAGGGAAAAATCATTAGGAGGTGGAATATTAACAAGAAAATAGAAAAACGCAAGAAAAATTGCTTGAAGAATTAATGACCACAATCTTTTATTATTAGTAGAAGAAAGATAAATTTGGTTGGGAAATCACAGAGAGAGCAATCAAATAATTAGCCTCTCAATCATTTAAAAATCTGAAAAATGAAAAGAAACATCCAGTGGAACTTCAAATCATCGGCGGAAAATATGTGAACTATAGGAACCTAACATGACTTATGGGGATAAGAACTTTATGAAAAAGTAATTTTGAAGTATAGCTTTTCCACATGAAAGTCCAATTTAGGAAGTATATTACCAATTATCTCAATCAAACATGCAACAGAAGACTATTAATTATGAAGGACCTTTTGTACTTTACACCTGCATGAAATATGATTAAACTGAAATGTGCAAGAGATAAATTTACCATTTTAATGTAGTTTTGTTTGTGGTATGTGGAAAGTCATTTTTTGTGTGTTGCTTGATATTAAAATAAAAATGTTGTTTTCTTTGTATAATTTATATTTCTCTACTGATGCTGTGATTTATTCTATTCAGTACTGCATATGATGTTAGTGTAATTGATGATAGCTGGTCCCAAGATTATTTTGATATCATCAGTGGTAACAAGACAACGTCATGGGAAAGGCTTGATGCGTGAGTTCTGATCCCACCATGCCAAGTGGCAAAAATATCTTGAAGTAGACTTTTTAATCTTCCTTCCAGAACCGATCTACTTCCATGCTAACTTGTAATAATTGGCAGTGGTGCTCTTCTGTCGCACTCTTTTGAGTTGGAGTCCAAAGTAAAAACAATATTTTATGGTGCACCAGCAGTTATCAAATTCCGTGTCCCCACGAAAGCTTCTCTGCAGGTTTAGTCCTTAGCGTTCATGCAGATATCTTATATACACGCATACAAGTAATATGAATGATCTAACATTCTGTTGACTGTGGTCATATTAGGAAGCATATTCAACTCCACTCTTACCTATTGATCTCCTAGCTGATAGACCTCCTGAGAAGAAATTTGACTGGGTAATTTCTTATAATAATTTATATATTGATCAGCTTCTTGGAAACATTATCCTTGGTTCACTAAGAAGTTCTGTTGTGTTTATGCATGTACATCTTGTATCATGGTGCCCAAATTATTTCAGGCTAAGGTATGGTTCAACTTAATACCCGTAACTTGTTAATTTTGGGACTCAATTTGCAGATAGTTGATGTTGTTCTTATTCTCCTCTAATTATTATATTTTTTTTGTGTTCATCTCTTTTGTTTGGGTGGAGGCGTGTTTATGTCTTTTGTTTGGGTGAATGGAAAAAATGCTTGGTGTTTGAAAAGTATGTATGGATGTGATAGATGGCATAAGGTGATTTATATTTGATGGATCTTCTCCTGATCATGGTTTGTGGGTTTCATCATACATAAAGATTTCTAACAACTTTTAGAGAGTTCTTTCTTGCCAAAATTGGTTTTTAGGAGTTTGATTTAGAACCAATTAAACATTCCCTTATGATATTCTTTCTCCATGTTTGACCTATGTAGCAGTAGTCTTTCTATTTGGTTTCGGCGTGGCTTCTGATTTGAGGTCTTCAAAGATTGTACTTGCTCATACAGAACCTTTTCATCTTACTCTTAAAATCTTTTACTATTTGCAGAGGTTGTTGGCAAAGTATGGGTCGTTGATTTCTGTGATCTCAATCGTGGTATTGTTCATCTGCCTGCTTGCAACCCCATCTAAAAGTGCTGCAAAGGGTGGCAAGAAGAAGCGCTAATTAATAATTGTAAAACAAGCTCCATAGCTTCCATTTACTGGTCTGCAATCAGACTTTCTCGAGGCAAGAATGTGGCTTCCCCGTACCTCCAAGCGGCTCCCCCTCACTTCTCCCCAAAAAAAAGTCTTTTTGTCTTTCTCCATATTTTGCTAGTAAAATTGTTCTTTATTTTTAAAGATTTCTTCTGAAATGTTATAAAAGATGGTCAATTTTGATCAAAGAGTTATGGGCTGAAATGTTATAAAAGATAGTCAATATAGTAGTGTGAGGTAAATGCTACCCGGTGTATCTTTTGATCAAAGAGTTTCGGGCTGAAGAAAATTATCTTCCAAGGTGACTGCTGAAAGCTCCAACTTTAGTTGGTTAATATATCTACTCAATTTTGAACTTTTTTTTTAATGCTATATGGGGTTCCAAGCCATGATAAATGTTTTTCATTTTGTGCCGGTTCCTATTTGACATATTTAATCAAAGACGCAACTTTTTATGTGATGGTATCCAACAATACTTGTTAACATTAAAAAAAGTGTGAAATTCAACCCCTAGTTTAGGTTGGAATCTTGTACTTAAATGTATGCTGTTCGGTTTAG
Source organism: Panax japonicus (assembly GCA_020205505.1). Lineage (NCBI taxonomy): Eukaryota > Viridiplantae > Streptophyta > Magnoliopsida > Apiales > Araliaceae > Panax > Panax japonicus. The sequence goes on from CM035095.1 coordinate 19,802,755, forward strand.
ATTTGAAGTGTTTGTTTTGTGAAACTAGGGATCAGTGATTGTTGACTGTAATTATTAAGCTTATTGATATGTAGATATGAAGTTGGGTTGGTATCTTTGCAGCACTTCACATCAAATTATAAGGGATAAATTTATTTGTATATAAGGAATTAAGTTATTAACAGTAGTATCTTCAGTTATGACCTTTTGGATGAGCCTGTGGTGAGTTGAGATAATATTGAGCTGGTTGTTTAAAATAATTCGATCCGGACTTGAGATTTGACTCGAGATTGTTCCGAACTCGAAATTTGACTCGGGTTATTACGTATGTTTCTCGAAAATTCGGATCAAGTTATCCGATCGAGTTGTCGAATGTGGATGGTATTATCACCGAGTGGAGAGACGAAGCTAACTGCAAAGATATGTGAACTGTGTATGATAAGGAATAAGGAAAAGTGTTTGGTATGCTAAGATAACTCAAAAAGATATTATTTAAGGATTTTGTTTAGATGGATTTAATTTAATTCGGACTCGGGATTTAATCCAAAGGTCTTATTTAGATGAATTTGATTGAATTCAGACGTATTTGACCGAAGATTTATTTCACTTAGAATATTATTACATGTTTTCTTCTTCCTGAATTTGTTCATCTATTATAGCAATTTAAATTAGTTGGGTCAGGGATTTGGTGGTGTTATTGGACTGTATGCTTTTGCCAAATATATGTATTCAGGAATGATTATAACAGTTTTTGTTCTAGTATATTTGTTCGCTTTTTCAAGGAACTCCCAAAATATACTCTTTAAATAATAGGATACACAAATTATTATTATTATTATTATTTTCTCAATTTGTGCACATAGGGGATTACTCTTCACAATAATAACTTCGTTTGTTAAAAAAATTCAAAGACAAAAATAGTCTAATTTCTTTTGATAATAATATAAAATTACATAATTTTCTCAAGTTTATTATCAAAATTTTATTATCACGTCATTATTACTAAAACTAAACTAAACAAAACAAATTGAAATCTATAAAATTTGCAAATAGAACTTTTTTTAAAGTGGAACAAAGGTAGTAGTATTATACAACCTTTAAAATACTTAAAATCGAACAAATTTTAAAATATTTTAAAATTTTAATATTTGGATATTGAGTTTAATGATATATTGTTATTTTCATGTGTGTTAAACTTTAAAGACAAAACTTTTTAAAACATTTTATTTACATATTTTAATATTAAGAAAAAAAAATATGAGCAAATAAAGTTGAAACGATTGTGACGTGGTGGGATCTGATTTGTGAGAGAGTACCAAAAAAAAATTGGACAGAAAAATTAAACCTGAAAAATAAAATGAATTTATTCTTCTGGATAGAATTTAAATATATTTATATTTAATTTAACTTAAAATTTTTGGCGAAGAAATGTACAATACATTTATTGTTTGGGAGAGCTACAGCTGGAAAAAGTTTTGTACTTTGGCTGCCCAATAATAATAAGAGCACCTCAGAAAAACCTGCGCCTTCTTCTCCATGAGTTACCAGAATCCCCCTCTCAAGGCTCCTATCACACCTACTCTCCCCCAGGTATTATTTTCTATTTCCTCCCATCAAATTCTTCATCAATTTTTCACTTTCTATAATTTCGTTTTTCAATTTATCCTTTTCCTATCAATTTTTAGATTCTGTGTTCTTGATCAATTTTACCTTATTTTAGATTGTCAAGATCTAAGCTTTACACTTCAATTTTGTGGTTGTTCTATGATACTGATTTTGCAGGGTATGGTGGACCTTCTTCATACCCTCCACCACCAGGGTACCCACCCCCACCCCCACCCCCACCCTCACCCTCACCCTTACCCTTACCCTTTGAAGGGTATCCGCAGCCACCACAACCGCCAACTGGGTACCCTTTTGCACCAGCACCACCCCCAAGTGAAGAGTATCAAGGGTATTTCAGTGGAGGAGGGTACCCTCCACCTCCTCCTCCCGAGCAGTATTACCAGCTTATCCACTGTGAGCATCACCGATACAATGATCAGGATGGTTGTTCCTCTTTTTTACAGGGCTGGTATGTATCTCCCCTAATTATGATCACCGTGTATATATACTCCCTCAGTTCCAAATTTTAAGATCGGACTTTTGAAAATCTATTTGATACATTTTCAAACTTAAAATTGATAAATTCAATCAAAGTCCAAAATAATAAATCTAGTGATTAATAATACTTTCTTGGTAGTTTATAATATTCATCATTGTATTGACTAAAGTATATCAATCTACGTTATATATGTTAATTTTGAGTTTGTATGTATCAAATTGATTTCAAAACGTCAATAATAATCTTGGGTTTTAGAAGGTTCTTTCATTGATGGGCAAAATTATTGTTAAATGTGTAATTATATGTTAATTTTGAATTTGAAAACTTCAAACGTCAATAATGATCTTATATTTTGGAACTGAGGGAGTATGTATCTTGGATTCTACAAGATTCTTTCATTGATAGGCAAAATCATTGTTAGTTTTGTTTTCTGATCTCTTTATTGGGAAGGAACATAACTTGATTCCAAAATCTGTTTTGAGTGTACTCGTGGATGTATATTTATTGGTATAATTTGATTAGCTCAGCAGTTTTTAGTAGAGTGGGTGCTTGATTTAGTTGTATGGTTCCTTTTTTCTTTCCTACTGTATTTTAGTTGAGCTAAACATTGGTAGCTAACTAGGTATACTAGGTGCATCTGCTCAGCCATTAATACCTCATAGAGCATGAATTGTTTTTCGTTAGTTTCTTTTCGTTTTCCCATTCAACCAAGCATGTGAACTACAACTCTGGTGTACATTTATTGAAGAATTCTTCTTCATTCTCTTTTCTTCTGTTCCTCCCATTAAGGGAATGAGGAAAGGGTGCTTATGAGGTGGTCAGATATCAAGTTACCGCTTTATCTTGTTAGTTATAAGAAATCAATATTATAGGCACTAATATAAAGCAGCCAAAGCCTACTGTATTTTAGCCTTCATAATGTACTGCTTATCTATATCGCTTCCACGAACGGAATGAACTGCTTTCCAGGTACCACTGAGCTAAACGTGTAGTAAATTTGAAGAAAATGAAAATATGATGTTAAATGTACAGAATTTTTTGTTGTTGAAGTTGTATTAAAATTAGGAGTTAATCATGGCTAATGAAAGAAGTTTCAAAAGAAATTCAAGTGGATAGTTCTGTTGTTAATCTATTTGGCTTGAATGAGTTTACAAGTTAACTGTTCTCTGGTAAAGTCATTTGGATTTTAAAGATTTTGAATGGATCAAATATTGGATGTGACAGAGCAGCAGATCTGGTCCAATTTTGGTTCAATCAGCTATGTCAAGTCGGTTTCAAAACAACAATACTCCTTTATTAAAGAAATGAATTTATTTATTTTTTTTTTTGCTAAGTAAATAAATGAATATTGTTGTCGCCGTGATAAATGATGGTAATCCTAAACTTGGCATGTCAAATGTTTGACAACAATTGGCTCTCCTATTTGAGCTTGTGAACACCTTTTGTTTGTAAGAATGTTAAATCTTGGCCACTGAATCTGTGTTAAAATTATCAAAATTCATTTTCCAATATCACCTGATGAGTAATATTTACTTGTGAGTTGTTAATTATGCTGGTACATATGCTAGAAACTACATGGTGAAGGCACTATGGCTAACTTTTTGTTTGTCTTTACATTTGCAGTATGGCTGCGCTCTGTTGCTGTTGTTTGTTGGAAGAATGCTTTTAAACTGCTATGGAAGGTTCAATACATTTGAGGTCCTGTAATTTTCTTCCTAGTGTTGTGGATAATAGCTATGGTCTACATACCTGCATATCTTTGTGCGTGCCAGTATTTGCGAGAGGGCTATTAGTCGTGGTAATTTGGCATAGCTGTTATGGTTTGATATCGTCACTGTTATATGTAAAAATGAGCCAGTGACATTGTTGATACAGCTTTGTTTTCTATGTACACTTGTGTGGATGGATCATTTTGAAATCAAATCAAATCAGCTTCGGGGGATGTTTAGCAGGAATGATCAACTTTAGTTCAAACAAAACAAACTGAACAAGTATTCTCATTAATAAAGTACCCCCATGTATTCATTGATTCCAAATCCCTTTCTTGGATTCAAACATCTTGGTTCTGTCGTCGAGCCAATCAAAGTCCGATTGGAATTCGCTTCGAAATCCTCTAGGGGGGTCGAACCCTAGCAAGGCACTCCTTAGGTTGCCATCTTCTTTTGTCCAGTTTCGTTCACTTGCTAACTCAACTTCAATCAAGAAGGCATCAAGAAGTTGAACCCCTAGGAGAATTTTAGGGGTCCTTCAACACTTGTCCGTTTTCTCGTCGTTTCCCTTCTCATTTAATTATGGTTTCTTCAGGTCGTTTGATTCGCAGGCCCCCAATTTGTACTTGGTAAGCTATATGCCATGTTTGTTTGTAAAAATGATTAGACTTTTTTTTTATTATTAATTTAACACTATTTCTAAATATTTTATCAAATGATTAGTACATTATTTAATCCTATAGACTATTTGTTATCATTTTTAAGAACATTTGACACCTCAAAAGAAAATTATATAATATCACATTTCAACATCTGCTTGGAATTATAATCAATTATCTTAAAAAAGACAAAACATAGTCCATAAAATTAAATAAAAAAAGTGTTAATAGTACCAAGTGTTGATAAGTTATTACAAAATAATCCTATGCCACCCAGCCGTACTCAGCGACCAAAAAAAGATCCATCTAAATCATCGATGACCTAAACTTCAATCAATAAATAGCCTAAAGCCAAACGTAGCCCAAGAGTTCTCCTCTTGAACCTTAAAAAAATTGAGTTTCTTTTGTGAAGGATAAAAATTGTATAAGTAATTAAATATATACATTTAATTTCAATTTCCAGAATGGGAAAGTGAGTGCACAACCTTGTCTCATTCTTGTCTTGGGTAATTTCATGATAGTTTCTTTCTCCTCCCTCAACCAACAACTCCCATTTGGATTGGCCAAATGATGTCCATCATTTCAATGATTCACGTACCAGTACCAATAACCTTCTCCATTATTAAAAATAATAATAATAAATAAACCTCTCAAATCAAATATGGATCCATTTTCTTCCATCATTCGTTTGATTCCATAAACAATTCCAATTATTTAACTACTACCCCCTCTTTCCAAATACGATTCTTGTCCCAACAGAACACTGGTTAACTTTCACTTTAACCTTTCTCCAGAGTTATTTTGCTAGCATTAGTTAAGTTCGTACCCAGACTACTGAACACAGACAACCCCCCCCCCCCCCCCAACTTGCTTCTTGTTTGGTTCATACTCGGAAAATAATATACCTCTTGCTTTAAAAACTACTTCAATTCCCAGTAAGAACCTGCTGAAAGTGATGGATTTGAACCCCAATAATGAGGATTAGCAATTGCATATCTCACGTAGATAAAAAGGAACAACCCACTAATTAAATCATCACAAAGTAGTAGTACATAAATTGGTTCATCTAAGAAAAGGTACAACTAGTACACAGGATGAAATATTGGGCCGGACAAACACAAATTTACAACGGACATACATCTACAGTGTCCACACAAAATCTGGTGCATCACTTCTTGGCCCAACCAACGTCCGATACAGGTACATCTTCTCTACTTTCTGTCTATCATCAGGACTAGCCTCCATCTGATCACTTTCGTTAATAATTTCCACATTTAGGGTTGGCATCTTCTTGGCAACTGCCTTGCAGGCTCCAAGAGTTACTTCGCAGGATGACATCCAAAGGGATCGCATTGTTTCATACTTTCCCATGTCCTTTAAAAGTGCCTCATTCCCAAATGGGCTATCCCTGATCTCTAGCTTCTTGAGCTTCTTGCAGCCATTCAACACATAGAGCATTCCCTTGTCACTGCCGCCTGCAAACGCAACTGAAAGCATTTCAAGCTGCTCTGCATACATTCCTATATAGAGGAAAACCTGGTCTGTTAGGAGGCCAGAGAGTGACAACCGCTTCAGACCCTTGGATGATTGAACAATTGCACCAAAACCTTCATCCAGTGGCTGCATGGTCACTGGATCTGGTATAGTTGGGTTAAGTGTGCACAGTCTGAAGCGAATGAAATTTGGGCAGTTTTTGGCAACAGTGATGAGTGCAGCATTTGTCATCTGCTGGCAGAAATAGAGCAAGGAGTTAAGCTTGGGGCAACCAGCTGATATCGCCACCAAGCCTTCTTCAGTTACAGCAGCATTACCAACATCATAGATATCAGATGGGAAGACTCTCAATTCCTGCAGTTCCTTGCAAGTAGAAGCTACAACACCTAGCCCTTTATCTCCAATATAATCTAATATCTGTCAAAGAAATATAGAATATCATTTACACTTGAAAATAAAGGAACAAAAGCTCAAGTTTCACAAGTGAGGGTTAAAATTCGAACCCATAGTCGCTGCAGTTTCCTGCAGTGTCGGATTAGATTTATTAGATCACTGCTGTAGATCCCCGGTGCATAGCTCAAGTTCAGGTATGTCAAGTTCAAGCATACAGGATAAACAGCAGGCAAGCAGCGAGGAGCAACCTCAAAGAATCCTGACAAGCTCCTAATTGACAAACATTTCTGGATCACATTCTTTAGTTTGTTGTATGTCTCCGAATCTGGATCATGGACGTAAGACCCGGCCCCCAAGTCCACCAACTGAGGCGCTTGCACAAGAATCTTCTGAAGAGAATCAACAGTAACTGCATGATTCAACTTGAGACTTTTGAGATTACGACACCTTGCCACCAGTCTCTCAAGAGCTGATGGATTAACTTCTCCTTTCAGGCATGCAAAATTTAATGAGACAAGTGATGTGCAGCTGTCAGGAAAGCAGCTAAGCCACTTCCCTCTATGATCCTCAACTTCATTTTCTTGCAAGTCCAGCTCCCTAAGAAACCTGAATTAAGAAATCAAAGATGAATGCCAAAACATAGCCTAATCCCGTAGTAAACTAAATATTATTACCCAATTACTCATCAAGCTCCCATCCCCCTATTCTAAAAGACATTGCTGTCATCAGCGGATTATAGCATGAAGAACAGTAAGATTTTTTTATTATTATTATTATTTTATTTTTATTTTATTTTTTTTGGGGGGGGCAGGAAATTGCCCAACGTATTACTGATAGTAACCAAGAGACCGTGGAGGCTGAGGTAAAATTTGTAGGCCATGGACATGAAACTCTATAAAATTACATCTCGCATGGATATATGCTGTAATAAATCAGTAAGCTCAGTCATTAAAGAAACTAAATCACACCAGGTAAACATGCACTGATGCACATTCATAAAAAATAGAAAACAAGAAAATTGTAAAACTCATACCCCAAAAAAGGGAAAATGAAAACAAATGATGACTAGACAAGTCATTGCTGACCATGTAGGATTATCAATCTAACAAGTTCATAATGCATCATTCACCAACTAAAGAACTAAAAGCAGTGAAGCAAAATTCAACATTTGTCCCACCACAGCATCAATAGCTTTAATCTTTGATCAGTTATAGCCAATAAACTACATTAACAGAACTAGAAATACAATTTGAGCTCAAATAAACCAATTATATGGCCAGATTATGCAAGTTATCCAAAAATATGCATAAATATAAACATATTCCTACAACCCAAGTATGAAGTATATTCAACAAACCCATCAATAACATAAACCAAAAAAAAAGTAACAAAAGAATTATTATGCATTTATATATATAAACATAAATATGTACCTGCAATTGGAAGCAATAGCTGCAAGGCCATCAGTGGAAAATCCTTCACAGCTAACCAAAACCAAAGACTTAAAATTGACAAAAGATCGGGCAAGAAGCTCGAGGCTATCATCGGAAACTACCATTCTCTTCAACTTAAGCTCCTCCAAATTAACCCCACTTTTCGCCATAGCCTCAATCCATGGGAACACAAATCCTCCCCAATCGGGCGGAACCAAATTGAAATCAGCAAAATGAGGCTTTCCTTTCAAAGTCAAAGACCTAAACCTGGGAAACCTCCCGATCATCCTCTCCGGACTGATTGCATAACAATTCCCAATAAAAACCCTCTCCCTGCTATATCTCTCCACCCTGTACCATGATTTGCAGACCAAAGACACCGCATTTCGGTCTCGATGCGATGTCAAGAAATTAAAGACATGCTCTAGCACCTCTTCAGGAAAGTAATTCATCATGTAATACTCGGCAAAACACATTAAAGCTTCGATTTTTTTCAACTACCAAAGCTTAAAAAATGATAACTTTGACTTAGATCTATCACCAGATCTTGATGAACTCGCTTGAAATCTCACTAGATCTGAAGATTTAGTGAATAAAATGTAAATTTCTTACATGGGTTTTGACTTTAAAGTAGATCGGAAACACCACTAATCTAAAAGAAAGAATTCGAGGCAAAAATACAAAAGGGGGAAGTTATTGGATAAGAAAAATCTTGAGCTTACTCTTCAGTTTAAATCATCATCAGCTAAAAATCAAAAAGTGATGATTACAGAGTGGGAAAAAAGGAAAAAGAAAATGAACCCCGAGCTAAAAAGTAAATACAGAGAATCTAAAGCGGCTAATAAATTGAAAAAGTAAGGAACTTTGAAGAGATGATCATCTGAGAGTTGTAGTTACAGATATAGATTTATAGAGAGAGAGATAAACAAGCTTTAAGCTTTACCTCTTCTTCTTTCTATATAGCTCTGTATGTATATGTTTCTCTCTCTATATCTATATCTATATCTATCACTTCTACTCATGTAGTCATGTTGTTTGTTGTTCCAGCTAACTAAACTCATCTCCTTATCATCATCAGTGGAGGAGAGAGAAAGAGATCAGATAATAGTAGAAGAAGAAAACTCTGACCTTAACTTAACCATGGTTAAGGGAGTATACGGTTAGAGGGATAAATATTGATCTGACGGTGAGGGAAGTGAAGTAGGGAAAGTATTGAGGGAATCTTGACCGTTGAAACGTGTAAGTACAACATGCATGTGTCTTTCTCTCTGGTTCCAATGTCAAGGGCTCTCTGCCAAACCTGTATTCTTTTCCTCATTGTGATTATCAGAATTGCCCAAGTTTCATCGATTAATTACGGGATTGCCATGTTCTTGATAAGACCATCTTGTTGTTTATTCGAGAGAGTATAAGATACTCGCGTCTCGTTATTAGGAAATGAGGACATCCCCATGTGGGGGCATCTAAGTGCCCCAATCAGTCAATTTTAATACCGTCATGCGCGAGTACGTGAACACTATACTCTCGGAAGTTATTATAATTTCTATGGAAAGATGATTATGAATACGAGTATAATTTTGATAATTAATTATAGAGTAAAAATGTCTTTATGAATATATTTACTCTGATATAATTATTTTATTAAAAATGTCGTTAAATACATAAAAGTGTTGACAGTAGTCCCGTTAAATAGTTAAATAATTAAAAGTGTCAAGTATAATTCAATAATTATAAAAATATTATTAAATATATATTTATTATAACAAAATAATTTTTATTTTTATATTATCAACAACTATAATTTTTCTTCTCTTTTTTTTCGCAGTTGAGATTTTTGAATTTATAATGATGAGATAGTTAATGATAAGGAGGGAGAGGAATGAAATTTCAGTTAGAAGAATAAAACGCCACGTATTGTACACTGAATAATATTTTTTGTTTTAAAATTAGTGATATAATTTTATTTTTAAGATTAAACGGTGAAATATTAAATTTTAAATTAATATAAATTTATTTAATTTTAATTAATATAATATTATAATTTTAAAGTATATAAAAAAATATTAATTATAAAATTTATTTTATTTTAAAATTTTATAAATTATATCAATTTTAAAATTTAATATATTATTATTTGATCTCAAAAATTAAATTATATCTGGTTTTGAAACGGGCTGTAAGTAGTACAGTTTTATTAGTATTTTATTACTGAGGAATTTTGGTGCAACTATTTTGTAACCTAACCTGGCCATCTATGCAAAACCAAAAACGTACAACAGAACAGATTGATGGAACACTTCACATCACAGTTACAGATAGAAAAGGGGAGTTAGAATTTACTGAAGAATGAGAAGGTTGTTAACACAGTAAAAACTGATGGGTAATTATGGGAAGAGGAGGACGAGCCAAACCAAAAGAATCCTAGGAAGAGTAATACAACAATAAGTTTACAGCGACCGGGATCTTCCGATCATGGTAGTGATCGGCCGTAATTTTTATTTTATTTTTTAATTTTTGACTATTAAATAATTAATATAATTTATTAGGATTAAAATTTTTATAAAATACAGTGATTTATGTGTCATTTAAATACACCTAAAAAATAGAGTTGTACAATCTGTGCAATCCTGTTTCATAATACAAACTAGGGGAGAGCATGGTGCGGTTTTGTGCGGTTTGAATTCCAAACTGCAGCCGAAACCGCTTAAGTGCGGTTTGAAGAATTTAAAACCGCACATGAAACAGCTTGTGATTGGTGCGGTGCGATTTTAAAGTGTGCGGTGCGGTTTTAATTGGTGCGGTTTCGGTTCCGAAACTAATTTAAACAACAAAAAAGTTTAAGCCTTCAATAAAATTTAACATAGAACTTACATCAAGCAATTAACTTAGTGACAAAGTCGGCAATGAGAATTATATCAAGCATAGAACCAAAGTTTCTTCTGTCAAACATGTCAAATATTTCACCATCAAATCATAGAACAATGAGACACGTAAAATAGTTTTAGTTTATAATAAAGGAATGATGCTTTAAAACTAAAACATGCGCTATATAAAACAACGGAGACCATATATTCGATAACAAGCAAGAAGGTTTATCTAGTTTTCCAAAAATTAACAGTATATACTGGAGATAGAATGAAATTATATCTTATATATTGCAGGGAGGACTTATAGAATATAATCCTAACTATACCTAATTTGAAAAATAATCTATTAGACTATCACTATTATTGTATTGACCTTAACCAATGCATCAAATGATCGAACCAACGAATTTGGCCCCTCAGCTATAAGCGCCTCCAATAACGCATCAAACAAATTCGAAATTCTAAAACTCAATTGCTTAATTTTTGAGTTTATAACCTCTAACAATCTTCTTTCAATTGGTGAAAAAATGATAATGCAAGACTGGAGTTTTTTCTGAGCGTATTCAAGTGAAAAGTAACTTTAGAATTTACTAGAGATAATACATACACACACACACACTCATAGTGCGGTTTTAGTTTTATGCGTGCGATTTTGGCTAGTAACCAAACCGGAGCCGTATATTTGGTTATTCAACACACCTAAAATCGCCAAATACGTCGAAACCGTTGGTACGATTTTAATTGGTGCGGTTCGTGCGATTTTTGATGCGATTTCGGTTCCAATTTGATTACTTACTCAGCCCTAATACAAACACCGTCTCGTGCATGGGTGGGCTTAATTATATAGTTAGTTACTGGATCCGGTTAGCATGAAGTTTAATTTTTGATAAGTTTGTCAATTGACCAATAGAATGCTGACACACATAAAACCTCGACTGCGTGTCGGCACTCTATTAACCAATTGATCAACTTATCCAAAAATAAACTTCATGTTAACCACTTCTTTAGTCCTATGGCCTATGGGACAATGATTTCAAATTGATTGCTTTATTTGCAACTCCATTTCTTTTTATTTTTCCCTTTTTGTATCTTCTAGTTATTTTTCTTTTTCATCTTTGTAATTTTTTTTTAGTTTTCTTTTTTTTATCATCTTATAAGTTGATAATATAAATCGGATCCGATTTTCAAGAAGTTAACTTCATGGTAAATTAGTCAATTGACTAATACAATACTGACACGCAGAAATAGATCACCCCGCGTCTTACATATCAAAACTGTATTGGTTAATTGACTAAAATTAACTTCATTCTAAGTAGTCTCATATGAATCTCATCTATTATTCATTCATGATTTTTTTTAATATAAAAAAATCCCTTTTTTGTGGAAGTATCATTTCTTTTGACTTTTGTTAATAACTAGGATTTAGGACTTTGGAACATAGAAGCAGGATAAAAAGCAATCCTTTTATCTAGTATTTCTTTTTAAATAGCATTCATTTATTAAAACTAAGTTATTTTGGAAATTTTTAAAAGAGAGTGGTCCCACTTGTTTTATTTTTATTTACAAAAATGTCATCCGCGACCCCACTTATTTTTTTAAAAAAAACTCCAAAACGATATAGTTTTAATAAAGGAGTGTTATTTAAAAAAGAATGCTCTTGGAACATATATTATATGTTTTTTCAAAATTTTATACTCCCTCCGTCCCAAATTAACTGCTCAGTTTTGACTTTTTAAAGTCAAATTGACCATTTTTAAAACTAATCTTTTTACTATTTTTGCTAAAATATAGGTGAAGAGATTATAACCAAAAGAAAGTATATACAATTTATTACTAATCCTAATTTTTATAATTTTAAAAATATATTTATATATGCTTAATTATTAATTCTAAAAATAGTCAATTTGACTTAAAAAAGTCAAAACTGAGCAGTTAATTTGGGACGGAGGGAGTACATTTTTGGAACGCCAAATAAAATTATACTCCCTCCGTCCCAAATTAACTGCTCAGTTTTGACTTTTTTAAGTCAAATTGACTATTTTTAAAATTAATAATTAAGCATATATAAATATATTTCTAAAATTATAAAAATTAGGATTAGTAATAAATTGTATATACTTTCTTTTGGTTATAATCTCTTCACCTATATTTTAGCAAAAATAGTAAAAAGATTAGTTTTAAAAATGGTCAATTTGACTTTAAAAAGTCAAAACTGAGCAATTAATTTGGGATAGAGGGAGTACAATCCTTTATTAAGTTTTAGTTTGACAAAATTTAGAAATTATAGTCTCGTCGGCCTTAATTGAATTTCTAAAAAAATAAACTAGCTATATGATAGTGACGTAATTATGATACCATAAATTATCTAGAGTAAAGCAATTAAGTGATCATACATTCATACTTACTTTGCATAGGATTAGAGTGAGTACAACACTTTGTTGTTTGTATTTAAGTGATCATATTTACTTTTTGTGTAATCCAAATGTTTTTTTATTTATTTAAGACAAATTATATTAGTTGTTAAAATAATAATATAAGGATTAAAAAAATGTAAATTTCATCCATTAAAGAAATTCAGCTAGTTATCAAACAGTTTTTGTAAGACCCCAACTTTTATTAATAAAGATAAATTTTCTATAATTATCATTTTTAAATATTATGGAATGAATTTGATATAATGTTATAGTTGTGAGTAATATTTAGAAATTTTGCAAAGTACGCAAGTTGTTTATAATATTCGATTGGTCGGGGAATATTCGTACGACTACACAATCATTGGTGGACCCCACAACAGAATTATTGTCAGATTGAGAAAATGATAAAAATATTTTTATGAAAATAACGGCGGAAGTTTTACCGTTAACTGTTGAAACACCCAGTGTTAAAAGTACAGAAATACGTGTGATTGCATAGTAGCACACGGTATTGATTATTGATACTTACGTGAGAAGTCATTCAGTTTTATTCAATTATTGTCGATATTTTATATATTATTAAATCAATAATTGAGATGACAGAGTTATTAATATTATTATTTGCATTATTAACGATGTCTAGAAGTTCTGCCAAGGAGATGTTTGATCACCTAATTGCGCGCCAATAGGGAGAAATCCTTATTGGAAAGCCCCCTCTTTTCTGGGAACGACCTGGTCGATTAATATTGTGAATAATAATAATGATGATGAAGTTTTGTTTTATTAGTATTATTAATGTAATAAAACAGAAAAGCTTTTTATATAAAACAAAATACTTTTATAAAGTTATTCGTTTTATTTGGCTAATAGTAAAATCTTTTTATATAAAACAGAATACTTTTATAAAGTTATTCGTTTTATTAGACAATAATTAGAATATATTATATTTTATTATGCATAGTATTTGTATAGTACCTGCATAATATTTGCATAGTAAAATCTTTTTAAAAGTTATTCGTTTTATTAGATTATAAATAGAATATATTATATTTTATTATAAACCAATCTGGACCGTCCATTTAAAGTAAATTAATATGGACCGTTCATGGATTGATTACTATTCAGCCCATTCTTCTATAAATAGAAGCTCATTCCTTCATTATTTCTTACGAATTCACTGAAACTCTTGAGAGAGAAACTGTAGAGAGAATTATTCTTCTATCTTGAGTGTATTTCTTTAGCGTTTAAGAAAGTTTTGAACGTAGTGCAAGTTTTTTCAAGTATATCCCCGCCCTACCGTCGGAGTACTCTTTTTTATAAGGTAAGGGGTATTTTTTTTTACATATTCATGAAGAGAACTTCTGTTATTCCATTCTTTATTATTCTGTTGGAATAACCTGTATACGCGGTCTACCTTATACTTGGTGATTTCTATTGTTATTCCATTTGTTATTATTTTGTTAGAACATCTTGTCTGTGCGTTATACGCCGAACCTGGTTCTGTCTTTATTATTCTATTGGAATATCTTGTATATGTATTTTACGCCGTACCTGATTCCGTCTTTATTATTCTGTTAAAATATCCTGTCTGTGCGTTTTACGCCAGACCTGGTTCCGTTATTTATTATTCTGTTGGAATAACCTGTCTATGCAAAGTACTGCATGCATAGTGATTTCTGTTGTTACTCCATTCTGTATTATTCTGTTTGAATATCCTGTCGGTGCGTGTTACGCCTGACCTGATTCCGTTATTTATTATTCTGTTATAATAACCTGTCTATGTGAAGTACCGTATGCATGGTGATTTCTTTTGTTATTCCATTCTTTATTATACTCATGAATACGATTTGTAATTATAAATTTTGATTATAAAATTCTTCTAATAAATTCTCCCCAGGTTCCTCTTCTTCCTCACTCTCAGTTGCTACCTCTGCAACTAGCTCGGGTGTAACTATTAGTTCTTCACGCACCACGTAGATATCTCTAATTTCTTCTTCGTCTGACATCATATTAACCTGGTTAGTGATTAAAGGTGTCTCAACGATCTCATGTGCTTCATTGCTTAACTCAACATTTTTGGATGCTATTTGCAAATACTGCCACAAAACAAGGGTTAATTGACATATCACATATTATCCCTATACTCTGACCGACCAATTAAATATCAAATAAACTTAGGTAGGTCATACTAGCGAAGGAATTCCCCGTCTCTCCCCTCCTAGTTCTTGTCTCACATCTCAGTCAGGGATCATATCCCTAAGCTTTGATACCAACTGTGAAGCCCCCAAAATAGGTATACATCACCTATTCTGAGTCGCCAAATACATGGTACAGAATACAAATACAATCTTTAATATACAACAAGAAAGCTGTGAGTTTTAATACAAATATTGTCTTCTAGACAATATTCAGTCTTAGAATAAGTCCTCATTACATTTATTGTCATACTATTTAACAGAATAGTGAGGACTACTAATATTATCATCTGGACCGTCACTCCGTTCCCCGACTAGTCCCGGCTACGTTCTCATTTCCTGAAGAGAACAGTGAAAGAAAGGGTGAACTCAACTAGCCTAGTAAGAAATATTATGACTAAGATAATGCAGAATAAATTATCATTAGTCTTCAACAATGTTAAACTGATAAAATACAATAGACATCAAGTTTAACTGAAGCGGAACATGCAATTCATTAAAAGAGTCAAGTAAAGAATAAAATCTACTATCTTTTATGATTTAAAAGGTTTTTCATCACTTTTATTGCTGGGACTCAGCTTAATAAATAATTCACATCATCCCTGCACTACGGCCAAGGATATTCATTAGTATCACAACCACAAATTATCCATGCACTACGGGCCAATGATATTTGTGTATTCATCAATAGTCATGATCATGCCATAAAACAATTCATCTTTGCACCCTTGGCCGAAGAGAATCCATAACTATAATCATACCAAAAACTGTCCATCAATGCACTACGGGCCAATGAGGACTATTTCCACATCATTTATAATATTACGGTCATGATTATACCGAATAATCCCTGGTCATAATCATACCAAGTCCATCTATGCACTACAGGCCACAGATGACTTTCAACATAATATAAACATGAGGATGATGACAATGATATAAGAATTCAATAAAATAAGTTCAAGAATTAATTTATCCAGGAACTAATAACGTCCAAATTGTCAACATGATACTTCTTTGTAGAGTAAAATTCAAGAATGCTCAGAAAAATATTTCCATGAAAAAATACTGGATGAAGTGCAAATATCAAGGATATTCTACTAATTTCATGGAGTATAGAAGTCAAAGCTTTAACCAACTGAGTATAATAAAGAATGGAATAACAAAAGAATCACCATGCATGCGGTACTTCGCGTAGACATGTTATTCCAACAGAATAATAAATAACGGAACCAGGTCAGGCGTAATACGTACCGACAAGATATTACAACAGAATAATAACAAAAATACCATGCACGTGGTACTTCGCATAGACAGGTTATTCCAACATAATAATAAATAACGGAACCAGGTCCGACGTAAAACGCACAGACAGAATATTCTAACAGAATAATAAAGACAGAATCAGGTCCGGCGTAAAACGCACAGACAAGATATTCCAACAGAATAATAAAGAATGGAATAACAGAAGAATTTCACTAAGTATAGGGTAGCCCGCGTATACAGGTTATTCCAACAGAATAATAAATAATGGAATAACAGAAGTTCTCTTCATGAATACAAAAAAAATAATACCCTTACCTTATAAAGAAGAGTACTCCGACGGTAGAGCGGGGATATACCTGAAGAAACTTGCACTACGCTCAAAGCTTTCTTAAACGCTAAAAAATACGCTCAAGATTATAAAAGAATAATTCTCTCTACAATTTCTCTCTCTAGAGTTTCAGTGAATTCGTAAGAAATAATGAAGGAATGAGCTTCTATTTATAGGAGAATGGACTGAATAGGAACCAATCCATGAATGGTCCATATCGATTTACTTTAAACGGACGGTCCAGATTGATTTTCAATAAAATATAATATATTCTATTTATAATCTAATAAAACAAATAACTTTTAAAAAGATTTTACTATGCAAACACTATGCAGGCACTATGCAAATACTATGCATAATAAAATATAATATATTCTAATTATTGTCTGATAAAATGAATAACTTTATAAAAGTATTCTGTTTTATATAAAAAGATTTTACTATTAGCCTAATAAAACGAATAACTTTATAAAAGTATTCTGTTTTATATAAAAAGCTTTTCTGTTTTATTACATTAATAATACTAATAAAACAAAATTTCATCATCATTATTATTATTCACATTATTAATCAACCAGGTCGTTCTCAGGAAAGAGGGGGCTTTCCAATAAGAATTTCTCCCTATTGGCACGCAATTAGGTGACCAAACCTCTTCTTGGCAGAACTTCTAGGCATCGTTAATATTGCAAATAATAATATTAATAACTTCGTCATCTCAATTATAAAATATCAACAATAATTAAATCAATTAGCATGAGATACTATGCAATAATTACTGAAGCAATAATTGAACAAAACTGAATGACTTCTCATGTAAGCATCAATAATCAATACTGTGTGCTACTATGCAACTACGCGTATTCCTTTACTTTTAACACCGGGTGTTTCAACAGTTAACGGTAAACCTTTCGCCGTTATTTTCATAAAAAATATTTTTATCGTTTTCTCAATCCGACAATAATTCCGTTGTGGGGTCCACCAATGATTGTGTCATCGTACGAATATTCCCTGTTTAAAACGAATATTCTCATACCAATCGAATATTATACAACAACTTGCATACTTTGCAAAATTAATAAATATTACCCACAACTATAACATTATATTAAATCCACACCATAATATTCAAAAAAAATCGAGAAATTTAAATCTTTATTCATAAAATTTGGGATTTTACACGAAGTACCGTATGCATGGTGATTTCTGTTGTTATTTCATTATTTATTATTCTGTTGGAATATCCTGTCGGTGCGTATTACGCCTGACCTGATTCCGTTATTTATTATTTTGTTAGAATAACCTGTCTATGCGAAGTACCGCATGCATGGTGATTTCTTTTGTTATTCCATTCTTTATTATACTCAGTTGGTTAAAGTTTTGACTTCTATACTCCATGAAATTAATGGAATATCCTTGATATTTGTGCTTTATCCAGTATCTTTTCGTGGAAATATTCTTCTGAGCATTCTTGAATTTTTCTCTACAAAGAAGTATCATGTTGACAATTTGGACATTATTAGTTCCTGGATAAATTAATTCTTGAACTTGTTTTATTGAATTCTTATATCATTGTTATCATCCTCATGTTTATATTTTGTTGAAAGTCATCTGTGACATGTAGTGCATAGATGGACTTGGTATGATTATGACCATGGATTATTCGGTATAATCATGACCGTAATGTTACGAATGATGTTGTAAAAGTCCTCATTGACCCGTAGTGCATTGATGAACAGTTGTTGACATGATCATGACCATTGATGAATACATGAATATTCTTGGCCCGTAGTGCATGGATAATTTGTGGTTGTGATACTTATGAATATCATTGGCCGTAGTGCAGGGATGAGGTGGATTATTTATTAAGCTGAGTCCCAGCGATAAAAGTAATGAAAACTTTTTAAATCATAAAAGATAGTAGATTTTATTTTTTACTTGACTCTTTTAATGGATTGCATGTTCCGCTGCAGTTAAACTTGATATCTATTATATTTTATCAGTTTAACATTGTTGAAGACTAATGATAATTTATTCTGCATTATCTTAGTCATAATATTTCTTACTAGGCTAGTTGAGCTCACCCTTTCTTTCACTGTTCTCTTCAGAAAATGAGAACGTAGCCGGGACTAGTCGGGGAACGGAGTGACGGTCTAGATGATAGTATTAGTAGTCCTCACTATTCTATTAAATAGTGTGACAATAAATGTAATGAGAACTTATTCTGAGAGTGGATATTATCTAGAAGACAATAGTTGTATTAAAACTCACAGCTCTCTTGTTGTATATTAAAGATTGTATTTGTAATATGTACCATGTATTTGGCGACTCAGAATATGTGATGTATACCTATTTTGGGGCGTCATAGTTGGTATCAAAGCTTAGGGATATGATCCCTGGCTAAGATATGAGACAATAACTAAGAGGGGAGAGACGGGGAATTCCTTCGCTAGTATGACCTACTTAAGTTTATTTGGTATTTAATTGGTCGGTTAGAGTATGGAGATAATATGTGATATGTTAATTAACCCTTGTTTTGTGGCAGTATTTTAAATTGGCATCCGAGAATGTTGAGAATATCAATGGACCATAAGAGACTATTGAGTCACCATAGATCAATAATCAGGACAATGTGCATCAGGAAGGCGACAATCCTCATGCAAACAACAACACTGACCAAATGATGAACGATGGAATGTTTCGAGGCTTCATACAATTCATGCAACATTAGGCGAGAGCGGCTCCTGTACAAAATGCAGGTGGAAACACTGGCAACTCTCGAACGGTCACCGCTAAGCAGTTCAAGGAACTGGGAGCACCGAAATTTTTTGGAGAGCCAAAACCACTTAAGGCGGAGACGTGGCTAAAGCAGATCTGCAAGATATTTGATGTCTTGGGATGCTTCGAGGAGCAAAAGGTTCCCTTTGCCACCTTCATGTTTCGTGCAGAGGCAGATTACTGGTGGGAATCTGTAAAACGTACTCAACCTGCCGAACTGAAGATGACTTGGGAGAAGTTCCAAGAATTGTTCAACGACAAGTACTTTCCCGAAAGTATTCGTCA
Source organism: Panax japonicus (assembly GCA_020205505.1). Classification (NCBI taxonomy): domain Eukaryota; kingdom Viridiplantae; phylum Streptophyta; class Magnoliopsida; order Apiales; family Araliaceae; genus Panax; species Panax japonicus. The sequence continues at coordinate 19,822,656 of CM035095.1, forward strand.
CATGAAAGAGGTAGAGTTCATTTAAATGGAGCAAAACATCATGACCGTGTCGTAGTACGAAGCCAAGTTTGCCGAATTGTCCTGGTTTGCGTCCCATTTGGTTGATAATGAGGAGAGAATGACGCGAATGTTTTTAAGAGGTTTGAAACCCGAGATACGTCAATATCTTATCTCTCACAAACTGTGTTTGTATTCAGATGTTGTTAATATGGCTCAGTTATTGGAGCGCAATAATGAGTCAACCCAACCAAAAGAGAGCAGCCGACAAAATGATAATACTAATGATAACAGTCATCGAAGCGGTGACAATAAGCGTGGAGGGAATCAACATGCCAAAAATGGTAACCACTTCGGTGGTAATCATGGCCAAAACAATAAGAATGGACATTTCAAGAAGAGGACATTCAACAATGATGGAAAGACGTCAGCACCAGCACCCATGGTTATGGAAGGAGAACGACCACCTATCATATGCTTCAAATGCGGAGGGGATGGACACATCAGTCCAAACTGAGCGATGCCGTCAAAAGCATGTTATAATTATGGAAGAGAATGTCACCTAGCCCGATTTTATCATTCACCGAAGACAAGTTCAGCTAGGATGGAGGCACCAAAGGACGTCCAAGAAAAGTCAAAGCCAGTAGTGCAAGGGAGAGCATTTGTCGTGACCTCCCAGAAAGTAAGGAACCCGAACGAGGTCATCACAGGTAAGCTTATCATAAACTCTAGCGAAGTATATACCCTATTTGATACCGGTTCTACCCATTCCTTTATTTCTCATACTTGCGCTCAACACTTAAATTTGACTCCGGAAAAATTAGACTTATACTTATCTGTTGAAACTCCGTTGGGAAAAACCTTCATTACATCTACTGTTTATAAGTCTTATCTATTTTCTCGAATCGCTACTCCCTTAACTCAGCTGACTCGGAAAGATACAAAATTCGGTTGGAACGAGGAATGTGAGAAGAGTTTTCAAGAACTCAAGAGAAGACTCATTTCAGCACCTGTTCTGACAATACCATCTGGCTCAGAGGGATTTGTCATCTACAGTGATGCTTCAGGCAAAGGGTTAGGATGTGTTCTCATGCAACATGGGAAAGTCATAGCATATGCCTCTCGACAACTCAAAGAAAATGAGAGAAATTATCCTACTCATGATCTAGAGTTGGTAGTTATCTTCACACTTAAAATTTGGAGGCATTACTTGTATAGGGAGAAAGTTCAGATCTTTACGGATCATAAAAGCCTCAAATATTTCTTCATTCAAAAGGAACTCAACATGCGACATCGACGTTGGCTTGAACTATTGAAAGATTATGATCATATCATTCAATACCATCCTGGAAAAGCGAACGTGGTAGCTGACACATTGAGTAGAAGATCATATGCGGGTACGAGTGCGATATTGTCAGCGCAAAGGCCCATTTTGTATGACTTGCAAAGGATGGAGACAGAGATAAAGACTCCAAGGACCCAAGTGATGATGACGAATATACGAGTGAAACCGACTTTAATCGATAAAGTTAAAGTTGCTCAAGCTACAGACCTGGAGCTGATGCGTATGAGGAAGAAAGTATAAGAAGGTGCTATGCCGGAAGCAAGAATCGATGAAGAAGGAATACTTCGAGTCAACTCCAGACTTTGTGTTCCTAACGACCCTGAGTTAAAATATAAAATCATGATGAAGGGGCACAACAAACCGTTTGCAATCCATCCTGGGAGTACCAAAATATTTCATGATCTTCGACATACATTTTGGTGGGGGAATATGAAAAAAGAGATAACGTTGTTTATCTCAAGGTGTATAACTTGTCAACGAGTCAAGGCGAAGCATCAAGTACCAAAAGGTCCATTACAACCACTTGAAATTCCAGAATGGAAGTGGGAGCACATTACCATGGATTTCGTTACTGGTCTTCCCAAGGTTTCTTAAGGCATATATGCAATTTGGGTCATTGTTGATAGATTGACCAAATCTGCTCATTTCTTACCAATACGAGAAACTTATACACTTGAACGTCTTGTTCGTATGTACATAAACGAGGTTGTAAGATTACATGGTATGCCAGTATCCATAGTTTTTGATTGAGACCTAAGATTCACTTCACGATTTTGGGTTAGTTTGCAAAAAGCTATGGGCACGGATTTACGATTTAATTCGGCATATCATCCTCAGACAGACGGACAATCAGAGAAGACTATTCAAACTCTTGAAGATTTATTAAGACTCTGTATCCTTGACTTCAAGGGAAGTTGGGACAAGTTCTTACCATTGATGGAGTTTTCCTACAACAACAATTATCAAGCAAGTATTGTTATAGCTCCATTCGAAGCGTTGTATGGAAGAAAGTGTCGTTCTCCAGTATGCTGGGATAAGGTGGGTGAAGCAACATTGTTGGGATCAGAGTTGGTACGTATGACTACGAAAAAGATTCAAACGATCCGACAACGTATAAAAATCTCACAAGACCGACAAAAGAGTTATGATGATCTTCATCGAAAAGACGTGGAATTCGATATTGGAGATCATGTGGTGTTACGTGTTGCTCCATAGAAAGGAGTTACGAGATTTGGAAAGAGAGGAAATCTCAATCCTTGATTCATTGACCCATTTTTAATCCTCGATCGAGTAGGGACTGTAGCCTATAGACTCGTTTTACCGCCAAGTATGTCTCGTGTTCATAATGTTTTTCATATATCCATGTTACGTAAATATGTGAAAGACCTGAACCACATTATTGAGTTAAAACCGAACGAAATAGCGGAAGATTTAACGTATGAAGAGGTTCATGTTCAAATCTTAGATAAGAAGGAACATATTCTACGCTCCAAGATTATACCTCAAGTCAAAGTTTTATGGAGGAACCACGATGTTGAGAAAATGACCTGAGAGTTAGAATCTGAAATAAAATCAAGGTATCCTTACCTCTTCGACATACCACGTACGTACCCTAATTTCGAGGGCGAAATTTTATAAGAAGGGGAGATTGTAAGACCCCAACTTTTATGAATAAAGATGAATTTTCTATAATTATCATTTTTAAATATTATGGAATGAATTTGATATAATGTTATAATTGTGGGTAATATTTAGAAATTTTGTAAAGTACGCAAGTTGTTTATAATATTCGATTGGTCGGGGAATATTCGTACGACGACACAATCATTGGTGGACCCCACAACAGAATTATTGTCGGATTGAGAAAACGATAAAAATATTTTTATGAAAATAACGGCGGAAGTTTTACCGTTAACTGTTGAAACACCCAGTGTTAAAAGTACAGGAATACGCGTGGTTGCATAGTAGCACACGATATTGATTATTGATGCTTACGTGAGAAGACATTCAATTTTATTCAATTATTGTCGATATTTTATATATTATTAAATCAATAATTGAGATGACAGAGTTATTAATATTATTATTTGCATTATTAACGATGTCTAGAAGTTTTGCCAAGGAGAGGTTTGGTCACCTAATTGTGTGCCAATAGGGAGAAATCCTTATTGGAAAGCCCCCTCTTTCCTGGGAACGACCTGATCGATTAATAGTGTGAATAATAATAATGATGATAAAGTTTTATTTTATTAGTATTATTAATGTAATATAACAGAAAAGCTTTTTATATAAAACAAAATACTTTTATAAAGTTATTCATTTTATTAGGCTAATAGTAAAATCTTTTTATATAAAACAGAATACTTTTATAAAGTTATTCGTTTTATTAGACAATAATTAGAATATATTATATTTTATTATGCATAGTATTTGCATAGTATCTGTATAGTATTTGCATAGTAAAATCTTTTTAAAAGTTATTCGTTTTATTAGATTATAAATAGAATATATTATATTTTATTGTAAACCAATCTGGACCGTCCGTTTAAAGTAAATTAATCTGGACCGTTCATGGATTGGTTACTATTCAGTCTATTCTTCTATAAATAGAAGTTCATTCCTTCATTATTTCTTATGAATTCACTGAAACTCTTGAGAGAAAAACTGTAGAGAGAATTATTATTCTATCTTGAGCGTATTTCTTTAGCGTTTAAGAAAGATTTGAACGTAGTGCAAGTTTTTTCAAGTATATCCCCGCCCTACCGTCGGAGTACTCTTCTTTATAAGTTAAGGGGTATTATTTTTTTTCATATTCATGAAGAGAACTTCTGTTATTCCATTTTTTATTATTCTGTTGGAATAACCTGTATACGCTGTCTACCCTCTACTTGGTGATTTCTGTTGTTATTCTATTCGTTATTATTCTGTTGGAACATCATGTCTGTGCGTTATACGCCGGACCTGGTTCCGTCTTTTTTATTCTGTTGGAATATCTTGTCTGTGCGTTTTACGCCAGACCTGGTTCCTTCTTTATTATTCTGTTAGAATATCCTATCTGTGCGTTTTACGCCGGACCTGGTTCCGTTATTTATTATTCTATTGGAATAACCTGTCTATGCAAAGTACCGCATGCATGGTGATTTCTGTTGTTATTCCATTCTTTATTATTCTGTTGGAATATCCTATCGGTGCGTGTTACGCCTGACCTGATTCCGTTATTTATTATTTTGTTAGAATAACATGTCTATGCGAAGTACCGCATGCATGGTGATTTCTTTTGTTATTCCATTCTTTATTATACTCAGTTGGTTAAAGTTTTGACTTCTATACTCCATGAAATTAGTGGAATATCTTTGATATTTGCGCTTCATTCAGTATCTTTTCGTGGAAATATTCTTCTGACCATTCTTGAATTTTACGTTACAAAGAAGTATCATGTTGACATTTTGGACGTTATTAGTTCCTGGATAAATTAATTCTTGAACTTGTTTTATTGAATTCTTATATTATTGTCATCATCCTCATGTTTATATTTTGTTGAAAGTCATCTGTGGCCTGTAGTGCATAGATGAATTTGGTATGATTATGACCGGGAATTATTCAGTATAATCATGATCGTAATGTTACAAATGATGTGGTAAAAGTCCTCATTGGCCCGTAGTGCATTGATGGACAGTTGTTGGCATGATCATGACCATTGATGAATACACGAATATCCTTGGCCGGTAGTGCATGGATAATTTGTGGTTGTGATACTTATGAATATCCTTGGCCGTAGTGCTGGGATAAGGTGGATTATTTATTAAGCTGAGTCCCAGCGATAAAATTAATGAAAATCTTTTAAATCATAAAAGATAGTAGATTTTATTCTCTATTTGACTCTTTTAATGGATTTCATGTTCCATTGCAGTTAAACTTGATGTCTATTGTATTTTATCAGTTTAACATTGTTAAAGACTAATGATAATTTATTCTGTATTATCTTAGTCATAATATTTCTTACTGGACTAGTTGAGCTTACCCTTTCTTTCATTGTTCTCTTCAGGAAATGAGAACGTAGCCGGGACTAGTCGGGGAACGGAGTGACGGTCCAGATGATAGTATTAGTAGTTACTATTCTGTTAAATAGTGTGACAATAAATGTAATGATGACTTATTCTGAGAGTGGATATTGTTTATAAGACAATAGTTGTATTAAAACTCATAGCTCTCTTGTTGTATATTAAAGATTGTATTTGTATTATGTACCATGTATTTGGCGACTCAGAATAGGTGATGTATACCTATTTTGGGGGCGTCACAACTTTCAGTTTTTAATTTTTAGTTGACACAACAATTGATCATGTACTCTTAAAATTCAGCCGTTTAAAGTTGGAACAATTACATATTTTATTATATTTTTGAAAATAATTACAACAATAGTGTACTCATAAAATATTTATACAATTAATACATTTTTATATTTATTTACAATATTAGTGCAATTAGGATTCCTTAATTGCACTAATACTAGTTATCACCCTCCTCTTCTCTCTCTCCTCAATTAGAACAACTGCATTAGTTAGTTATCACCTTTCTTCTTCATTCAACGTATTCTTTCTATATATATATATATATGTGTGTGTGTGTTGTGTGTGTGTGTGTGTGTGTGTGTTTATGAGTCAACCAACTGTATAAATTTTTATAACATGATTCTTGTTATACTTATATTGGTATCGATCAATCAATCAGGGAAATGTGAGTAATCTCAAGGCAAACCCATCTCAGTTTCTCTCTCTAAAACTACATAGCAATCACAAGAACAGAACAACACCACTAATTATGGGTCGGCCATCCTCCTCCACCCTCCTCATCCACGCTCCGTCTCCCTCCGATGGTCGACCGGAATAATCAATCGCTTCTCCGACATCCTCCTCACCCCCATCCACGACGATAATATATTGATGCAGAATAACAATTAATAGAAAATATATTGATCCACTTCCACACTTTTAATTTTTTCATATTGCAGTGGGTATCCAAGGTAAGTAATTCAATTTTATTAAGTTACCAATTATTTTGAATATGATACAGTTGGTGGCCAAACCTTCATCATGCAGTTGGTTGCCAAACTTTTAGACCAAAGTAACTAATTCATACTGCAGATGTGGAGGTAGATTTGTTACCTTAGTATAACTAATTCTGCTCTAAATTTTTCACAACTTCATTTTCAGTTTTATCAAAACAAAGGAAAAAGTGTGATTAGTTTAAGATTGAGAAGTAAGCATCCATCCATATTGAAATGAATAAAATAAATTGGCAAGTGGAGAAATTTGTAGGCTGGCAAACAAAAACTTGTCTGGCCTATAGAGATATATATATAAATTTAAACAAATTGATAAACATCAAATATATATACACACACGTATATATATGGATGGATTAAAGCACCACAAAACAAAACAATATATCCAATAAAAGCATTGTAATTTGCAATTAAGTTATTAAGTTGATCGCTGACATACAGAGAGAGATCACCTTCACCTCTTTTTTTTGCGTATCAACACTGTATTAATTAATTAATCAAAATTAATTTCATACTAACCAATTTGTTAAAGCGGACCAAACAAAATATAAGAGGAGTAGTATTAAACAACGCGTTATAGTTATAGTAATTCCACTTGCACAAGTATCGTAGAAGAACATAATTGATGGTGAGAGCGTTGAAAAGTAAATATTCCAAAAAAGGGGATATCATAATTTTAAGAACAATGTCTTTAGTGACTTTCATCATTTGCTATAGCCTATAGCTGCTGCCATGTGAAGCAATGAAACAATTCTTCCCAAGAAAACTCTAGAAGAAGAAGAAGAAAGAAGAAGATAATACTAGGAGGTATTTAGACAAAAATTCTTTGGTGAGCTGTATTGTACTGTACGATTCAACGAGCATTTCTCGTGAGGGGGGCTCAAATTGGGGATGCAGGCAACAATATATTGATATGATAGCGCATGGGAGGTGGAGCTGTGGTCCTCTCTGTTCTGTTATAACCTTGGCCTTGGCGGTGGTCATCCCCTAGTACTAGTAGTGGTGGTGGTACCGAGACATACAAATTGGTCCCAAAGCCACCTCCACCTCCTCCTCCTCCTCCTCCTCCTCCTCCTCCTATGCAAGTGCCATGCCTCATCATTTCTTTTCTATAATTAGTGACCTTCTTTTCTGTTTCAAATTCCCCTTACTAAGGTTTATTGAAGAACACTCTTTTTCTTTTTATGAGTTTTGTGATGGAAAAAAAATTGGAAACTTAATTTACAATGAAAAAGAAAAGAATAGAAAACATGTATATTGTTGTTACTCAATTTATAAACAAAAAGAAAAGAAAACGCATTTATGCCCTCACACTCACAGGCCTTGTAACAAACTCTCCCAAAAACACCAAGAAAGGTCTATAAATATACAATATGATACAAAACAGGTAGCCAAAAAAAACACATTTATGCCCCCACAAGCACATAAAATAAAATTCCCTCTTTATATAAGGAACTTTCAAAAGATACCTGCACTAAGGAACCAGGAAACACCTCATTTTACCCACAAACAAAGAAAGAAAGACAGACTGAAAAAACAAAAATGAAACCCAGAATGAGAAAGAGGTTTCTCTTTAGCCTTCACTCTTTACCTTCGAATTCAATTTGACTAGAGCTCGACTCCAGTCATGAGTCAAACAAGTTGATTTCCATCACAATCTTGCTTCCCTAGTCCAAGTTGACATCTTGTTCTTATATAATAATCTCATAACTTCAATTCATATGTATAATAAGTAAATACAAATATAGAGAATACATACAAACCAGAGATGGGATGCTACTAAATTGCAAAGAACAAGAAAACTAAAAATGAAACTAAAACCACACAACCCACCATAGTAATTTCACTGCAAGACCAACTGACTTGTAGTAGCAATTGTTGATTCATATTATATTAATTTATTCATCTTTTCATATCTGACCCGTGATATGAAAATTTAGAGTATAACAAATAACAATGTGATCCAGTAAAAGTTGATTGATGTATGATTTGCCCTAGTAGCATTTTACACCAGATTTTAGGTGGTGGATAAAATGCACCTGATCATACAGATTATCAAAATTTTAGTCGGATAAGTGAATTCAGCCACTAATTCATACATCAAATAAAAAATGCAAAATGCAACATAGAAAGTTGCTTCAAAAGTTAATAATCAATCTTATACTGTAGGAGAGGAGATTGCAGATTTTGTGACACTCAACCCGACAATGAGACAACATCAATGTCCTGCATCACACACGAATACTACAACGTTAAGAATACTTTCTAGAGTAAGATTGGAATGATTCCATATTTTATCTCAATTTGACAGGCCTAACAACATATGAAGGGAAGGTAAATTCATCACAATTAGCGATAAGGCAAAGGTTGTGTAGCCCCATCACCTTTAACTAAAAGGGAAGAAAAAGAGATGTTAATAGGTGAATAAAAGTCTGGCAAGAAATCCAGGTCAAAGAGCTTAGTAAAGAGCCAAAACACCATTCCAGTCCGCCAAGCATTTATCAAATTCAAACCAGTAATAGGTGTACAAGGACTTCAACTATAACCACTACTAGTATCTACTTAAAGAATGTTCAAATCTTACTTCTGAAGAAGAACAGACAACTAGAAATAGCTCCTGATGAAAAAAATCATTAAGGTTTCATCCAATAACAAGTCAACAACAAAAGATTTGATGTTCGGGAAAGAATTTTTATTTTTATGTCAGCTAAAAATTGATTTACTAACAATAAATAGGTGTATCTGCCAGACCCAACCAGGAAAACTGCAGGAGCCAAGGTGGATCAATCACCCTGTCTTCTACCCAGAGTTGATCTCAAGTGGCCCAAGAGTGTGGAGGTGTTACATTTGACTTTTAAGTATGAAATAGGCGACAGCAGCCAAACCATAGAACAAAATCAACTTCAAAGATTGGAAGAGTAAGAGACCAACTTCCTACTGACTAGAGGAGCTTTTAGTATTTAAGGTATCAACTTCAGCAATATTTATGCATGAAACAATCTGTTGTAAGGGAATGAAAATTCTGTCATTTATCCTATTTGACATTTTCATGTCAGCTATAATCTCTCAAACAAGAATTTCACTTTCTCACAAGTTACAGGGAGATTAGTCATACGAGCTCAAGAAGTTCAAAGCAAACTATAAATGTAGAACCAACGAGCTGTTTATCCTAAGCACAACAATACAATATTAAAACCAAGTTTTGAGTAGAAGATCACTGTTGTAACAGCAATGACAGTCAACAGATGCTGTGCCGGTCTTGTATGGACTGAAAAATCACATAATCTAAAGTTGTCTACTCCGTGAGTGTGTACAACTGACATACAAACACAAAAGATATATCACGCTAAATCCAACCACATGTCCTGCAAGTTGAGTGAAAGTCCAATCGCCTCTGTTAAAAAAAGAATCAATAGGTGATAATGACCCTAAATTTAAGCAACAATTACCTCTGTTCTAAGTTTTAACACAACAATCCAAAACATAATAGACACAATGTATTTTCAACACCTTTCTCTGCTAAGATCACACAAAATTCAACTAAATTTTACAATTGACATTACTTACATAAATTGGATTAACACAACAATCCAAAAATATAATAGACTCAGTGCATTTTCAACACGTTTCTCTACTAAGATCACAAAAAATTCAACTAAATTTTACAATCAACATTATAAATAAGTTGATGGGTGAAACCGAAACTCAAACTAATAGAAAGGGGCATTCCATACATCTAAGATGTTTTACAATATAACTGCATTGTACATAAAATCATCATATCAGTATCATAAAATCTCATCAAAGTTCTACAACTACTGCTACCTCTAAACTGAACTACAATTTTGGCAGAAATTTTTTCTTTTTTAAAACTAACCTCCTCGAATTAAGCATCATTATTATCCTTAGGGGTAGCAATAAAAAGACCAGGGCGGGCCACACCGCATCGAGTCCTGGACGGAAGAATGTTATCCAAATCGACCTCGGCCAGGGGATCATCAGACAAATCACTATCACCATCATCAGATTCACCATCATTACATTCAATCGAATCACTCGAATCGTCTGATTCTTCAATTAATTTTCCTTTACCCTTATCATCCTTCATAATTCCTTTTCCCTTACGGTTAATGTGAACTTCTCCATTGGAATCCTCTTCATCTTCTTCGTCTTCATCGATGACCTTCTTCTCCTCGGCAACATAAGAATTGTTTTCTTCTTCTTTTTCAGATTTCTGCTTCTTTGTTGTTGATTCGTTTCCGTCAATGTCTTTGCCTTCTACAACTATATCAGGCTTTCGCTTCGCGGGTAATGCGTGTTCTTCTTCTTCATTCTTCACCTCTGCCATTAATTTTAGGGTTTCGAGGCTTCAGTGCGGGAAGCAGTACAGAACCTTTCGCTCCCGAGTCCCAATTGCACTATTTTGGGCTTCTTTTTATAAGGATAAATCAATTTTTGTTACATGTGACAGGACTTATAATTTGGTATTCGAATTTAAAAAAATTACAAACGGATGATTATACTCGAAAAATATTACACTCCATTAAATATTAGCAATATTACTTACAATTTAGTACTCGAAATGAAAAAGTTACAAACTGATGATTGTATTCAAAAAAATATTGTCATTTGGTGCTTGTACTTTCTAAATTTTAAATAATCGTTAAAATTGATCCAACGGGAGAGACAAACATACAGAGAAAGAAGCGAAGTCGACGCGAAGAAGATCTTCAATATTTTGTTCCATCTTTTCTTGCCTCCCACATTCGCACCATTGCTCTATAGTGGCACCGACTTGGGAACTCTGGTGTAATCCATTCATTTTTGTTGCATGAACTACAATCTTCTTCTCCGATTTTATTTACGATTACACTCCAAGACGAGCTAAACCTTTCAATTAAACACTGAAAACCAATAAACATATGAGAACCAGTAATCAATGGAGAATCGAAACAAGAAGAATGAGAGAAGAAGAGAACTCTAATTTTCAAACAGAATAAAGATCAAACCCTACTGTTTAACCGAGTGTAATATTTTTTGAGTACAATCATCAGTTTGTAATTTTTTCCACTTCAAGTACCTAATTATAAGTCATGTCCCTACTGTTTAATGGAGTGTAATATTTTTCGAGTAAAATTACCAATTTATAACTTTTTTCATTGCAAGTATCAAATTATAAATCGTGTTCCAGTATAAATATCAAAAGTTGATTTATCCCCTTTTTATAGATTAATTGTTGGGCTTTTTTTTCATATAATGTACCCATATACTTATACTTTATAGGTTTTAATTCAGGCCGCGTTTGGATATTCGGGTTCAAAAACCTAGACAGGATGCCAACTTGGACAAAGGCTTTTTATTTTGGAATATGATAATGCACATACTACACGTTTCTCACCCTTTTTGAATCTTTTTATAGCACTTGCTCTAATTCACAATATATATACTCACTTTGATTAAAAAAAATTGTGAAAAATCATAAATTAAAGTAGTATCTTTTTAAATTTTTGAAAAAGATAAATTTTATATTTAGTTCTACTTTTTAAATAGCTTATAATGTTTAAAATTATATTAACTTAAATTAAATGAATTCATACCAAATAAATATATTTGGGCGATGAGATTTAATTAAAGGAGTTGTTTTTTTTTCACAAATACTTTTCCATATTTTTTTCAATTTTTTGTTAAAAAAGTGACTTAAGTGTTATTCATTCCAGTCCCGCAAAGACTAGGCGGGGTATGGTTCCGATTTTTTCAACTGTAATTTTTTTATAAAATTCAGTGATTTGTGTTATTTGAATATATATAAAAAATAATATTATACAGTCTCTGCACACTACTTTTTATAAGTATTTAAATTACACAAAAATCAATGTATTTTATAAAATTTTTAGTTGAAAAAAATATTATACATTTTTTTGGAGTGAAAGTAAAAAAAATAAAAAATTGGACCTGTCGGAATCCCCCGATCACTTAAGACTTATTACTTTGGGTAAATTACATATAATAGTACTTTTTTAGAAATAATTACAAAAATCATACACCTATAAAATAATTACAAAAGTATTAAATTTTTTTATTTTTATTTTCAATCTTAACATAATTAAAGGTCCTTAAATTAAGGAATTAATATATAATGGCTGACATGACAATATTAGTATAATTAGAATTCCTTAATTTAGGAGATTAGTTTTGGTAGGTGCCATTTTCTCTCTCATCTCCTCTTATTCTGCCATTTTATTCTTTTTTGCCATTTTCCTCTCATCTCCTCCTACTTTCATTTTTTATACGCCACTGCACTTCTATTCTTCCATTTTCATATTTAAAGATAAAAGCTGAAGAGTGAAGAGAGAAGATGAAGACGCCATTGAAGAGAGAAGATGAAGACTTTATTTTGCCATTTTCTCTCTCATTTTCTTCTATACTGTCATTTTTTCTTCAAAAGATGAAGACGCCATTTCTGCCATTTTTGTATAAAAGATGAAGACGCCATTTCTGCCATTTTCTTCTATTCTGTCATTTTTTCTATTTCTTTCATTCTTCCAATTGTTCTTCATATTTCTTTGTACTCTGTTTTTGTAAGTACTTCTATTTTATTCCTCTCTCTCGAGCACTAATTTTTAAGGTTTTCTCTTTAATTTCATTCATTTAGGGTTTATGATCTTAATTTTATGCAAAATATGCGTTTGATTATGAATTTATGATCACTTTTTTTGTTGATTGGTGTTTACCTTAGTATAAAAGTTTGATTACCTCAGTATAAAAATTTAGTAACCAAACTTTTATACCAAAGTAACCAAACTTTTATACTAAGGTAACCAAACTTTTATACTAAGGTAACCAAACTTTTATAGCAAGGTAACCAATCCACCTCCACACCATCAGTTTTTTCATAGTGCAGTTGGTAACTAAACCTTCACACCAAGGTAACCAAACCTTCATACCAAGGTAACCTTGGTATAAATGTTTGGTTACCTCAGTATAAAAGTTTGGTTACCTTAGTATAAAAGTTTGTTTACCTTAGTATAAAAGTTTTGGTTACCTTGGTATAAAAGTTTGGTTACCTTAATACAAAAGTTTGGTTACCTTGGTAATTACCAAGGTTTGGTTACCTTGGTATAAAAGTTTGGATATCTTAGTATAAAAGTTTGATTACCTTGTTATAAAAGTTTGGTTACCATGACATTACTAATGATCTTCTCCTATGCAGTATCTTGAGAATTTCTTTTTACTACCAGAAAATAGTTGCTTCCGCCACTACCGCCCCAGCCTCCACCTCCACCGTCTCTGTAACCACCACTTGAGCCACCACCGCCATCTCCGCCACCACCACCACCGCCATTGTTACCTCCTCCATAGCCATCACCACCGCATCATGAAGACACCATTACCACCTCCTCCGAAGCTATCACCTCCTCCAAAGCTTCCACCTCCTCTGAAAATTGCCTCCGCCACCTCCTGCAAAGTACAAAATTTGTGCAGTCTTTCCTATGAAATTTGAATTTGAATATTTGAATTTAAATTTATTTTTGTGGTTAGATCCCAGATATTTGAATTTGAATGATTAGTTATGGAAGATATTTCTCCTTAATTTTAGGTTTCCTTATTAATATGAATTGCGTTATTTTTATAATTATATTGTGTGTGTTTTATTTTTGTAATTACTTTCTAATTGTTGTATATTAGTGTTAAGGACCCTATTACTTTTTAGTTTTTAATACAATGTTTTAAAACCTGGACCGAACCGACAGTTAGATCAATAAAAATCAGAACCGGTCCGCCTTCAGGTCCGTTTTGGCCCAGTGACCCAATTTTGGTCAAACCTCGGGTTGGCATGATGACCATAGGTTCAACCGATAAACCTAGTTAATTGACCTAGTTGACCCGATTTTTAATTTTTTTTAACAAAATTTTTTAATATTAAAATTAACCACTTTTATTAATATTGTAACTCGTCTTTATTATATTTTAGTTCATGAAAAATGAGATTTTTAGTTTCTTTTATTAATTATTAATAAAATATATTTTTATATATTATTGATGTCACTTTGTTAATAACGGTTCGACCACTAGTTGGATCAGTGGTCTAAGGGTGAGCATGGTGTGGTTTGAAGTCCAAACCACACCTGAAATCGCTTAGGTACGGTTTGACAAATTCAAAATCACACATGAAACCACTTGTGATTGGTGCGGTTTTAAATAGTGCGCTGCGATTTCATTTGGTGCGATTTCAATTACAAAACTAATTAAAATAACAAAATTTTATGTAATTTATTACACAAACAATGATAGAAAATAATGAGAAATACTTAATAACAAAGACTAATCCCATCAATTTTTGATCATGCTCAATTACTACCAATATCATTGTCTGATATAATAATAAATAAACAAATCAAACTAATGGACAATTTTACTCGCTAATCAGGGAAGACTAATTATATTGATGCTAACTAGTTTCGAAAATAATGAAGCAAATTGTTTTGATATAATTAGTAGACAATTTTAATAATAGTTTTTTTGAAGGGAATTATATGAAAAATGTCATTAATAGATGTAGAGTATTTATACTACAAATTTAATAATACAATTTGTAAAAAACAACCATGAAAAAGAAGAGACAACGAGTTGTTAACTTCTCGTCTTCAGCATACTTCTCACATACTTATTGTCCTTTTACTTCATCCGTCCCTGTATACATACACATGACATGCTGCGGTTTTGATTAGTAATTAAATCGAAATCGTAAATTTGATTTTTTAACTCACCTAAAATTATTACATACGTTAGAACCGTTAATGCGATTTATGCAATTTTTTATACGATTTCAATTCCAATTTAATTCCTTATTCTCACCTATACAGTGATCCATTCATTCGGTACTTTTTTTCGATTCATATACGATTTTTTTCTCTCTCTCCTCTTCAAAGGTTTCCTTCCACCGGTGAAAATGAAATGACGTAGGTTTGCCGCGCAACGGGGTATATGACAAAACCCAAATCCATTGTTTTCATTACATATCCAAATTACCGCTTTCTCTCTCCTCCCTCCTTTCAGTCGTCTTCCTTCCACAGTCACCACCGCTAAAGAGATTCTAGTGAGAGAAAGTTAGAAATCTAGAGAGAGAACCAAGTAAGAGGTAGGAAATTAATGAAGACGGGAACACCAAATTAAGAAACGAACCCCATTAATTTCAGAGCTTTTTCAACACCCAGGCCTCCTATCCGCTTCACAACTCCTCTCTCTCTCATCCCTCATTTCTTAACCTTAACCCCTAACCACCACTAAACCCCAAAACATGGAGAGTAATTCCTATTCTTAAACCCACCCATCAACAAACAAACATTAATCTCAAGTTCTTCTAATCCCTAGTCGTCCTCGTCCTAGTATAATCTGATTACACGTGCTTTACAAAAAAACAAAAGAGATTAAACGTTCAGTGAATGAACATTGCACAAATGATCCCCAAATCAGTCCAAACCTTTGCTAAATTTAGCATAAATATCACTGTCCACCACCATCACTCCTTCTACACTTCAATTCAAACTCTTCTTTCTCTCTCTCTCTCTCATCGCCATTTCCCATTTCCTGATTTCAGTACAGAGCAGCCTCAGTCCCTCGAAAAAAATATGGAAAAAAACGAAGCTTATGGTTTCGGGTCAGGGTTTGATCCAGTTCCGGCCACTTTTTCCGCACCACCACCCATGGGCCGCACCGGAGCCCAATCGATCTTCATCCCAATTCCCAAGCTCATTTCGAGTTCCCTCTCAACCAGTCAATACCTACCACACTACTCCCAACACTAGTACTTTTCAAACTCCACTACTCCTGCCGGTGCCCACCACCACCGCCTACGGTGGCTCGGATCGGGTTACTGAATTGGGTGAGAATGATCTGGACCTGATCGGTTCTGGAAGCTGTCTGATCGGAGGTACAAATGAAAATGGTGATGTCCAAATTAGGAAGAGACGGAATGTTGCACTACAAAAGCCACGGTCTTCATTTGAATCGTTCTCGTTTCCTGCTTCCGGATCCTACAAGCCGCACGTGCCTTCCCCTTTCCCAGCACGTGTATGCCCTTCCTTAGCTAATTACCCTTTCATTTCCTTGCATAAGAAAATAAATATAATTTCTTTTTATTATTATTATTATCATCATGGATTGTTTTGCATGGAATGAAGCACAAAAGCGAAAAGAATAACTTTTCATTATAATTTTTATTTTTTGATTTATCAGTACTGAGCTTGCATCTATCAGATTTGGGAGAGATCTGTACCAGATTCTTGTTGCACCTGGCCACTCAATATTACTGTTTTTTTATAAAAAAAATTCCTTTTTCCTGTGAATCCAGTAATTAATTGCATTCTTAATTTTTTTTGTTAATTTTATTCTTGTTGCGGATGATTTTTGATCTTCAGATTAAGTGTGGAGGTTTATTATAGACAGATCTTCCCATTTTATGTATGCATCCTCTTTGGTTTTTAAGTTTATATTAATTTGGGAGAGAGAATTTTGTTTGAATGAATTTTCGATTATTAGATTTAGATCTCATAAATTTGTTGGCTTTTGGACAATTTCAAATCTACATTCTACTCATACAGTCCAACTTTAGTTTCAGTTGCTAATGTGAAATTTAACTAAGAGCTAAAGCAAGTACCCAAAAAAAAAGGAGAATAAAACTTGTGTAGACTTCCACTAGCTAAAAAGGTTTATGTTATAGTTGTTCTATTTATAAACAATGGAATGGATGACATTTAGTTTAGATATGTCCGAATATGATGGAGTGCATAAGGACTTGTCATTGTGTTCATGAGAGATAGAGATTTTTTTTTTTTGACTTTACATAGTAATATTTCTATTTATTTTCAATCCTGAATTGCTTTAATATTCATGAACACTAAACTAAGATTTGTTCTCTTGTATTGTTGTTTGAAGTCTTTGAGTGTATCATAGTTCCTTAGGCTACATGCTATATCTAATTCTCCTGTTAGGTATATATATATTGAAGAAAGAAAGTAAGAAACTAATGAGTTGTTTCCATGACAATAAGGACATTTTTAACACTTCTTTGGGACACTAAAACTTGTGTTCTCAAAACAGAAACTTGGCTGTTTTGAAAGTTCAGATATTAGTCTACCATTTGTATTTTGTGGCCTTCAACATAATTTGAAATGGAGGTTAAATACGTTATTTGCGCGGTATCATTTTTATTTTTTCCTCCCATGCAACGAAAACAGTTGGGCAATGCACCTTTTGTGGCACTTGTATCTTAGTGGCGCCAAGCTTGGCGCCATGCATGGACCGCAATGGTTTAAATTCTAGTGGCGGTCAACGACATTTGCCGCATCAAATAATTAGTGGCAGTAAGGCAAACACCATTATTATATGTATTTATAGCGTTTTTTTTAGAATTTTCCATGTAAGAAATAGACAATACTATACATAAATTGCGGCGATCTAATATGTTTGGAAGTATTGGCCTCACTTCGAGTGCTGATAGTTATAATTAGGGTTGTAAATGGTAATCGGAAAATTCGTATTCGTCCGCATCTGTATTCGGAAAAAAGCGGATATTATTCGCATTCGAAAAAAACGGATATATCCGTATTCGGTTTAAAGGTATCCGTAAATAAACGGATACGAATACGGATATAGGCGTATTCGTATTCGATTAACATCCGTCCGTAAATATATCCGGCGGATACGGATATCCGGAATTCGATATTCGGAATCCGTATCCGAATAACTTTTATATATATATACACACACACACACACACAATATTTACATTAATGTAAATTATTAATTAATAATTTACCTATATAAGTTGTTAATAATTTAATATAAATATATATATTAATATATATAATATGTATTTATTAATAACTTACATCATATATATTAATGAATATAACTTATATTCATTAATTAATAACTTATATATTTATATATATGTGTGTGTGTGTATTAATAACTTACATTCATTAATTAATCACTTGCATTCATTTATATAAGTTATTAATATATATATATATATATATATATATATACATACATATATATACACACACATATATAAATTAATAACTTATCTTCATTATTTAATAACTTACATATATAAATTATAAATATTCATCCATAATCCAGTATTACTTAACAAACATAAAAGGGACATCTACTTATTAATGGATATCTAAACATCAATAAGTAGAGCATTCATTCATTAATGAATTATACTTTAATTAAATTTGACAAAGCTCTAAATTAAAACTATAATTTAGAATTCTCAGATCAACGGTCGAGAGGCGGGAGCAATGAACAATATAATTTTATTATTAAAATGTGTTAGGTCTGAATTAATAAATATCACAACAATACACACTATTTATTTTATGTTCCTTCATTTTTAAAATTAAAATTGCACATGAATTTATTTAATAAAATAATTAATTATTCATTATTTAAAAAGTCAAATTTATTGTGACATTTTTTTATAAATTATATTAATTTTAAAAAAATTTAAAAAATAAATTAATTTATAAAAGACAAATTAATTAAAAATTCTTTTTATATAAATAAGAAGGAAGAGACAAATTAAATACATGGAGTTTTTACTTTTTATACTTGGTTATGAAACAGGTTTTAATTTAAGATATACAATGTCAATTAGTCAGACCCTTAAAAATATAAATTTGCTCTCACTAGTCTTCTTCCAAAATTAGGGCTTCATAATAGATCGTAAGCATCACTCCTTGAATGGATCAGCAAATTTCCATTTAGATCAGGAAAGGGGTAATACACACGAAGAAGGCAACGAACGGTTAGACCTGCTTATTTCCAGTTAGATCTGTAAGTATTTAGATAAATGTTGTGGTGTTTCCAGTTAGATCTGTAGTACTATTTTTTTGTAGAACTAGTCGCCACTTAAAATTTCTTTAAATTACTACTTTCCCACAATCAGATCTGTAATTAATATTTATCTACAATGGTGTTTGTCTTCTTTGGAAGTGAGTATTTTCTCAAACTTAATTATTAAAGTAGAAAACGTCATATTTGTGGTTGCTTTGGAAGTTTTCTACATGTATTAATAAAGTTTTCTACCTTTATTAATTAGTATTTTCGATTGAAGTTTTCTACTTTAATGATTAATTAAACTTAATCACTAATTAATATTGTGCATCTAATGTTATGAAAAAAGATTGTGCATCTAATGTTATGAAAAAAAGTGAGTTGGAGGAATATCTTGAAGAGACTTTGCACCCTTTGGATGATGACAATCCACTAGATTTTAATATTTTGCATTGGTGGAAACATTATGGACCTAAGTTTCCAACAATTTCAAAGATGACTCGGGATATTCTTGCTATTCCTTCTTCTTCCGTTGCTTCGGAGTCATCTTTTAGCCACGCACGTAGACTTATCACCGACATTCGTGCATCATTAAATTCGGCAACGGTGGAAACTCTAATGTGTGTCAAAGATTGGTTACCGGAAGTTGAAATGAGTAAATGTAAGTATGAATAATTTAACATTTTTCTAAATTTTTCAATACTTGTACTAATTTTATTTATGTTTACTATTTATATACAGTTGGAGAATCCACAATTGAAGTTAGTGCTACCATTGGAGATAGTGAGGATCATGAGCTTAACATTTGTAAGTTTTTCTAATGCAATAGCTTAATATTACTTATATATATGCACCAGAGTGTCTGGCTAGATTTACCTAAGATTTTGTACAAACCTTTGGAATTATAGAGCTTTTGGAATAAAATCTAGTTTTATGGCTACAAACTATATTACTCTTTAAATGGATAGTGGACACTTAAACCCCATTATATACTTATTGAGGATTTAGCCATATATTAGTAATGTTGCAGTTTGTTACATGTTGATTTTTTTCTACTGCTGCTTGAGTTTAAATTAAACCTGCTTTTGTAACTTCTGGAGAAAGAATTTTTTAAATTGACTTCCATACTGTTCCTGCAGAGAAACACCGAAAAGGCAAAAGCTAGTGAGATGATTGGGTTTTTTAGTTCTGCCATTTCAGTCCTTAGTCATGCGGAGTTTTCAAGCAGTGAGGCAGATCACTCTTCCCAGATTTTCATGGATGTGGAGCAAAGCTTTTTGCCTATACCAACTCCAGCCAAAGCTGCCATCTTCGAGAGTTTTGCAAGGCAGAACGTAACGGAGGCAGAAATTGATTAACCCAACATACATATATATAAATCTCTGCACTTATAATCTTGTAATTTTTATGATGATGATGTGTTTGACATTTTCTTCCCCTTATGATTAGGATGTTTAATTAATATCTATGGTTTAAATATTAAATTGTGTTTAATTAATATGTATGATTTAAACTTTAAATTTTTTTTCGTAAATATTTTGAATGAATTTTATATTAGGTTACTGATAAACGAATTCGGATATTCGGATATCCGAATAATTTGTCTATTCGGATAAAATAAACGGCAACGGATATTATCCGTATTCGAATATTTTTCCGAATACCGGATACGGATAATATTTTTAAAATTCGCCGGATACCGGATACGGATACGGATAGCGAATTGGTTTTTCGGATACGGATACGGATATACCTATATTCGTATCCGTTTAATACCGTTTACACCCCTAGTTATAATGCAGAATTTTTGTCTAAGGAATCCTGTTAGATGTCGTTATCTAATTTATTGTTTTATTATGTTGTTACAGGTATACACTTTTGTTTCAGTTATGCTCAGTTAAATTATGTTGTTGGCATCAATTAAATGAATATATAGAGTTAGTTACAAATTTATTGACGTCTCTATTTGACTTTACGTTTTAGGTTATTGATCGAACAAGGTTGACCTTTCTTTTCGAAAAGGAGCTTCAAAAGAGTGATGTGAGTCGACTGCAGAGAATTGTACTCCCGAAGGTTTGCATTTGAACTTTTATACTTAAAATACATACATAATTCCTTATTCTTTTCTTTTCTTTTCTTTTTTTTATTTTGGTTAGCTGCAGCAGATTTGACTTCCATTTGTAGTTATATGCTACAACACTTTATTTGACTGGTAATTTCATTAGTGTGGCATTTTCATCAACAAGCGTAATTGTGCTAAATCTCATTTGTTACTTTTTTAATTTCAGAAAGCCGCGGAGTCTTACCTTCCTGAGCTTGAGGACAAGAATGGCTTTGTTATCACCATGGATGACATGGAGGGAACATCTTGGAAATTTAAGCTCAGGTTTGAGTTCCATCGTTTCAGAAATGTGATGATAAGCTCATGGTTTATATAAATGGCTTCTCTTTAATATACCTTTAAAATTCTAGCTATGTCAATTTAAACACAGTAAAAAACTGATGTCAATTTCTTTCTACTGAATTAGTTTATATATTCAAGAGCTGAGATTTGAAATATTAGTTGAAGTCTCTTGCAAATGCACACAACAAAAGCCGAATGTATGTAAATTTTATTCATTTCCGTTATACAGGTATTGGTTTAATAACAAAAGCCGAATGTTTGTACGTGAAAATACAGGTATGACCTTCAAAGTCTTTTTTTCTATTAGACCTCTTATTAATTCTCATTTGCTCAAGTCAATTTTTGAATTGGTATATCGTTTAATTTCTGTAGGGGCTTTTGTTAGGAAACATGGCTTGCAGAGTGGTGATAGTATATTGTTCCATCGAGAATGTCTAAGCAATAATTACGTACATACTCCTAATTTTATCTATAGTGCTTAGAAAGTTTTTTTTCCCTCCCTTTGTTATACTGTTTTAGCAGATATTTTAAGCTAATATGTAGTATGTATTTGTCAGGTTATTGAGGCTAGGAAGCAATCTTTTACCAAAGATGTAAATACTAGTAAACCTACAAGTGTTGGGCATTCTCAAGCTGCTTCTGCACCTGCTGCTTTTGAAGCTGGAGGTCTTGTAAATGTTGCCTTGGAAAAAGATGCAGTAGATTCTGCTTTTAAAGCTGATTTTGTTCATGTTGCTAATTAGTGAAGCTCAAATTATGTATACTGATCATGCAGGGACTGAAAATGTTGTCTGTGCTTCTGAAGACCATGTGTACATTGATCACGCAGAGACTAATGTTAAAGAACATCAGTTGATCTATGACTTGAAGGTCTACAATCCCAATCTGGATGATACCAGCATGTCATTCAACTACGACCAGTGGCGGAGCTGAACTTTTCAAAATGGGAGCACCAATGAGGGAAATATTTAAGAAACTACTTTAGACCTTTTGATTTTGCAAAAGTGAGTGCCTATTTTGACTATCTTATAAGTTGAGGTACTCATTTGACTGTTTTAAATCAAGTCTCGTATATAGTTGGTGGAGTGCGTGTGTTTTTTGTTTTTTTTTTGGGGGGTGGGGGGGGTGGGGGGTGGGGGGTGGGTGTATTAAAATTTTAAAAGGAAAGTAGGATTTAAAAAAATGGAGGGAAAATGTTCTCCCCGCCTTAACATGCTGCTCAGGCCCCTGCTACAACTGTCTGATTTTTGGGGTGAATTCAGAAGCAACTATGCGAGATTTGAACCAAAAGGATCCTTTGGCACCATCAACCATGTCCATTGCAGATATCTGCAAAAGCTCCCTGTAATAGTATGTTGTGCCGTATTACTGCATGTTTATATAGGTGATAAGATCAGTACTACTAACATCAATGAGCCTCTGGTTTGATCATGTTGTTTTCTCTTTTACTTTTTACTGGAAACAAGTTTTTTTTTTACGACTATGGAATGTTTGTACGTGCATGCCTTGTAGCTTGATGTCTTGTGCCTTGTGATACTAAACACATCCTATGAAATCTGAATAATACGATGCAGGTTTTTGGTATTTCAGCTTAGTTCACATTGGTAATGGAATATATAATTGAATGTGAAATGAATTCTGAAAATGGCTATTAATTGTGGGTGTTTCTTATATTAATTTGACGTAGATTGCATCTTCCATCTCCATTGTTCATTTCAAATGGGATGTTTTTATGAGAAAAGTTAATAACATTTTCAGACATGTAGCAATTGAATGGTCTTGTGTAATTTACTTCTTTGTTGACTTAAAATTTCTTTACATTTTTTATATCTTAGGCATCACTTTATTACACCTGAATGAAGTTTACTCCCAAGTCCTCTAGCAAGAACATATTATCGTTCATCGTCTGTGTTGGAATTTTCCAAAATGAGCAGCATATTCATAGCACATTTCACCCCTTTAAAGCCAATATATTGATACTGCTGTTGAAGATTTCCTGTTTTAAATGTGAGATTCTATACCTCTTTCATAATGCTGAAGGTCTCCCTTTAGAGTTGAGAGAAGAAACTTTTGTCAACAAATTTCCGCTTGTGTATCAGAAGATCTGTTTGATCAAATCTTGGTTGAATCTATTGCTAGTGCAAGTTAAAGCAAAATTTAGAGCCTAGCAAGACTGCATTCAGAGTGGATGCCCAACTACAAAAACTAGATGTCCGTCTTGATTTAAAAGAAAGCTCCAAAATAAAACAAACTTACTGCAAGAGCAAATAAAGGAAATGCTGGATATACTTAAATAGTAAATGGACATAAATAAATATAACCCTCAACTTGTCCATTATTACTTTGTCCTCTTTCCATGAGGGGAAAGCGTGATCCTAATATCAAAATGGGATTCTGTATCTATTCTAACAAAAACTTTCCCAGGTTGGTTTAAATTAGCCAACCAAAAACTGGCACAAGTTTTGACTATAAAAAAGAATATTCTCCAATCACTGATGTGCCGTCCAAGTAACATCAGCCCTGCAATTTTTATTTAATAACCCCCCCTCCTCCAAAGGGAAATTGTCTCAGCTCCTTAATTGACAAACTACTTGAGTTACTTCTCTGCCTAGGCAAGCTCAGTATCAGCAGGGGCAGTGACGGGGGCAGCACCACCAGTTGTTGGTCTGTACATCATGTGAACCTCCATCAGAATTTTATTTTAACAGGCGTAAACAAGTCAGGTTCCAGCAGACACACAGACAGAGCAGACCGAGATAAGATATATCAATAAAACACTTGTGCTATGTTTGGATTGAAGAAATGTTGGTGGGAATGAAACTCATTCCCATAAAATGAAAAAAATTGTGTTTGATTGTTCCATTAGAATGGAATGAACAATTCTCATTCCTACCAAATTTGTGAATTTTATTTCTTAGATGAGGGTATGGAATGACTCATTCCAGTCATGAATGGAAAGAATCATTCCACTCACCATTTCATTCTCTTCTCTATTTCATTCCTTCACCAATTTCATTTTTCCAATCCAAACGTAGCACTATAGAATGGGAGATAAACTTACAGCCCAACGAAAACTTTGAAAGCATCATATATCCCCCACTGCGCTCCTGTGAGGGTTCCAATCATTACAATACGAAGAGGAAGACCGCGGGTGAAAAGGCCTACCAGCCCCATCTTCTTCACAGCCTGACAACACCAAAAATAACATATATTAATACAAAGCACACACTGAAAGATGAAAGATGAAGCAAACAAGTTTTGGAAAAAATAGTGTTAAACAAGAGCACTCACATCACCAACAGTTGCACCCTTGGCATTGTTGAGGAAAGAGACAAGATTATCAGCAGGATGAGACACAATAGCACAGAACACACCAGCGACGTATCCACCAGCAAAGCTTACACCAAGCTGCAACTCTTTGCTACACTCATTTTTGGGTGTAGGGATTGCATACTTGTATAGCATCTCCACAATAGTCTCAAATGATGCAAACTTCATCATTGTGTCTGCACATTAACCATTTCAATCCATAAAGATCCAAAAAAACACGAGTATATAAACATAGGATAGAGAAAGCATGCAACTTTCATATCCAATCTATGTTTTTATTATGAGAGAAAACATTGAACATTCAAAAATCAATGCTAAAGTTTTGTCCTGACAAGTTTCATAACCAATATTTTATAACTACCCAAGCACTGGAATATACAAAACCCTTTCTACCAAAAACATTTTTAATTCTAGAAACTAGCATAAATTCTCCTCCTTTACAGATATATCCAAGAGCTGATGACACTGACTGCTCCAAGAAGTAGGTAGTTGGATCTCTTACAAGTTATCCTAGGGTGATTCCATTGTGGCTTAAGGTTGACTACTAGTTTTAAACAATTACAAGATAATGACTGGGTTCAAGCCAAATCAACCTGAAGCAAGTCCATTACAAACAAGTTAGGGAGTCTAAACCAAATCAGACACATTCATTTTAGAGGTCAAAATCATAAACCCCACCACTTAAACTTAGCAGGTACTGCAAGTAGGTTGTGCTGGGCACAAACAAGCCAAGGCCCCACCATACATAAGATGAATTGGTGGAAAGATGAAACAAATATGATATGCTATGTTGGGCCAATGCGAATTCAATCAGCAAAAGCACTAGGTTGATACAGACGTAAGTTTGCATGTGCAAGCATGCATATTCATACATCCATTAGAACACACTAAGAAGGCTGTGTAAAAGAAAGAAAACGAAAAAGTTAGGCTAGCAAAACATCATAAATATCCATAGATCCAAAAATGAGATCGGTAGAAATTGAGCACTAACCCTAGGTGTTGACTGCTGACAACCCAGAGTAAACAAAACAACATGAACAAAATGTTGAGACACCAAAATGCTTAAGATGTCAAGTGGAAACCAAAAAATAGTAGAAGAATTACAAGCCATGATATACATGTCAACCAATAAAAAATTAAAATTTTGTTCATCCCAGGATTATAAGTAGAAATCAAAACAAGTATTTTGGATGCACAAACTTACATGGAATCTGTCGTCCCCACAGTGGAACCAGGCCCTTGTACAACCTGCACAAATTTGACTAGATTAATAACCCATATTTCCTAAACAAACAAGCTAAACTAGCTTATTATAAAGAAAAATAAACAAGTATCTGAGAAACATATACCCGAGAGCGCCTTCAGATCTGACAAATTTGGGAAGTCCGTCACTCAAACCCCTAGCAAAACCAGGCTGAGTCTGTACACGAACCTTCACTGCCTCAAAGGGGCACAAAGCAATATCAGCAATCACCTCTGCAGATGCAGAGCCAGCAAGGTAGATCAGAGTCTTGTATTTGGTTGCATACTCTGGGCCCACAATATCAGAGTAATACTTCTTGAAGAATTCATAAAATCCAAACTTGCAGGCGCCCTGAGCACTGTAACCAAGAAGTGTTGGCACCCATCCCCTGAAAAAGCCCCCGACTCCCTGCTCCTTAAGCAATACTCCAAAACCAGATGTGATGCTCTTGTATTTTGCAGGATCAATCTAATTAAATAACAATGTTAAAATTACATGCTCTATTAAGGGAAAATAGTAGCCAAAGGTTTCACCAAAATAAAAAAAAGAACACAGGACACCATCGATTTTACCATAGACGTGTACAAAATGTCATAGATAGGGGCAGGTACCCTTTGATAGAATTGGAGTCTTAAACCGGTGTACAAAATGCAATGTTCTAAAAGGCGCTAGGCCCCCTGGCGCTAGGCGGGTTGCGGGCGGCCAGGGGGCCTAGCGCCTAGGAAGCCTAGGCGGGATTTTTTATTTTAAGCAAATTTTAATATTTTATCTTACATTTATCCAAACAAAACAATAATATAAAATAAAATAATCTATAATAAAAATAATAAAGGTCTTTACTTAAAATTCAAACACATATCATTGTCAACGTTCAAACACAAACATGCAATTGTTCAAAGTTCAAACATATTTTTAATGTATTAGTTTTATTCATAAACAAGATTACTATTAAATAATAAAATTTAAAATTTCAAAAATTTAATTCAATATTAAAACTTAAGAAATTAAACATAAATTTAAGAATTATATTGAATTAAACTAAATATTACAAATGTATCATCATTTATATAATTTGAAGTTGGTACAAGTTCAAAAAATTACAATCATAATAAAATTATCCATTTTGACTTGATATTGTTCACTTCTTGTTGTGATTTGATATACTACAACATGTATTATGAATATGTTAAATCATTAGAAAAATAAATATATCAAAATTTGGTTTAGGTAATTATTAAAATAAAAAAAACCTCTCCGCCTAGACCCCACCTAGACATCGCCTAATTTTCTGGAGGGATTTTTTTACCGCCTTGGGCCTAAGTGAGGCGCCAGGGGGGCCTAGCGCCTAGGCGAGGCGCTAGGGGGGCCTAGCGCCTAGGCGAGGCGCTAGGGGGGCCTAGCGCCTAGGCGAGGCGCCAAGGGAGCCTAGCGCCTGGGTGGAGATTTTTAGAATACTGACAAAATGTCACAGATAGGGACAGGTAACCTTTGAAAGAATTGGAGCCTTAAACCAGTCAATTCTAAATTTAAAAGGAGCGGATTCCAGTATAATACAAGGGAAGTACTGTTGTAGTCTAGTTCAATACCAGACATAATTTTCTTTAATAACAAATTCCTAATCATGAAATTGTATAAACTGATTATTGGAAACAACTAACCTAATCATATTTTAAGAAACTTAAAGTTGATCCATTACAAAAATCTAAAGTAAAAAACAGTAAGAAACTGTTAGTGGGTCTGATCTCATTGAATAAACAGATCATATTTTGTAAAACATTTAACACATAACACAGCAACAAGTTGAATAAATAAAATACATGCCAAAGGACACCAAAGTTTGATATATGTATATAAACATACATATATACACACACATGAAACATGTACACAAAACATGTCTGATTTTAGGAGAATGGAGTTTACACCTCCGGTAAAATTGGAGTCCATGTTATTTACTTTTAAACCAGTCAATACAAATTTCCAGTTAATAAATTTCAGATATATCTCACGGAAGGTACTGATCTGGTCTAGTTCAATACCAAAAAATTGTTTGTAAAGCAGAAAAAATTTAAACTTTCCATTAAATGGATTCCAGACGAATTGAGGAAAGGGAAGTACTGATCTGGTCTAGTCCAATACCAAAAGAATATTATAACATACTACTACGAAATTCGAAATCATGAAAATGTTTAAAATAATTCTGTGATACATATAAACCTTAAAAAAACTAGAGCAACAAACAAGTTGGAGAAAGGAAAACAGTAATAAAATGCTCGAGCAGATCTAATCAGCACAAAACCGAAAGTCAAAGGAGCTAAATAAGAATAGACCTAAATACCTAATCTAAATCTTGAAAGCTCGAAGATGTAAACAAATCGAGACAAGCAACAACGAAAAAAAGTAAATAACGAAATGAATAATTAGATCAACTAATTGAGCAGATTAAACGAAAGAGAGCTCAAACCTGCATGTTACATTTGACGAGGTCAAGAGGAGTGACGGCCGTGTGTGTGAGGCCACAGCTGAGGATTCCACCAGCGGTACAGGCGGCATAGAACTCCGGCGAGTACAACTGGATCTTTCCAGCTGGCTCGCTCGGAGCTTGAATCATAAAGCTCTTCTTAGCCGGAGAGATTTCTCCAGTTCTTCCGTTGGTAGATAAGCTTGGGTTTGAAGCGGAGTTGGTGAGTTTCTCGAGGAGTAGGGTTTTGGATGAAGTGTAGAGGAAGCTGGGAATTAGAGATTGTCTAGAAGAAGAGTACTCAGAAAACGCCATCGGAAACTGTGCAGACACGACCGGCGGGTGAAATTGATCGGAAATGAAAAGAAAGGGAGCGGGGGCTCAAAGTTTACCGATTTCTCTGTGTCCGAAGAAAGAAAGAAAGAAGCTGTTTTCCGCCAATGCGCCTCTCTGCGTCGTTTATACGAAGCCCAATGGAATGGAATGGAATGAATCCGCCCCCCGCCAACATCTGAATTTACAATTTTGTCCACCCTAAACACGTCAAACATTTTTTAAATAAAAAATGTTGTAACAAAGTTGTTTACGTATAACGTATACCATGAAGGCTTAATTAAAAATATGTTAATTCTATAAATTATTCTTTAATAATATGGAGATTTCAGAAGAAAGTCTAGTAAGATTAACAAAATATTTAATAAATATTATCCCCTATCTTATATTTTATATAAAAAAATAATATACTTTATTATCTTTTTGTTACGAGTTACGTAAATAATTATAGTTAATAATATTTTAAGATATACTTTATTTATATAGTGGATCAATCTTATAATCATATCTATTATTATATGTCGTAATCATAATTCGATTAAAATTATTAGGTTCAATTTGATTAAAAATTAGTTGACTTAACGAAATATTCAAATTAAATTTGAATTATACTTCAGATTAGTAGTTAACAAGTTGAGTTTGAGTTGGTCTCATTCTTTATTTGTACTTTTCAAGTTTCAAAGGAACCCAATGAAAAAAGGTCGTGAACTCGTAGTAGTCGAGGAAGGGCGTTTAAGTATTATTGAGTCAACTTTAGAAAATAATACTCCCTCCGTCCCAAATTAATTGCTTAATTTTGACCTTTTTAAGTCAAATTGACTATTTTTATAATTAATAATTAAGCATATATAAATATATTTCTAAAATTATAAAAATTAAGATTAGTAATAAATTGTATATACTTTCTTTTGATTATAATCTCTTCACCTATATTTTAGCAAAAATAGTAAAAAGATTAGTTTTAAAAATTATCAATTTGACTTTAAAAAGTCAAAACTGAGCAATTAATTTGGGACGGAGGGAGTAATATTTATTTTAAAGTTATAGATGTATTTTTTTAATTCTAAAATTAAAAATATATTTTATTTTTAAATTATAATAAAGTGATATACAGTTTTTTAATAAAGTGATATAAATTTTTTTAAATTATAATAAAGTGATTAAAATTGACATGAAATTATTTAGTTTTAATGCAAATAAATACAACAATTATAAAGTACTACTAATTATTATATTTGTTGTTTTTAAATTTTGAACGAAATTATATCAATTTTGAATTTTACGAATTAATTTTAAAAAGTCAAAATATATTTCTTATTTAGCAACGAAATTAGTAGTATATAATTTTATATTATGTGACAATCATGAGTGCTTTTAGTTGTTAATAAGATTGGTTTTGACATTTCGAATCTCCTATAATCTAAGTAAGAATTATGTCCATCCCAAAGTAATATTTCAGTTAAGTGTTCCTTGAAACTTGTTAATAATAATAATAATAATAAATTAATTTTGAATAGGATGATTTAAATTAATAAAATAAATAAATACAGTCAATTTGATTTAATTAGAACTCGAAAATAAATAAAGCTCTCTATTGAAAGTTGAATTATGTGAATAAACAAAAACCATTTTACGTTCTTTGTTTGTTACTTTTCCTAGTAAAATCTAATTTGATGAAACATATTAATTTATTCAAAATAAACATCTTTGAAGATTTTATTTATCTAAATATAATTTATTAAGAATGCAATTTGTTTAATTCTATATGTTTAAAATAAATAAATTCCGGACCCATCATTTTTGTAAGAGTATTATTGTAAAGTTGTAAGCTACAAAGCCGAGGGCTATTTGGGGCCTTTGTGCAACACTCGTAATTGTGGAGAAAGGAACAGAATAGTAAGTAAGGATGTAAATGACCAATTATTTGGAGTTCGATTCCTATTTATTCAATTAAAAGTTTGATTCGTGATTGACTTGAAATATAAATGATTTAAATATGATCAAATTTTAAAGTTCGACAAATTATTCGAACCAACTCAAATTATAATTTTTTATTAAAAAGTTCAAACTGCTCGGTCTCGATTCGATTCGAGATCATGCTAGACTCGATAGCTAAACATGTCTCAATTAAACCTTATTTTATATTCGATAAATTTTTTGATCCAAATATGAACAACTCAATACTCGGCTCGACTCGGTTCATTTACACCCTTAATAGTAAGAGTAAAGTTTTCAAACTTGGATCAGTTATTGCATCAAAAAGGTATCATGTGGATGTATCACTGACCAAGTGACGCTATTAATATATAAAAATATATATTATTAGTAATTAATAAAATTTTAAAAAATCTCATTTTTTATGAATTAAAATATAATAAAATTGAGTTACAATATTACTAAAAAATGTTTAATTTTAATATTAAAAAATAATTAAAAATCGGTTCAAAGTTTAAATGTAGATATGGTCAAAGGTTGGTGTGACAACTTTTCTGTCTAATCCGTGTTTATATATGAACTAGCGATAACTTGTGCCTGAAGACACTGTATAATTCAAAAAAAATAAAAATAAATCATGAACACAAAAAAATGAAGCATTTAAATAAAAATTCTTATGAAGACAATTTTCAATAAATAAATAAAGAATATCCAACTTTAATAGTCAAATTCTCATAAATTTAAACTAAGTTTCAAAATTTATTTTTTATTATTTATAAGCCTTTTTGATTGATTGTAACTTTTTAAATAGTAACTTACAATTAAAAATTCTTTGGAGCGAGAGAGTGAGATGATAGATGTGTATTTGAATTTTTGACAGATAAATTCTTGGCCGTCGGATGTTGAAACCTAAATTAATTTTAGACCGTTGGATAGGCCTGACAAAATTGGTCCAAGCCCGCTTGCTCGTCAAAAACGAGCTTTGAGCCTTATTTTTTCAGTCACAAAGCCCTGACCGTCAGAAGCCCAGCCCGTTTGGGCTACATCTAAAAAAATAACAAAAATTGGTCATAAATCTATTTAGGCCCGCGGGTCGGCCCGGTCGGCCAAAAACCGAATTTTAGGCTTACTTTTGTAGTCCGCTAAAACTCGGGTCCGTTTTGACCCAGCCCGTCAAAGGCCCGGCCCGGCCCGGCCCAGATCTATCATTGGACGTTGAATCCTTGGTATTTAAATCGATCATGTTTTATATTATACTGTTTTATATTTATAACTGTTTAATACTCACAGAGATGGAAGAACAAGCGAGGGGCATGCTAAAATTCGTGGAACAGGAAAATGATTCTTTAGATGATGGAGCTGAAAAAACTTACAGGAGGAGACAAGAACTTACATTACTCTTTGAAGAGCTCAGGAGGTCATACCATTCCTTGTCTAACCACTTTAAATCTGATTCAACTCATACACCCTCGTCTTCTACTTCAAGATCCAAGGAAATCGAACACCACAAAAGTTATGCGCAAAAGTTTGATGAATCCAAATTGAACGTCTGCAATTATCGATCTCCATCAGTACGTGGCTGCAGATTCTGATGATGAAAATAATAAAGACAGCCTTACGTGCTTAAATGAATTAGCAGAAGATTTCATGCCAACTGAACTGGACCGGATATAATATAGGAACCACCAGTTTTCTTCCAAAACTCATGGAGAAGAATCTGCAGAAGCAGGAAGAATTGATAAGGAGAGGGAAATCATCAAGGAACTTAGACTCCAACTGCGCCGATTGATTGGTGAAAACAGGGATCTTCATAGAAGTATTATAGGCTCAAAAGTATCAGTGAACCATAGGCAGTCTCAGATATCCAGACTCAAAAGGAATAATTCTGGTGTAAGAGCTCAACGGCATGCAAATTTGCCAAATAAAATAGTTTTTTCAGTTCCTCTATATGTTCTAGTATTGTTTTACCAATTCTTTATTCCTTTTCCCATATCACAAGATCTAAGTATAACGTATCTTTTGTATTGCTTTCTCAAAGAATATAAGGATACAGAGCCATTATTTGCAACAGCTTACTGAGCAACTACTTCTGTAAATAGGAGAGATGACGAGGAAACAAGAAATAGATTTCCTAAACAAATTATTGGACAATCAGTTAGTGTATAATATCATCAATGTTTAATGCTATAAATCAAAAGAACCATGACATCATTTTCTTTTTTTCCTGACATCATTTTCCTTTTCCTTTAGAGATAATGACCTTGAAATAAATAAAGTAAAAGTTACAAGAGAAAAAAGCATCACCACCTATGCAACTTGCAGAGACAATTTAAATTCAATCCATACATGCCCTCAACCTGTTATGAGGCAACAACTAATACTCTCATCTGCAGTATCTGGTAGGGATTATAGTACTTTTCTGCTAGAGAAGCCTAAGGTTGGCGGTGTCGTTCCATCTCTTTATCTGCCAACCCATTTTCCATGAATGCTGTAAAACTGTAACAGAAGAGTCTTCTATGCAGATCTTATTTGACATTACTGGACTGCAACCCAGAAGGCCTGTGAGAAGACATTTAATCGGCAGCGAATGCGTGAAAACACCAATTGAAGAAGAAGAGACAAAAGAAGGAGAGCTCGAGACAAATGGAGGAGTGTTCCTGACATTTATTTCATGAAGGGCGGCTTGATGGTTAGGTATTCGAGGGGATATCTCATCGTCAGTCCTCGTGATCGCCGGTTGTAGTTACTATCTGTAGCCTGCTCTTACCAGACTTTTTCCGTGGAGGCCCTTGCCGGTGTTTGTGAAGCAAATCCCAGTGGGGTGGTGGGAGAGAAGGCCCATCTCGATCCATGATCGAATTAGTAGGAGCGTGAGAATTGCGGTGTGAAAACCCATGGTTCTCACCTGGATTTGGTGGGGAGAAATCAGATCTCAGTTTTTCAGGCAATCCCACAATTGTCCCATTTAGGAATTGTATCATCCTGAATTCCACCTGCCTAAGTGATTCTCCAGAAGGTGCAGAGAAATCAGGCTGGAATCTATCCATCAGGCTCAACATTTCAGGGGTGTATATTTCTGACCGGTGACAACCCTCCCATTGTCCTTGACTCATCTCAAGAAGTGCATCCAAGGTTCCACGAACAGATATATCCCATTTATTTTATGTAATAGCATTTCAAAAGATTAGCTAGTAAACTGGTTAAGGCACATCAAGTAACATATGCTTATCTATCATTATTACACGGCACAATCGAAAGACAACATTAAAAGATGCGGTAAATCAAAGCCAGTAACTGTCGGTGTAATCACTAACTAAAAACAATTTAACTGCAACCACAATATGGTATCCAATGTAATAACATTGTGACCCAAATCCAGCACAACCCAGCGGAAGAAAAATATTTAACATGCTACAAACAGATGTATTCAACCCCAAACGCAGAAGATCAGAGATGAGCACAGAAGCTCTCCTAAAAAATCCAAGGAACTCACAAATATAGTCCGCAGAGAACCAAAATGATGGTACATATATCAGTTTTGAGGGAGGGGTGTAGAAAGCCCGTTTGCATGCCTGGATGGGTTTGAGATTGCAGAATAATAGTTCTAACCTCTATACTCATTTTGTACTCTCTCCAATAAAACCTATGTTATTTTCGATAATAATTCGGTTTTGGCTACACTTCCATCATTCCAAGTCTAGCTTTGTGAATTGTGATACACATTAATCCTGCACATTTAGACACCACTTCCATCATTCCATCTCTCTCTCGTAACAAAATTAACTACAAAGAATTAAATACACTCTTTACCAGATGAGAACATATCAGTATACTACTATATTCCTCAAGAGCCACATCTAACCTTTGTTCCCAAAATTAAAAGAATATGTAAGATGATAAGAGATCCAATTCATGGTTACTGAGAACATGAATCCAATTCTAATCATCATTCTGACTATGAGCAACTTAGGCTTCACTAGACAACAAAATCATCCTTCAATGCTTCATGACAAGTTAGAGTGTACAGTTGTGCACATGTTTACAAACATAAGTTCAACATCTTGATAATTAACACTGATAGAGCAAGATCTAAATCAAAATTGAACCTTGGAGCTCTCCAATTTGAAGGCTGGGGGTGTAATAAGTGCTACGTCTGGTTGTAGTCTAGGTCTAAAAAAGAATTATAACACCGTTGATTTCGTGATAGCAAAAAAAACATCACTTGTCATTATAATCAATTCCGTGCTGCATTTTACGACAAATTCAACCAGCGGATAGGTTTAAATGCTAGAAAGTAATTGAATGACAAAATGTTACAACAGCATTATAAACTAAGTTGAGCAACAAATGCGGAATCCTAATCATGAGTAATGGTAAACAAACTAAATGTTATTTTCTTGATATGTTACTATGATTGTTACTTTATATGGTGTCTATTAGCTAGCTGTTACTATGATCGAACATTTTCTGGATATGTTATTTTGTTTTAAAAAAAATTATCTTTTCAATTATTTATATCGCAATCTTTTTATCGTTTCAAATATTTCAGACCATTTCATTATTTGGTTAAAAAAAAACAAGTGTTTAACCAAAAAAATTCACCAATTACACTACACTATTCTATTGAATGAAAATTGCTTTATTTGAAAATTTGAAAGAGTGCAAGTAATAAAAAGTTGAGCACATTTATTATTGTTATTATTTTAAAAAATATCTTTAAAATTTTTTATTTTAGGGGCAAAATTGTCTTTTACTCTGTTTTTTGGGGGACAATATAAAGGGAAGGCAAAGTTGTTAACAGCACCAAAACATAGTACTAGTAGTAGCCTCCGTCACCCCGCAGTGGTGTCCATTTATTCCACAGTAAGGAATCCTTTCAAAATTCGAATCCCTCATTCTCTCTCTCTCTCAAATCTGTTCGCCTTATCATACTCTCAAAAAGCTACTTTCCTTTTCCCTGGTTAGCATGAAGTTATGGACACGCAAGCGGGAGGGGTGATTTTAGCCTTGATTACATGACCAACTTACCGTGAAAGATCCCTTTTCCCTCTTCTCCTCTTTTGTCCTCCTCTATTTGTCTGACGAATTTTTAAAGAGAGAAAAAACCACAGGGAAGGACCAGAAAATGCTACCAAGGGAATCGCATGGTTGGAAGGAGAAGAAGACGAAGGAATTTCATGGGCGGTGAGGGACAATAGCGAAGGAGATACATGTAAAAACTTAGGCATGAACGCTGCTTCTCTCACTAGCTTCAAATCAACGCTCGAAACTGATTGGTTTGCTAATAATACTATGAACCCTTCTCAAAATATCCTCACAAATCATCACCCAGATTTCAATAATGGTAATTTGTTGTTACAAGCAATGGATTCTTCATCTTCCTGTTCTCCGGCACCGGCGTTCACGCTCGACCCATCACAGTCACATTATCCCTTCTTCCCTCCCAAATCTAGCTTCTCTTCGCTCTCTAATGTTCCATTTGACAATAGCTTCGATTTGGACTGTGAACTCAATTTCTTAACAAATTCGAATTCCCCTGTTTTGCCTAATCCTGAACTGAGTTCTGGTTCTGATTTTGCTGCTACCCGTTTTCTACCAATTTATGACAACAACGACAACTCAATTGGAGGTGGGTTTAGTCCAATTGGGTATGATGGATTTCAGGGCTCAGGAAATGCTCTGTTTTCAATCAGTGCTAAGATTTTGAGGCCACTTGAAGTTTTGCCACCAGTTGGGGCACAACCCACTCTTTTCCGGAAGAGAGTTGCGTTGCGCCAAGGCTCTGGTGAGGTCGACACGTTAGGAAATTGGGGAAATAGAGAGGATTTGTGTAAGAAAATGAAGAGGAGCTTCAGTGAAGATGACGATGAGATTGATATTTTGGGTTCTTTTTATTATGATTCTGACGAACTTTATTCTAGGAATGTGAATGATAATAATAATACTAATGATGGAGGTATTGGAAATAATTCGAATGCCAACAGTTCCGTCACAGTTGAAGATCAGAAAGGGAAAAAGAAGGGTCTCCCTGCTAAGAATTTGATGGCTGAGAGACGCCGGAGAAAGAAGCTCAATGATCGGCTTTACATGCTTAGGTCTGTTGTTCCCAAGATCAGCAAGGTATATCTGAATCTATCTATATATAATCCATCACACATATTTTTTCCATTATATTCTTGTACTGAAATTCTTGCAAAATGTTGTTTAATTTTATAATGGGGTTTCATTTTATATTCAAAAGAAGTTCATCTGTTATACTCCATACGGCGTGTCAATATGTCATACTGGTATATGAAAGGAGTTATTGCATCTCAAATTTAATGTTTTTGTTGAGCTTGGCTCAAATTTATCTCGGTTAAACAAACTTTTCTGTATTACAGTGGTTAAGATTGTAAAAGTTCTTTCTTTCTTTAGTTACTTTTGAGTTCTGACCATAGAAAATTTAGTTGATTTTGAAACGAAGCTACTGCCTAAAGCTGCAGACATGCAAACAAAGAGAGAAAATATATATTTCTAAATTTAATTATTTTTAGACCTAATTATCGTCATTGCTTCTTTCTAGAGAAAAGCTGATAGTGCAAGACTAAGACTATTTTTTTGACTTTTGGCACAAGATTGTATCCATTTTGAGTAAGAGATTGCATGGCGTTTCTTGGTGAAGCCATACATCAAAAGCCTTTAGACCTTTATGAGTTATGTCCCACTGAATTAAAAACCTATTTAATCTGATTGTTTTTATTTTGTCTGCAGATGGATAGAGCTTCCATACTTGGAGATGCCATTGATTATTTGAAGGAGCTTTTGCAAAGGATAAATGATCTTCATAATGAACTTGAGGCAACCCCACCAGGCTCTTTGATTACTCCCACGTCAAGCTTTCATCCATTGACACCCACTCCACCCACCCTTCCACATCGCGTCAAGGAAGAACTGTGCCCAAGTGCACTGCCAAGCCCCAAAAACCCATCTGCAAGGGTAAGTCTCATCAAGCTTCTCATCAACGGGGTGTGTGTGTGTGGGGAGGGAGGGGGAGAAAAAATTGGAATACAATTATGTGAACAAGTTGTTCTCTGTTTGACAGTTTGATTCTGTTTTGAGTTCATAGTAGAAGAGTTCTTACCTTCTACTAGTTTCTCCAATTTTAGTTTGGCATGATGGTTTAACCAAATGAGCGTCTTTCGATTCATTAGAGATGTTTAAAATGAGAGAGAAGAAAAACTCATTTGAAACAATAGCTTGGGTACTTTACCGAAGCTGCTATGTAAAAAGAAATAAGCAACTACATGGTTATCTGACTCGTGCATATACTGATGTCACCTACATGTAAAAAAATAAATTTAAAAGAAGTTGAAAATGTATTGTTCTTTTGTACGTGGATTTGGATTCTTCTAATTTCAATTATTATGTTTAGCAATGTGAAGATGATTTTTGTAGTTCAAGTAACTTGGTTTACCCGTTATGTGTAGTTTAGTACTACCAGAAGAAACAGGGACCAGTGTTTCATCCTTTTTGTACATAGGACCCAGTCTCATTATATTTTAAATCCCCAACAATGGCCCCTACTAGTAAAGAATTTGATATTTTTAGGCGATTTATATTATTGACTAGTATATCCAGTATTTCATAACCAGACCTTTGATTAAAGGATTCCTTTGCAAGGGAATCCCCCCCCCTACTCTTCCCATGTTATCATATGTTCCCTGAATGAGCAAGGTTAATTCTATCATATAATAAATATTTTCTAAAACTTGGCTCCGCATCTAACTCATGATTTCTGGTTTTCTGAATTGGCAGGTAGAGGTAAGGGCAAGAGAAGGGAGGGCTGTCAACATCCACATGTTCTGTGCCCGCAGGCCCGGTCTCTTGCTTTCCACTTTGAGGGCCCTTGACAGCCTTGGTTTGGACATTCAGCAAGCTGTCATTAGTTGTTTCAATGGTTTTGCTTTGGATATATTTCGAGCTGAGGTAAGGTGTTCCTATTTGGCCATCAATCCTTCAAGCTTCATTAATTTCCATGAATATCATCTCCTGACCCTTGAATTATGATAATATATATAAACCGAGTTGCAAATTTAAAAAACATCAGTTGCACCACAGCTCACAAACACACATAATATAAGTGTGGTGTGTGTGTGAACTGAGAGCAAAATTTACGAACCAGCTAGCAACTCTATTATAACTTCTTTCTTTTCAACCCTCAATCATATGAAAACGAGGTGTTGACAATCAAATATTGGAAATTCCAACAGGATAGATAATTTTCCACCATGTTTTGTAAAGCACAGTTGACAGTACTGTTGCTCTGAAATGAGTAGATGCATATGAAAAGCATAATTCATTTGTCATCAGATTAACATGGAATAATCATGTCTTTGGCTTCTAAACAGTCTAAACGGTATCTCTTCAGAATTTGAGTGAAATGAGTTGCATAAGTTGAAAAACTAGTCGCTCAACAATTTGAAATGAGTAGTGATCATGTGGCATCCAAATAAAACAGCCCGATTGGGTTCATTTTGATGTACTAAAGGCCTCATAACAATTTAGCCTTCTTCATGTTGATTTGATAATCTTTGTTGAATGCAATTTAAAGTTTGACCCATCTTTTTGTTGTTCATCAGCAATGCAGAGAAGGCCAGGACATTTTGCCTGAGCAGATCAAAGCAGTACTTTTAGACTCGGCTGGTTTTCAAGGCGCAATGTAGCTTTGACCATACATCTGCAGAGAGGGGATGAAGTATTTGTTTTGGTTCTGTAAATGGATACTGCTTCAGTTATGCTGGCCAGTGGTGTTCCCTCGACAAATTTAAGTCAGCTACTGCTCAACTGAGGCTGCCGGCGTTTCAGATTATGTTTAGTGTTCATTTCTTAACCATGATTGGGATTACAAGAAGCATTGTTGTTTAGTAACTTCAATTTTTAGACATTTCTGAAAATTGGTACGAGTTTCCTTGGCTATAATTTTTAGACATTGTTGTTTATTTCTTAACCATGATTGTGTCTCTTGTGTCTCTTTTCCAACTCTATTTATCCCTCGGTGGTAAAGGTTGATTTAAACATTTTTGGAGCATCACTATTTTAATTTTATTATATAAATATGTTTCTCAACTATTATAAAGGCCTGTTCGGTCACAACTTATAAGTTTGGCAAATTAAATTTATATAAGTTGTTTATTATTCAAGTTATTTTTAACTTATAATTAGCTTTTGAGAAGTAATAACTCAAAAACGGACTTATACATCATTTTAAAATAAGTAGTTTGACCAAATGTAAAGACTTTATTATCCTTATTTTAATAGTTTTTACATTTCATTTTAACTTATAATTAGACATTTTTACATTTTATTTTAACTTAATTTTTGACTTAATGGTATCAAACACTTTTATTTATAAGTCACCATTTCAAATGACTTATAAATTAATTTAAATTTTAACTTATAAACCATTTTAAAATAAGTCATCCTGAGAGGCACTAATTTTTTTTATTTATAATTAATTTAAAGTCGTTGACACAAATTATCAAATTATTAGAAACTTGTGTTCTTTCATATTTTTTATGCTCTTTTATATATGTACGATTGAATTTTTTAAAAGCCTCGAAGGTCATTCTAATCTAATCCTATAAAGTACATAATTCTTTTGAGAAAATAAATTCTACTTCCTCTCTCATTTTAAATTATAAGATTAATATTAATTTTAAAAATAATAAATATTATAACTAATACTTTTTTAAATAAAAAATTGATATTTTTATATAATTTTTTGATATTTTTAGCGATAATTTTATTATCACTATATATTTATAGGACACTTTTCCTATAAAAATATTAATTTCATAAATAAATTAAACAAATGGCAAGCACATTGGAAAAAGAAAAGTAAAAGAATATGAAATTGGAAAACACGTTTAGCCATTCAAACGCTATAAAATTAATATTAGTACAGGAGCGCCGCCATGTTTAGATTTCTCGCATTCCTTCAAACCTCTGGGTTTTCTACTGAGAGAGAGAGAGAAAGCCCTCTGAAGGAATCGAGACACAAATAAAAGACCTTAGAACTCTTTGTTCTTTCCCGCTGCCAAGTACCTGTTTTGCTTAAAAGCTCGTAAGGTATGTAATTTAACTGGATCTGACGCCATTTGGTTGCTTAGAAAAACGTTAAAATATAAACATCATATCGAACTGTTTGCATATTAATTACCTGGTTTTCGCGCGTAATTGAACTGTTTATTATTATCCACAATCTGTTTCAGCTCATTGCATTTTGTTGACGACATTATTTTCCCTTTTAAAATAACTTTTTTGGATATACTATCATATTATTGAGATAATTTAATGGATGATGCCTATCCAAATTTCTCTAATCAAAAAATGCCAATTTATTGTAGCAGTTTCGGTAATCTCTCGATTAGAATAACTGGATTTCTTCGTTCTTAAATTTATATCAGATATTAGTACATATCTATGTAATATTTCCTCCTCTTTCTCTTACTTCTTCAGTTCCAATGATAGCTTTGTTTTTCTCCACCTTTGATAACCTGCTTTTTTATTTCATTGAGTTTAAGGCTGTAAATTTCATATTGGTTTTGGAGATGAATTTCTTTTGAGGATTTAACACTATTGTCCTGTTGAAATTGTTTAACTTTTGCTCCCAGATAACAATACGTAGAACATTTTGTAATTGCAAGACTACTACTTTGGTGATGATTAGTGTACCCTAAACTTTTAATGTACTTTTATGTGTGATGTTCATACTTTTAGACAATGCTACCTGCTTGATCCTGCCAGTAGTCAGTATGACGACAAGTCATTAACAATATGTAATTTATACATTCTTTATTTTACTCTAAATGTATATTGAACAATAAAATTATATACACATTAAGACCCAAAACATAATAACACTTGAAATACAATCAAAAACACAATTATATGAATACTTTACAATCAAAATTCAGAAACAAAACACTTGACATTTAAAACTAGAACAAGTCAATAAACATCACGTAGAAAATAAAGAATTAATCAAGTCATCACTCATCACATAATGACATAATAAGTAATAAAGTTACACCACATAGGAAGTTCATGAAGTTCATGAGTTATGATGACTTAACTTGGGCTAGTTGCCAAGGCTCACCTATCAGGGTGTGAGTCTTGACAGCTTCGCCTTACCCTTTTCCAGTGCCAAGACGCCTAGGCGATGCCATGACAACTACAGTGATGTTACTATTCAAAATTATAAATTTCGGTTTGCCCGGTATGGAACTAGCCACCAGTAACCTCATTTGCTGTCAAGTTTCCTTAGTGTTCCAAGTTTCAAAACATGATTTTTGTAGTAAATAAACAAAATTGCTCGTTTTTCGTTTAGTTTGGCTCTGATGCATCACTATGTCTATTTGAGTTGAGATGATGAATTTCTTTGCATACTTTCAGAAATTTTCCAGTATATTTCAGTTAAATTAAAATCGTATGATGGAATCTGCAGGTCATCTGTTTACATGCATTTTCTATATTGAGAGCTACTCAGCTGGACAGTCTTACAAAATTTCACTTAGCAGGGAGAGCGTTTGGTTCTGTCTGCTGCTGGGAATCACTAGCTTACATAATTCGTCGAATTTTCTTATTAACATATTGACATATCCATTAGACCCTTAACATATTTCACTTACCTGATTTGACATGGCGACTGCAATGCATTTATGTGGAGTTAAAACTCCTTCCTCTACTTTCTCAAGGAGAGCTTTGCATTGCCAACATCTGGCACCAAAGCATCGCCTTAATTTTGTAGCATCTGTGGCTTCCATTAGTGATTTGTGTAGAACATCAGAAAGTTCATATAGGGGAAGAGTTCTTAGGATCAGCTGTAACGGAGGAAATATAGATGTGCTTCAGAGGAGTGAGACAAGGAGTCAAGGTTCTGATGGAGTAGCTAATGAATTGACATGTGTGATGAAATTTGGTGGATCATCAGTGGCCTCTGCTGAAAGGATGAGGGAAGTAGCTGAACTTATTCTTAGCTTCCCCGAAGAGAGACCTGTAATTGTTCTTTCTGCAATGGGGAAGACAACTAACAATCTTTTACTGGTATTACTGTGCTCATATTTTCTGTTTATTTTATTTTACTATTATTAAGTTATTGTTTTATTTCTAAGATTTCTTTTAAGAAGTTTCAAGCTAATTTTTTGACTTGTGTCTTAGGCTGGGGAAAAGGCTATCAGTTGTGGTGTTTCTAATGTATCTGACATTGATGAGTTGACCATTATTAAAGAATTACATTTAAGGTAAAAGTATTCTTGTCATACTTAAATCTTTTATTCTAATCAATAAAAATTTAACAATTTAATATGTTAGACCTATTCTGAGTGAGATCTTTCTATTAATCAGGACCGTGGTTGAGCTTGGAATAGAAAGGTCCATCATTTCATGTGAGTTTCTATATCACCATGCTTTTAAGTTATTATTATATGTTGTAAATAATATGACTTTCTATTGTTGAATTTATGTCTCGACAGTCTTGTTGAACAGTTCTTCCTATTTCTTGTAAACTTTTTGCAGCACACTTGGAGGAATTTGAACAACTCCTGAATGGGATTGCGATGATGAAAGAGATGACTCCACGCACAAGAGACTTTTTAGTATCTTTTGGGGAGTGCATGTCCACAAGAATATTTGCTGCATATTTAAATAAAATTGGTGTCAAAGCCCGCCAAGTATGTCTTCTCTTGATTGCTAAATTAACTTATGACAAGTTTAGCCATATCTTTTTTTTTATATTTTATTTTATTTAATGCTAGCTAAATAAATTTAGTAATTAGAAGAAGTTGTCCCGGCTTGCTATTTTGGGAGTAGAGAATGTCCTATTAAGTGAGTATACATCTTGAAGTAATAATTTTAGATCTTGAAGTCCCATCCTTGCCGTGACTGCCGTCAGTTTCCAGAAGGATAAAAAAATTATTTTTTCTGAACAAATACAAAACAGTGGGACATCCTCTGCAACTCTATACAATCTTTTGTAAAGAAACCCCAACCTAGTGCAGTTAGAATTACATTT
This sequence comes from Panax japonicus, assembly GCA_020205505.1. Lineage (NCBI taxonomy): Eukaryota > Viridiplantae > Streptophyta > Magnoliopsida > Apiales > Araliaceae > Panax > Panax japonicus. Next base: position 19,866,669 of record CM035095.1, read on the forward strand.
CAGATTGTAAGTCTAATTCAAATGTTTAGAAATTTAAATTTGCTGAACAGTACATCCTTCAAATTATGAGTAATTAGAGAAATGTAGACTTCAAGAAATTCGAATAACATATCATCATTTGTAGTGTCAGGTATTATTAATTGCAGTTTGCTTTCTGCTGCATACCTTTAATCGCTCCAGAGTGGGTCCTTTGATAAAATTCTTCTCTGTCCAGTTGATCCACATGGTTTTTATGGTTTCGGTTATACTTATTGATTCTTGCTCGTGCTTCACATTCAGTGTCTAATATCTTTTGGTTCTCTGTATTTCCCTCCATCCAGTATCCACTTCTAGAGTCTGTTACATTCAGCACTGCTGCATCCAATCTTTTCAACATGAAAAAGATATAGTTAGTAGCCTTGATGAATAACTATGATATGTATATTTCAGACTTCAGTGATGAAACAAAATTCTGACATAGAGATTCATTTTTGGAGTTATTGTATGGAAACCTTAGGCACTGAAGAAATCTTAACTAGCTCATTTCCGTGTCAAGAATGTATAAATTACAAACTTCATTAATGTTTATGTAGTTGACATTGAGATATTAATCCATTTTTTGTAATTCACTAGTACTGATTCACATTCATTATAACCTGATGGTCAAGTATCTCTTGTACATATGGTTATCTTTCTTGCACGACTTCTGATGATGGCTAATTGAAATGGTGTGCATGATTTGCAGTACGATGCATTTGATATAGGTTTTATAACAACAGATGATTTCACAAATGCGGATATCTTGGAAGCAGCTTATCCAGCTGTTGCAAAGAGATTACATGGTGATTGGATTGTTGATCCTGCAATTCCTGTTGTCACTGGATTTCTTGGAAAGGTCTTTTATTTATGGTATCCTAACTTGTATATGAGCTCATTTGAGGTTTCATATATTAACACTAAATATTTGGATATTTTTACTTTAGGGTTGGAAGTCTTGTGCAGTGACTACATTAGGTAGAGGAGGTAGTGATTTGACGGCTACAACCATTGGTAAGGCATTGGGGTTGCGAGAAATCCAGGTTAGTGCAGATGCTGATTTCATAATTTTTTGTATCTTGGTGTATACATGCATTGAACCTGCTTATGCCTTGACAGGTTTGGAAAGATGTTGATGGCGTTTTGACTTGTGATCCTAATATATATAGACGTGCAGAACCAGTGCCATATCTAACTTTTGATGAGGCAGCTGAACTTGCTTATTTTGGTGCTCAGGTATCATACAAGTTCATTCCTTTGAACTTGGTATCTTTATACTCGGTCATTCTTGCATGGGTGACGTGCTGTCAGTATATTTACAGAACTGTTTACAATTCCTTAGGGAGTTTCACTGCATTACCCTTTAGCAGTTAAATTGGAAATAACCTTGGGGGGTAAAAACTTGGGGAGGGCCCTTTTAAAATTTTAAAGTAAAGCACTCCTTCAGAATAATATAACCATCCCCGAAAAAATAATCTCTACAAACCTTCCTTTTTGCTGCTGTGTTTTTGGCAGGCTGACCTTTACATTTAGAATAGTCGGTAATACAAAAGAGGTCATAGGGGCAGGAGGTCTTGATGAGGATAGTTCTCATAAATTGGCTTGTACTTTAATTCTTTTAATTAAAATTTGCTACATGTATTCTGTTATGTAGTATGGCCATTGTTATACTCCTTTCTTCGTCCACTTTCAAAATTAATGTTCTAAGTTTCTTAATATTCAAGTAATTTGTGATCTTGGCCATCGATTATATTTAAGTTAGATAATTTCTCAAATGCTTTGACTTTTAATATTGGACTCTCATTTTAGGATGCAAAGAGTAAATATTATTTCAAATTGAAGTTAATTTTTTAACCCGACTCAGTGGCCAGCCGAAGAGAAGGAGATTTTTATTTATTTATCGGAAACTATTTATTGTAAATTTCTGAGCTGTAATAAGGATTGGATAATTCCACTAAAGCATTAGAATCACTCCTTTCAAAATCATTGTCTGATGTTTGCTCTGGTGCTCTGTGATTTCACCTGTTTATAATAAAAGTAGTTGTCTGCATTCAAGCAGCTTGAAATAGTGTGATTTATAGTTTGTCTATTGCAAGGCGGAGTAATAAACAGAAAGGTTTTTAACAATGTATTCACTGAATATATTCCCCCCAACAATTTCTTATTGTCACAGGTTCTGCATCCCCAGTCTATGAGGCCTGCTAGAGAGGGTGATATTCCTGTTAGGGTTAAGAATTCTTACAACCCTAATGCTCCAGGTACCCTCATCACTAGAGAAAGAGACATGAGAAAGGTATGTATCAGGTACAGTTCACAATAGAAAATATTTTTAACTTTTAAAATTCTGAAACACGTGTTCTTGTCTTATTCATTTCCAGGCAGTACTAACTAGCATTGTTCTGAAACGGAATGTGACAATGTTGGATATTGTTAGCACTCGTATGCTTGGTCAGTTTGGCTTCCTTGCTAAGGTAAACTGAAAGTGATTTTTGGAGTTGTTCTTTGTTCTTTTATTGCTTCATCTGATATCATGCTTTAGTGCAACACAAGTAATCATAAAGAATTTAAGCGACCATATTGAATGTTTTTAGCGCTCATGCTTGGGCAGTTCTATTCCTTGCTAGTAGGGTAAACAGACTAATTTCTGGAGCTGCTGTTCTTTGTTCTTTTGCTGGCTCACTTATGAAATTGATCTCTCCATATTCAACAGAGATCCAAATTCCAAACCACCAAACTGAAAATGCTCACAAATGTTAGAATTCATACTCGGGCACTTCTTACCCTATAAAGACAGGAATCCTCATACCTCGATAAAAGAACAAGCACAAAGCTCCTATCTAGTTTTGCTACTTTCGTGTATTTTTATCCTCGAGGCAAAACTGTAATGGGAAGTTTTTACCTTCACTTCATCCCTAATTGACATTTGTCTGAGCATTATTAATCAACCTTGTTTGTATCTGACAGAAACTACTTCAGGTAGTGTTGGAATTAATGTTGATCCAAACCCTAGTATCAAGTTGAGATTTTTTTCAAGTACTTTATTTTGCTTCTCCCTATTGGCATGGTAATACAATGGATTGAAGCGATAGGAGTTGATAGATTGCTCTAGTGGCCACTTCATAACATTTGATGAAATGACTTCATGATCACCGTTCAGGTATTCTCAATCTTCGAAGATTTGGGCATATCTGTGGATGTTGTAGCTACTAGTGAAGTTAGTATTTCCTTGACACTGGACCCATCAAAGCTTTGGAGCAGAGAACTGATTCAGCAGGCAAGCGTACGATATTGTGCTTCATGTTACATTTAGCTAAATAATTTACAACAGTTCCTGTCAATGAAGCTACATTCAAGTACTCACTAATTTGTTGCAATATTTCATATATAAAATCATCTAGTTTTTTTGGACATCATTTTGTTAGATTGTTCAGTTGGTCAACTGATAAGCTCTAACTCCGTTATGTGCTTCGTTGAGCAGGAACTTGATCATGTTGTTGAAGAACTTGAGAAAATTGCAGTGGTAAATCTTCTTCAGCACCGATCAATTATCTCTCTCATTGGGAATGTCCAAAGGTCCTCACTGATACTAGAGAAGGTAATAACATTGATCTGCATTGAGTCATTATGAAGTACTTACCCCTGGCACTTCATCTACTTCTACTAGTAATTCATGTTACTTTGTGCACTTTATATCAGGCATTTCATGTCCTTCATACCAATGGAGTGAACGTTCAGATGATCTCTCAAGGTGCATCCAAGGTAATTCAAACAAGCATTAAATGAATTTTTTTTTTCCTTCTAAAAATACACTACACGTATGCACCTACAAGCTCCCACTTGACGATGGGTTCTTTTAGGTGAATATCTCCTTGATTGTAAACGATAGTGAATCAGAACAATGCGTCAGGGCTCTCCACTCTGCCTTCTTTGAGAGTGATATGTCTGAACTAGTAGACAAATGTGGATCTGGAAATGGTTCGGCAAATGGATGTTGAAATTCTTTTTTAGCGAGGGCGAGGTCGAGGTCGAGGTCTCCATTCGTTAGTTTGCGGCGTAGACAGTTTCAACTATTTTCTTCTCAACTATAGTTATTTCTATACTGATATTAATGTGGTATGGTATGGTATGGTAGCCTTCTTTGATTTAGGAAAAGTGTAATATAAATATATTCATTTATAAGGTTTTGGCTTGTGTATGCGTGTTTCACAATATCAAATTGCCTAAATTTTCACCCTTCATTTTAATAACAAGTGTTATTGTGTAAGCAATTTTTCTGATGTTAATCACAACGTACTGGGTTCCAAGGTGAAATTTTAATTAAAAAAAGTAATGTTAATTATTTTGACACAATTTTTTTTATTGAAAAAAGAGGTAGTAACAACATAAATAAATACTCCCTCTATCTCAAAATAATAGACGTTTTTTTGGTATTTTTTTTCAAAATATTTTACGTTCTACAATTTCAAAAATATTTTGGCATTTATTTTTCTTCTCTACCCTTCCTTCTCCACCACTATTATCATTTTGGCATTTGTTTTCTTCTCTGCTCTTCCTTCTCCATCGCTATTATCAGATCCGGCGTCTTCATCTTTCTTTCTCTCTCCTCTGTTTTATTTGGAAATAAGAACATCCCCTAAATCCTAATCTATCAGATCTGCGATTACCCCAAATCATTACCAACGGAGCCCTAATTAAATCGATTCGAATCAAATCCGGCGTCTTCATCTTTCTTTCTCTCTCCTCAGATCCGGCGTCTTCATCTTTCTTTCTCTCTCCTCTGTTTTGGTCTTCAACTCTTCATATTCAATGTTTACCTCCTCGATGTTTACTTCCTCGTGAACTACCAGCATCCAGATGACAAAAATCAGGCCTATTTCCCCAAATTCGTCGTCGTTTTGGGCCTCTCCGTTGCCGCCATATTCAATGAATCTGTGATTATATTTTTCTTAATCTCTCTATTTATTTTTTCACATTATTTTTAAGTTATGTTTGAATTTCAATGAGAGACGGGTGTAATCAATGGACTTAAATTGTTGTGATTAATTGGTTTGTTTAAAGTTTAGAATTGTTATCTTCGAGCTTTTCCTCGTTGCCGATCAATTTTTTCAATTGGAGTCCTGGTTTGGGAAGGTTGTTGCCATCAATTTCTTTAATTGGAGTGGGTAACTTGTGGTTAGATTTCCAGTAACGGTGGTGATAACGGTTTGGTGATGGCAGAGGCTTGGTGGCGATGGATTCTTGTGTGTGAAAGGAGATGAGGATTTGATACCAGTTTTGGGTCCAGAAATTGGAGATACAGGGATCTAGTTTGAAATAGCACGCAGTGCACAAAAACTTCACCTATGCAGTGCACAAAATTATAATAGTCAATTCTAGAAGGAATAATATGTTCCTGGTGGCGGAGGGGTTATAACGGTGGCGGTGGAAAGACTGCCGGTCATGGTGGCGGAAGGAGTGCCGGTCATGGTGGCAGCAAAGGAGGTGGCTGAAGAGATTAAGAAGAAGACAGAGAGAGAAGGCCGAAGAGATGATGAAGACGCAATATTAATCAAGAGTAAAATAATAAAATTATAATTATTTTTAATTTTTGTGAAACTCTTTTAAACGTTTATTATTTTGGGACGGAGGGAGTAGAAAATAACATCTTTTCTCAATGTTCTCAAAAATGAAAAACTTTTGAAATATATAACATAATATCAAGTTTTTGTTTGTTTTCAAAAATAGATTTATGACTATTAGTCTTAAGAGAATAAAATATCTTGAAAAGAGAGATTATTTAGTATCATGACCAACATTTAGGTATTATAATTTCTACATTAAAAAATGACTTGGAAGGAGACCATTTAGTACTAATTCTAACTAAGTATTATAATAATTTGAGATTAAAAGATTATAAATAAATTTAAATTTATCTGTTTAAAATGATCTATGTAACCATAAAAAGTAAATTTTTGTCCAATTCTTTATATATAAAAAATAAATATAATATAAAATTATTTTAAATTATTCTATAAATAATTTTATTAAAAATAAATATGTGAATGAATAGAAATGTTTAATCCTAAAATTAATAATTCATAAAAATATAATCCTTACAAATATTAACAGCATATAAGTTACAGAGGATCTGTAAAGGTGCACCCTACTTTAGTGTATATATGTGTATATATATATATATATTTCCTCTGCTTCTTTCTCTGTAACACTAGGTAACCCTAAAACCCTAGGGTTTTACAAAAAAACGAGCGATATGGCGTGCACGGTTGATTTAAGGTGCCTAGATGAAGGCTTTGGCGGCAAAACCTACAAGCGGAAGAGAGCCGAACAGCAACAACAACAGCTCAATCAGTTAATCTCCTCACAACAACAACAAAACAACGATGCATCTATGGAGATCGATCTCAACGAGCCTACACCTCCGGCGAAGAGACAAGCCGTATCTTCGTCCGATGACCCGAATAAGCCCGTGTTCGGAAAACCCACCTACGATGGCGTTATCGCGGGAAGAGTCTCGGGTCGGAAGTGGAAGCAGCCGAGGACCCACCGGTCTTCGGCGGCGAAGGTGAGCCTGAAGGGATCGACGTTTGAGCAGAGGGCGAAGCAGAAGGAGATAAAGAAGGCGTACAAGGAGAGGATGACGGAGCTGAAGGAGGAGATAAGGCAGAACAAAGTGGAGAAGAGGGAGAAGAGGAAGGAGAGAGAGAAGAGGAAGCAAGAGAATATTCTCAAGTCTGGTACTAAGCTTCAGATTATCAGTAATCCCAAGACCCTTAAGAAGATTCAGAAATCTAAGCAGAGGAAACAACTCAAATTTGTACCTGATAATCTCCTGAAGAAATGAAATTAAATTTCTCCGTTATGCATCCAATTTAGAATATTGGAGGCCATTGGGATTCTGCACAGTTTTGTTGTTTTGTTTTATTTTCTATAAGCTTTTGAGTTCAATGCTTGTTATGTGTGTTGGATTGTTAAAATTCTTTTTTTCTGTTGTTGAATTTATGATGAGTAATAGCTCCTGCAAAATGTACAAGGAGTTGAAATTGGCATTTCATAATTAGTAACAGAGTATAAAAGATATAACAGATTTTGATTTTAAGTTACCAACTCGCATTTACAGAGATGAACTTCATTCAAGATTTTATTTAGCTCAATTTTATATGTCAATGTCATTTCTTTTCAATACTTGGGAAACAAATTATTTTCTTTTATAAACTCACCAATGTTCTTTACGGGAACCTACAAGAATTCTATGTCTTCCAACAATTTTTGATATTACTTTGATTGCAGCTCGTAAATTCTTCATCAGACTTAGAATCCCTAACTGTCTTCCAACTTCATCACCAGTATTGATGACCTTTCTGGTGTATTGATAAAAGGCAATCGCTATCCGCTCAATATGATATTTAAGAGATTCTATTTTGATTTGTGTCTGGTTTGTATCCTTCCTCTTCCATCTTCTTCCCCAACGTATCATCTTATGCTTAATTTCTATCCAACTATATGCAGGCACCTTCTTAACTCCTCGATGCCTCATTGACTTCTTCCCCTTGACCACATTATCTCATCTGGCTCAAATGACATCTGAGTTATTAATTTCTCTGCTTCATTAAATTGCCCCTTTCTACACAACACATCAACCATAGATGCATAGTGCTCTCTCTTAGGAACAAGTTTGTAGGTCTGAGTCATAGAATTGAAGTACCACATTGCTTCTTGGACAAACCCCCGGTGGCTGCAAGCAATTAGAATGCAGAGGAAGCTTACTGAATCTGCTTTAAGACCAGACAGAACCATTTCCTTGAATGATCTAAGAGTTGCCTAACGTTCTGTGCATAAGCTGAGATCATTGCATTCCAAGATATTATATTTCTAACAGGCATCTCTTGAAAAATTTGAATTGCATCCTTTATGGAACCACATTTCGCTTATATGTCCAGTAGTGCGCTACCAGAAAAAACATTTGACATGCATCCTGACCTAATTATGTACGAATGTAACTGTTTACCAAGTGAAAGTGAAGATAAATTTGCAAAAGCTTTTAAGGTGCTAGCAAAAGTTGCTTGGTCACCACAAACACTGGCTCTACGCATGTCATTGAACAATTCAAGGGCTTCTTCATGGAATCCTTTTTGAACGTATGATGAGATCAGAGCTGTCCACGGAACTGAGCTTCCGTGGACAAGATTTGTAAAAATGACATTGGCTTCCTCAAATCTGTTGCATTTGGCATACATGTCAACCAGAGCATTCCCCACCAGGGTTTCTGAATCCATTTCTGTCAGTAAGGCTTGCGTATGGATTTGCCTACCTATTTCCAAATCAAACAAATTTGCTGCTAAGCTCAACATAGTTGCAAATGGGAATTGTCTCCGATCAAACCTAGTGAATTGCAAATCACGGAAGAGATCAAAGGATTCATGATGCTTGTGACGCCCCCAAAATAGGTATACATCACCTATTCTGAGTCGCCAAATACATGGTACAGAATACAAATACAATCTTTAATATACAACAAGAAAGCTGTGAGTTTTATTACAAATATTGTCTTCTAGACAATATCCACTCTCAGAGTAAGTCCTCATTACATTTATTGTAATACTATTTAACAGAATAGTGAGGACTACTAATACTATCATCTGGACCGTCACTCCGTTTCCCGACTAGTCTTGGCTACGTTCTCATTTCCTGAAGAAAACAGTGAAAGAAAGAGTGAGCTCAACTAGCCCAGTAAGAAATATTATGACTAAGATAATGCAGAATAAATTATCATTAGTCTTCAACAGTGTTAAACTAATAAAATACAATAGACATCAAGTTTAATTGCAACGGAACATGCAATCCATTAAAAGAGTCAAGTAGAGAATAAACTCTACTATCTTTTATGATTTAAAAGGTTTTTCATCACTTTTATCGCTGGGACTCAGCTTAATAAATAATCTGCCTCATCCCTGCACTACGGCCAAGTATATTCATAAGTATCACAACCACAAATTATCTATGCACTACGGGCCAAGGATATTCGTGTATTCATCAATGGTCATGATCATGCCAACAACTGTCCATCAATGCACTACGGGCCAATGAGGACTTTTACCACATCATTTGTAACATTACGGTCATGATTACACCGAATAATCCCTGGTCATAATCATACCAAGTCCATCTATGCACTACAGGCCACAAATGACTTTCAACAAAATATAAACATGAGGATGATGGCAATGATATATGAATTCAATAAAACAAGTTCAAGAATTTATTTATCCAGGAACTAATAACGTTCAAATTGTCAACATGATACTTCTTTGTAAAGTAAAATTTAAGAATGCTCAGAAGAATATTTTCATGAAAAGATATTGGATGAAGCGCAAATATCAAGGATATTCCACTAATTTCATGGAGTATAGAAGTCAAAACTTTAACCAACTGAGTATAATAAAGAATGGAATAACAAAAGAAATCACTATGCATGCGGTACTTCGCATAGACAGGTTATTCCAATAGAATAATAAATAACGGAACCATGTCAGGCGTAACACACACCGACATGATATTCCAACAGAATAGTAAAGAATGGAAGCAAGTCCGGCGTAAAACGCACAGACAAGATATTCCAACAGAATAATAAAGAATGGAATAACAACAGAAGTTCACCATGTATGTGGTACTTCGTATAGACAGGTTATTCCAGCAGAATAATAAATAATAGAATAACAGAAGTTCTCTTCATGAATATGAAAAAAAATAATACCTCTTACGAGTACAACAAATAATATCTCTTACCTTATAAAGAAGAGTACTCCGACGGTAGGGCGGGGATATACTTGAAGAAACTTGCACTACGCTCAAAGCTTTATTAAACGCTAAAGAAATACGCTCAAGATAGAAGAATAATTCTCTCTACAGTTTCTCTCTCTAGAGTTTCAGTGAATTCGTAAGAAATAATGAAGGAATGAGCTTTTATTTATAGAAGAATGGACTGAATAGTAACCAATCCATGAACGGTCCAGATTAATTTACTTTAAACAGACGGTCCAGATTGGTTTACAATAAAATATAATATTTCTATTTATAATCTAATAAAACGAATAACTTTTAAAAAGATTTTATTATGCAAATACTATGCAGACACTATTCATAATAAAATATAATATATTCTAACTATTGTCTAATAAAACGAATAACTTTATAAAAATATTCTGTTTTATATAAAAAGATTTTACTATTAGCCTAATAAAACGAATAACTTTATAAAAGTATTCTGTTTTATATAAAAAGTTTTTTCTGTTTTATTACATTAATAATACTAATAAAACAAAACTTCATCATCATTATTATTATTCACACTATTAATCGACCAGGTCGTTCTCAGGAAAGAGAGAACTTTCCAATAAGGATTTCTCCCTATTAGCGCGCAATTAGGTGACCAAACCTCTCCTTGGCAGAACTTCTAGACATCGTTAATAATGCAAATAATAATATTAATAACTCTGTCATCTCAATTATTGATTTAATAATATATAAAATATCGACAATAATTGAATAAAATTGAATGACTTCTCACGTAAGTATCAATAATCAATATCGTGTGCTACTATGCAACCACGCGTATTCCTGTACTTTTAACACCGGATGTTTCAACAGTTAACGGTAAAACTTCCGCCGTTATTTTTATAAAAATATTTTTGTCGTTTTCTCAATCCGACAATAATTTTGTTGTGGGGTCCACCAATGATTGTGCCGTTGTACGAATATTCACTGTTAAAACCAATATTCTCCGACCAATCGAATATTATATAACAACTTGTGTACTTTACAAAATTTATAAATATTACCCACAACTATAACATTATATCAAATTCATTCAAAAGTGATAATTATAGAAAATTCATCTTTATTCATAAAAGTTGGGGTCTTACAATGTTGGCCCTTCCACGCGTACCATGTAATGATCACGTTATAAGAAACACCATCTAGCTCTGGCATCTCATCAAAGAGTTTCCTCGCATCATCTACACAATCATGCTTGGAGTAAAAATTTAGTAATGCATTTCCAACAAATACATTACAAACAAAATTGGTCTTGACCACGAGTCCATGAACTTGTTGCCCAAGAGCAACATCATAACCTCAAGCCCAAATGTTGCATTTCCTTGAAAAGGCTTATTGCTTGTTCATCCAACCCATCTTTTGAGTACTCAGTTATCATTGCATTGAAAGTCACAGAATCCCTAATGGGAATTTCCTTCAAGAGCTGAAAAGCTAAAGCAAGAGAACGAGATTTGCAGTAAGAATCAATCAAGCTGTTGCAACCCATAAGGGTAGAATCATACCCCAATTTAACGATATGGGCATGCACTTGAACATATCTTTTGCTGTCACCGTCTCATCACAACCAGATAACAAAGTAGCAAAGGTCACATAATCCGGCCTTGTCCCCCACGTACACATTTCACCATAAAGCTTAAAAGCTTCAACGGGTTGATTATGCTGCGAATACCCACCAATTAATAGCGTCCATGACACTACTGTTGGATTAGCCACGCCATCAAACAACTCTCTTACAATAGAAAGATCACCTGATTTTACATAGCCCGAAATCAACATATTTGTTGAGCAAGTATTTTTTGTGAGGCATTTGTTCCCCATGCCTGAGAAACTTGACCTCTAGAGACAAAATTCTTAAGTTGAAAGTTGGAGCGGCATGTATTTAGGTCGAATCCCATCTTAATACTTCGAACGTCCACCAAATCTTTGACATTAAAGCGGTGTGAAGATGGAGACTGAGAGCCTTCATTCAGGAAAAAACAATATTTTTTTGGAGTGCATTTGTAACTACATTTCTACTTCTATACAGTTTCATAGCAAAGATGGCACAAGTGGTTTGGCAGGAGTCTGCTATAGGCGCGCAGACTTAGGGATGTTTGATTAGCACTGGATAGAACTGAACGACATAAAATCTGAATTGGTAAGTCATTCAGCTTATTTGGTTTGAAAAATTATCATCTGAATTGATCCGAATGAACTGAGCGAATAAGTTGAATTTCTCTGTCTGGATCGCTAAAAGTAAAAACTGAATGGCCTTTTTATTCAACTACCCGCATAAATCAGACTTTCATCTTTCATTCTTCACGCCATACCCGCATAAAGTTTATAGATGGGAACAAAAAGAAGCAGAAACGGAGACAGAAAAATAAGAGTGGAAACAGACAAATTACAGGCAAATATAATGTAGAGAGGGGGTGCAAATTTTGGGCAATTGGTGAATATTATGGGGAATATTTTTTTAAAAAAAAAGGATAAAGAAATGGCAGCTATTATTTGTTTATGCCATTATTGGAAAAGGGATACTCCCTCTTGTCCAATTTATATGGTAATAAATTAATAATTGATTTTTTAAAGTTAATTTAATATGTTTTTAAATTTAAAATTAACATAAATTTTTTTACGATTATTTTGGTACAAGTATTTTATGATTATTTATATATATATATAAAGAGAATGAAAATTTAAAATAGTCATATGAGGAAAGAAATTAAAACAATTTAAAAGGAATAAAATAGTAAAAGATTGTTATTTAAATATTTCATACATATCAAATATTAAATAATTTTTTTCATTCAATAGTATTCAGTTTTATCAAACAACCCCTAACTTTTAAAAAAAGTGCCGACTTTTGTTATTAGATTATTTGGTGTCGAAATTCTAATAAATCTCATATATGTCCCAATATACATGTACTATTAAGAATATAATTTTGTTCGTATACCATTAAAATAATAATTTTTTAATTTAGTAATATGACATGATTTATCATGATTACAAATTTGAGTATATTGTGTTATTTTATATTAATTAATAGTAACACTTTAGTGGACTATTTTTCGTCCAATTAAAATAAATAAATTCTCGAATAAAACACTTTTTGAGAGAGAGTACTTCTATATGGAATAGACCGAAGTAAGTGAGTGAGTGGGTGGAGTATACATAATCGTTTAATATTATTTTTTTTCGGCTGAAGCAAGAAGATCTGTTCGGGCTCCTGTGTGACCCCAACTCCAGGTGTAGCTGTAAATTAGGGTTACTTTCCCTAATTTCACTGCATTATAGAAAATGCTTTCCAGGAAGCAAATATCTTTTTATCTGTGTTATTATTAAAGACTATCACATGCACCAGTGCAAACAACAAAGTTCACCAGAGGGTAGTAGTCAAAAACGAAGTATACACTCCTTTAAAAATACAACCCGTCAGATATATACAGAGATAAAGGAGAATAGGAAACCTGAAAGAAAAGGCACGGGCAGTTCCATGATTTATCAATGCAAGTAATAACCCAACAAGTATGCGGACTCTGCCTCAATGGAATCAACACTGAATTTCAGTGTAACATTAAGTTTTACCCAATAAAATTGGCCTAATTTGTATGTAAATGAAATTGAAATAAGTAATATTTTTATAATTATTATCTTTAACTTTTAATATAATAAATTTTAAATTACAACTCGTATCCTCAATTTTAAATTTTCTATTCTTTTTCATTAAAAATTCAGAAACAACACAAAGAAAAACTTATGTTTTCTATTCTTTTCTTTTCTTTTATGTTCCAATTTAAATTTTATATTCAAAAACACTTGCAATAGAAATGTTTTTTATAAATAAATAACTTAAATGACACTTTGAAATATAACCTAAATATCTATTTAGGAGTTGGTAGAACAATGAAATAATTTTTTATTAGTCTGATCATAATTCCATTTAGGTTAAATACGAAGGGTTATACTTTTGGAATTATATTCTTATTTGTATATAAATTAATTTAATAACTTAAAATAATGTGTTAAAACAACGATCATTTTAAAAAAGTATCAAGGTTACTTTTTCTTACAATAAGACATACTATTAAATAATCAAATCAAATTACTAGTCTAGTTTAATTTTTTCAGATTTTCAAAATCCAAGATATTATACCCATAAAAAATATATATATCGAATCTACTAACTCTAGTGTTCATAATTTAAATAGATGCTTACTTGTTAATTTTAAAAACAATCAACTAGAGAATCATGTACATAACAATCAATTCTCTGAATGGTCATCTTTGTTTTCAAGAGTTAAATAGATAACAGGAAAAATCTCAAGAGTCAAATATTTTACATCAGATGCCAGAAAAATAGCACTGGAAGACAAGTTTGAGTTTATAGACACTAATGGTGCGATACGATTCCAGTTTTTAGGTGATCCAGTAAGTAACCACACTGTACCACCAGGGGAAAAAAACAAAGAGAAATTCAAAGTTTAAACTTTAACTATATATATATACAGGCCGGTTCAAGAACGGACCAGCCTTTAGCGACGGACTGTCCGTCGCTAAAGCTCATAACAAGCAATGTTATAAATTTTAACAACGGACAGTCCGTCGCTAAAGACTTGTCCGTTAACGGACCAGTCCTTTGGAGATATATATATATATATATATCTCCATATAAAGAGAAATTCACCGTTGCCATAGCTGTGACGTCAAACCGTCGTTATAGCCAGTTTGTCAGCACATGAGAGCTATATATATATATTGAAATATAATATAAATATCTGAAACCGCACCTAAAACATGGATTTTTAGGTATGTGAAACATCACCGCCTTAACCTAAAAATTCAGTATGTGAACTTCACAATCTCAGCAAGCAGCCCTTGAATAGGGCAGTGTATAACACTGGGCTACCAACCAACACGCTAGAAAGAACGAATGCAAATTTGCTATGATGCCATTCAAATAGTCAAAAGGCACGAGCAAAATTCAGACATATACTGAAGGAACTTATCTCCGAATATAATATACAGATGCTAATACTATCAAGTACAATCCCCATATTTAATAGCGTCGACCACCAGCTGTAGATAGGAGCACCCGGTTTGGCTTCTTTCCTTTCTTGCCTATCTCAGTCTGCTTGGATTCAACAGGTTTTGCTCTTGATATTACATTCGCAAATGTGGGTGTACCTGCATTTACCGAGCCAAAGAAAACAGAAAAAAGTCGGTTATCTGAACCTTACAAAGATTGAGACAACATGGAGATCAGCTGTCCAAATAGCATGATAGGTAATATAGTTTCAATTTTCCAGCCACCACATTAGTTTAAGAGATGCGCATATTCAAGCAGATGACAAACATATAGAAATTGGAATCAGGGTCCTCTATGAGGATTTCTTTGTGAGAGTTTTATTATGGGGTTGACAACACCACATTAAAAAGTAGTAGATCCAATGACTCACAACGTTTTGATAAGAATTTTTTTTTACAAGTTGACAGAAAATTAGAAGCCACCAAACGCGTTTATTTTTACATATATTTTTTTAAATTTCTTAATAAAATTTGTGAGCCGTTGGATCTCCTTTTTAATGTGTTGTTAACCCCACAACAAAACCCTCACAAGATCCTCACAGAGAAATCCCCCTAGAGGATCCTGATTCTAGAAATTGCATTTTGAATATTACCGGATACACTAGAAGAATTACTCGCAACATCAGTTTTAGGCAGAATATGAGCTTCCTCAATTTTCCAGGCCGGAGAATCATGGGCTGCAGCAAAACCCATCCTTGTAACATTTGAGAAGAGAGGCCTGTCGCCTACACTTGGAGGGCTTGCTAACACCACAGAAGAACTCCCCAACGCTACAATAGTCAAACATAGAAATGAACAAAACTATTAATAATATTAATTGATCAAACATTAGGTCAAATTAAGTCTCAAAGGAGCCTTTTTTTTATTATTGTCGGATGGCAGCAGCCCCCATATCAAAAATACACAGCTTTTGGACTAGTAGACCTCCAAATGTGAATTGACAACCACTCAATTAAAGAACTTTTATAATTTAACAAGCCCCTAGAGCAGAACCAGGCTGCTGCATCAAAGTAAACATATATACCATAAACCTAGAAGATTGTGTACAACAAGGATCATGAACTACAAGCCCTGCAGGCATGAAAAATCCTGACGGAACACAAAAAAATTTATTTAAAAAAAAGAAGAAGAAAGACTGCTTTGAAGCATCGATACAGAATACTACAATTCCAACAGCACAAGTTTTAAACTAGTTTGTTCCATCTGGACTATCTATATACACTTTCGACTGTAGTACTATATTCTAATATATTTTTTAAATAATGAGTATTACTCTAGTATGGGCTTTCAGAGGTTTGTCTTAACGATTACTATAGAACAAATGTGAAGACACAACACACTATTACCTTCAAAGTCATCCATGGAGAAGTTAGGGGAAAAATCATGAGATTGTGCAAAGTTAAATGGAATAGACACATATTCTGTGGCGGCAGCAAATTCAGCCTTTATTTTCTCTTCTTGCTCCTGGAAACAGGAATAGTAAGCATAGTCTAAAATAGTTCCTTAATCATGAAAACATTATGATGACCTAATAGGCTAATATGGAAATGTAAAAGAAGGTAACAAGTATTATCTATGAAGCACCGACTCACAGGACGCGACACTGGATACAGCATTTTCCAAAAAAAAAAACATGATAAGACATTTCAGGGACACATTCAATTTTACAAATATATATATATATATGTGTATTTTTTACAATAAATAAATTTAATATTAATAGAGCATGATAAAAACTTGAACAAAAAAAAAAGAGAAACACAAACACATTGCATAATAAATATATTAAAGTTGCATAATAATGTACAAACTTAAAGACATAAAATAAGCCATAGGGCCATAAATAAAACAACTAAAATGAGTTAATCTCATTAACATCAAGCTAATTTTTATATTGCAATTTAAGTACTGCAATTTTTTTAAAAATTAATTTAACCCCAGGCGCGTGTCCTCTAACGTGTCCAAGGCAAGTACCGACGTGTCCGAGGCGTGTCCACAATTAAAAATGGGAAAAAATGAAAGAAAAAAAAAGAGAGAGGAGCTCACGGGGTGGCATGTCAGAGCGAATTTGTGCCCGACATGTGTCCAACAAAAATTTGCTGCTAGAGTATATCATAAAATCTGTCTACTAAATGTGTCCAGAAACTGCCGGCACAATAATAGCTAAATATATTGAAGATCGCCTTCAAAGTAACATTCTATACATATAAATAGAAGAAAAGTTATAATATATTATAATTTATATTAAAAACGTAGTCCATACCAAAAAACCTTTTAAAACAAGGTATGTGTTGCATTTGATCTACCGCCATCTTTTCAATTGTTCTAGTACCATTTTATTTAATTGGTTTCCCCTGGACATGGCTGGGTTTTGCAAAAATAATAGACAAAAAGGGCGGGAAACAAATATTTCCACATTATTTTTTGATATTTCCACACGTAGAGCCCACATATTAGCTGATGTGTCAAATTTTTATTAGCTAATACGTGAGCCCTACGTGTGCAGTTCCCAAAGGGTGGGAAGGATAAATTGAGAAAGTCACATAGTTAGCAAAAGAATACCCAAGACTGACCCCCTTATATGTGGTGAACACTGAGAACAGCTGACTATGGCCACTTCACTGATACCATCCAGAGATGCCAAGCTTAACATTTGAAAAGTAACGAAGTTATACAATTATGCTACTACCTTATGTGGAAGAGATATAAGCAACAAATTTGCAGATTATAAACACTGCAATCTCATGTGTCCCTTGTTTGCATGCTATATTTTTCTTTCAAATAACTAGTGGCTTGTATGTTGCTTCCTCATTTTACTTTACCAAAAAGAGAACTGTGGCATGACTTAACATCTCAAGCTAGATGGTCTGCTCCAAGTAAGATAACATTTTCTCACTTAGCCTATTACTTTATTTTATTTTTTTATTTGTTTTTTTTTGGGGGCAGGGGGTTCCTTCTTCTAGGTTGAGGGTTTTCTTTATTAAAAAATATTGCCGGATTTGGAGTGGCGACAGGTTGTTTTTAGCCAACTGGAGTAGTCAATCACTCACTCGAAACAATTAAGAAAACAAGCACCAAAAAATCAAAAATAGGCACAGTGATTGGCCTCACCTTTCTGGCGAGTCGCTTCCTCTGCCTTGCTCGATTTTTTATTTCATCCATGAATGGAGAAAGAGCATCAGGTGGTAAATGGTCACTGAGATCAATCTCACAAAGCTGAAAAATTAAGGAAACACATTAAATAGAATGAAATTGGCACGGGATATAAGAGATTCTACATAATACATGATCCTGAAATGGTGGCTTTTAAAGATTAAAATTACACAGACAGAAACACACTGATATATGCTGCTGGGTACCTGAAATGTTGTAGTTAAGGAAAAATGGCTCAAATGACGATAGCGCCTCCTCATTGCCTCTGATTGCGTCACTGTCTCCAGTTGTACAATCTTTCCACAGATTCTGTATAAATCATAAATTCTAGTTTGAGAAAAAATTAATGATAATGACCAAAACAAAACACGGGAAAATATTCCTTCATACAGTGCTGAGGGAGAAAAAACCTCAGAAAGTTCTACACCAACCCATCGATATTAAAAAAAACCATGAGATCATGATAAATTCTAAGTTTGTCAAGTGTATTTGTCCAAAAGATAAATCAAGTTAAAATGGTATTAACAAGCCTCAGTCCTCAAACAGAGACCAAATGCAATGCATGGCAAGGAGATAACGACTCCTTCAACCATCACAATCACTAAGGATACTGTTTCTGCTGCTGTAAAGTAGGTAATCAGAGAAATTACAAAGTTTATCTAAAGCTACATATAATGAGTATAACATGCAAATTTTGCATGTATTGGAGATACTCAAATGTATTTAATGCAGGGCATGCACCATACAAACATCGAAGAGAGAACTATGAACGTGTGTGTATGCATGTGTAAGTGTGAAATAAGCTCGATGAAATTTTCAGTAGATGACAGAAGTATCTTTCATCTTTGTGGTACAAATTCAATAAAAGACAAGTATCTACAAACAATTAGCAGCCATTCTTCTCTTTAAGCCAAAAAAACAGAATGAATCTTTCTTAAACCTGTGTGGAAGCCTGCTATAGCTCCCATAGTGGTGTAGAAGACACTTTATGTTTAGTGGATGAAGGATAAGGTGCTGACCATCAACAGCCTGGAATAGGCAAACAGACATAGTATAAATATCTAAAAAAGAAAATACGCATCATTATAGGCACAAGGATAGAAGTAGACCACAATTCTGATAGGAAAAAGAGCGAGGCTCCTTTGTCAAACAATTTTCACAAGCTTTTACAGCTACAAAATAAATATTGCATGTCCCAAAATGTCTTCAGGAGTATAAATGCCAAGGAAGTTACAAAATGTACATAATAACATAATTAGTAAAACAATTACAAAAAGTTCTCCGAGTCAAAAATGAATAACAGGCACTTTTGTAATAAATAGGATAGCTATGGTTGCCTTTGTATTGTAACCAAGATAAAATTGATAAGACTATTCAGTGATACTCAGAAATCACAATGTATAAGTATTCTTCTTAATTGGATTAGATTGTAAAGTCTGAAAGTTCAGTGCAACTCCACATCTACATCCACATAGATCGGCGCACTATTATAATCTGTTTCTTTATTTGAAAAGCTAATCTTTCAAATGCAATATTTGCATTCTTCAAAAATATGCCAATACGTGGAAAACTAAAAATGGCTTAAGCACCTGATAAAAATTGTACGAGTTATTGTCCTTTATATCCTTGTAGCCATTTGCTTGCCCGTGCATACTGTTGTTATCATCATAGGAAGAAGATAATGCTCCATCTCGGTTGTCATATGATTCAACCACATCACTAACTTGAATCATACAAGGGTCTCCATCTTTTGCATCTTGATTTGAGCTATCCAACCGTGTTGGTTTATCATCGACATTAGCAAAAAGTGTTCCCCATATGAACTGGCCAGATTCATGATCAATATTCATAACACTTGCAGCTGATGGAGATCTGGTATGATAATCACTGTTCCGAAAAGTGTCATTGCCATTACCAACCCGGTGCTCATTCCAATTTGTCTTCCTTTGCTCCAACTGTTCCATTGCAGCACAAACATATGGAAGTCTTTCCAGGTCATCGACAAGCCCCGAGTCTGCTCTTGCTAGCCAACTATCTAGCTCTGACATTGCTTTTCTGACTGAGAGGTCCACATCTGACGTGAAAGTAAACTTTGAAAAGGAATCATGAACTTCCTCCACACTCTCCATCCCTTGTTTATTTTTGAGAGATAAAGTAAATGAATCCTTTTGACGTGTTAGAAGCATAAATACTACAGTATCACCAACACAGTACAGCTTAACATTCTCAATGTAGATGGTGTACAAATCCTTTGAAGATATCATCATGAAACACAAGGGGCACTTTTTTGAGCATTCAACTTTTTCTTCACCAATTGAAAAGTACCTCAAAATACATGGAAAACAGAAAATATGGCCACATGAGGTTATCTGTGGACATAAAGGATCTTCCAAGCATATTGGACACTGAACAGCAAGAGGAGTGGAATACTTCACACAGATAATATCCTCCCAATGCAGTGCTTTATCTGGATCCATCGTCTCAGGTGCATAGTTTCCAGAATCTAACAAAACAAACTTGTAATTTGCTTGAAGGAACAAATCCTTGTTATACGACTTTCTCTTCTGCTGTCTTCTTGGAGGAGGGGTCTTTGGTTGTGAACGCGAAATAGGATCGTAATGAAAATTCAGCAAGTGGTTACCGTTAATCTGTCCCTTCCTTCCAGATTGATGCGTAGGCCCAGAAGTCTGCTGGCTGCCTGGAAAAACAATGCTTTCAGACAACTTCCCTCTGTGTTGAGCAGAAACAATCCCCGCTCGACCAGCAGCTTGACGCTGATAATCTGTACCAGTTTTATGGTGAGCAAAACTTTTTTTACCATATTGTTTCCTTGCTTCATTCACCTGTAACAATAAAAATAAAAATGGACTAGACAAAGTAAAAAACAAATGGAATTCAAAAAATGTGTATATAGGATATATATACACACACACACATTATAAATGGGGAAATTATATCAGCTTCATGCTGGCTGTCAATAAGAAAAATAAATACTGGTTTTGACCCAGTGTTTTAAAAATAGCTACACAAACCTAAACATGGATCTAAACATGTAGCACCTAGGCCGCCTAGGCATTTTCTTAGTCGGTCTTACTTATTTATCTTTCTGGTATATATTTGTATATACTATGTAGGACACAGACACAGTAGATGCAAAATTTAAAATATTTACATGCAAAATATCAAACAAGAAATTTTATAAGACATAACAAATTCATTTCAATTATTATAGGGTTTCAAAGTCTAGGCACCTAGTCAAATAAAGGTGACCCTAGTGCCTATGTGGGACTTAGACGAGCTTAGGAGGGATTTTTAGACCACTGGTTCACCCTCAAGAGTAAGCAACAATTTCTATTTTTCAATTTTATTGTTGAATTTCTTCCACACATTCATACAAAATGTTTTCATGCTTTAAAGTCAGCTTGAGGGCAATTGTTTGGCCATCTTAAATTAGAATGTACCAAACCAATGTTTCAAGGTCCACAACCCACATTGATGCTCTTTTCAACATGGGCATTAAATAAAATAAACCAAATTCATTACTTTAAGAACAAGCCAGCAATAAAGTTTACCTTTTTGGAAGATCCACCAGAATCTTCTGCAGTTGGAGCCATTGATCCTGTCAGAAAAGAACAACAGTGCTTATCAATACTACGCACGGGTACTAAGCAAAGCATGCTCTCATACATCCGTCCCAGCCCCTTCCACAAACTGAAAAATTAGTTAATAGAAAAGCTTCCAGCTTTACTCTTTTTTCGTCAATGAAAAGCTTCTAGCCGAAGTTTCCCATATTGAAAACCACGTCAATTCTGTCTAAATTTCGAATAACTAGCACTTAAAACACCCAAGACACAGTTAAAACAAAAGAACTAGCATTAAGCACTTATTAGTTATTACAACGCACAATTGTCAACTAGCAGGCACAATTATCAACTAGCACGAAAATTAAGGACCCCAAATCAACAAAACTAATACAATCGCAACCTTTTCAGTTCTAGGGCTTCACAGAAATACCAAAAAAAAAAACAAAAACTTTACCTGAAAGATCGCTGGACGTGGCGGTGGGATTTGAGATTTGAAGCGATTGAAGGGTATGAGTTTGGTCGCAGAGAGAGTCTGAAAATTGAAATAGTTGCTGCTGCTGTTGTTGAGGAAAGAAGGCCCCATGTTCGGAATTAGGGTTTGGAGACTGAAGATTAGATGAAGAAGAAGACGATGTTGAACCTAGATTTCGAGATGGCAAGATGGACATGAAATTTCTGCGAAGAAAATTGAGGGCAAATCCAACTGTTCGTTTACAATTTTTGGTGGTTTTATTAATTGGGTTACCCTTTTGGCCTTTTATATCAAGCAATAGCGGCATATTCGGAGTATCCGACTTATATCGGTCCATCTCATCTCGGAGCTGCTTTTAGACACTTGAAGGACCAGTCTACCCCCGGTTTTTGCGGTTATTAATTTTCTAGCCCTGCTGCGTCATGTTCATGTAATGAACCTGAATAATTATTAAAATTATTCATGTTCATGTATGAATAATTTTAGAATTAAGTAAATTTAAGCTTTTTAATTATTACTCCATTACACCTGATAATTAAATATTTTCTCTGTTAATTTGATGGATGAGTTGCAATAATTTGTTACTTAGGCAACTTAATATGGTTTAGACTAAAATAATTTCAAAATATATTATATATAATAATAGAGTAATACTTAATAGTAGTTGAAAAGCCACTAAAACATAATTTTATTGTGTGAATAATGCACAACTAAATAAAAATAATACAAATTAACATAATTAATAAAAATCATTAAATATATATATATATATATATATATTTCAGTCAAGAATTGCACAAAGATCACTACAAATAACTAGATGATCGATTGAAATGTAAAATAAGTACATTTCTTGTTAATTCGATGAATGAATCATCATAACCATCCTTTTAATTTATCACTTGCGCAATATTAATATTGTTTGAAATTGTCAAAAATTTATATTTGCACCATTAAAACTAATTAAAAATAATATGATTAAAAAAATTTCAATACATAACATTCAATTTTTTAATCCTAAAATTTGTGGGGGCTAAAGTAGAAAGTTCTTGGAACTTTCTACTTTAGCCCACTAAACACATATTCCATTCCATGTAGACAATGTCTTAAAACTAAGGAGTGGAAGTTTAAATACAACTCAAATAGTGCTTAGCCTCAGGATATGAAGTAACCACATTCATGATATGCAGCATGCTCCCCATCTTTCAGATATCAAACACTTTTTTGTCGGGATCAAAATCAATGAGGAAAGTGCGAATTTCCATTGGAGCAAGCTCCACTACCAGCTTCGTAGGATCAACAGTTCCTCCTCTCACCACCTTCTTCTCTCTGGAAGAACCCTCTACTTTCCATACCAATCGCTTCTTCTCCATCTCTGCCCTTTCTTGATTGGCAGATAAGCTCGTCTCGGTCACTTTCAGGATCTAAATAAAACAATATAAGGGAAACAATATAATGGTACCAATGGAAGATTCTTACTTAGAGATATACTGGATTCATAGCTTTTACCTTCTTGCCTGGAAACAGCTTTTTTAGTTCCACGTTTGTTATCACAGAGAGATCTTTGTCCTCTCCAATCTATCATTTTTGCAACAAGCCAAACAGATAAAAACTCATACTTGAATTATACCGCAAGGATATGCAGGAACAGAAGTAAGAGGGGAAGCATTCCATTTATTTTAAAACATTTATATATGCATATATATATATATATATGTGTGTGTGTGTGTGTGTGTGTGTGTAAAGAAGGAAAAAATACGAGCAAAAAAAAGTAAAGTTCTAAGATTTTTAACCACTTAAGGTAAGAGAGGAAAGGCAATTTTAGTATCCTGCAAACATGGGAGAACAGATCGAAAAATCTCGATAACAATTAATGACCCACAATAATTCGGTGTTTGATTGAGTTCCACTTCCATGACAGAATGCATTGGGGTTAACTCCAACCTGATTGTTAGCTAGCTCCACATCCTTCAATGTCAATCATTAGGTTTTGAACAAATGGTCATTTGGAGAGAACATCAACAATATTCTACTTTCTCTGATCTAATAAGAGAAATTGTGTATTTATTCCTGATATTATTGAATTTTAAGTCTTGTGCTTTGCGACTTTTAGCCTAATTATCTCTTTTGAATCCCCTTTATTCTTTCCTCCATATCCTACATCAGTAGGCCAAACAGTCTATTAGTATCCTGTGGGAGGGCTTCTAAGACTACCTATATATATTAGGCCCCTCTCCATTCCTTAACCTTGTGTCTAATCCAAGTGTGAGAAATCATTCCAACAAGAGGAGGGTAAGGCTTAGCCATATCTAAGAAACTCAAGAATGTTTCTGCAGTAAGAGACAAGATTGGCAAGAACTCTTACGATGGCTCAAACAGGTATATAATAATAGATAAAAATGACAACCTCGTATAAGTGTGCCACGCGAAGGAGAATTTTGCCATCATCCAGCTCCTGCATAGTTTAGGAAAGGAGAATGTTTATTATTCTAGGAAATTCAGAGGAACAATAAAGCTACCAATGAGCTTGTAAAACATGATTTTAATGCATTGGCACATAATAGAGTTATTTCCCAGGAGGTGGAGGGGTAGGAAAAGGCATGCGACGGCACAATATTATAGTCCAAAACGTCCACACAAAAAAATTGTTCTATTGCTCACCCAGTTACCAGTTCTTACTTAAACAATAAGATATGAAACTGTTGATAAAGTTAGCTTTGACAGGAATTGGCACAAAATACCTGAAGAGTTAAAATGGCAACATTATGAGGTAAACAATAGGAGGAATCAAACCCTGAAAATGTGGATATATGGGAATTCATCCAGTTACCTTCATCCTGCATAAGGGAACTAAATCATTTTGTTGGAAAGAAAGAAAAGTTAATTTTCTGAAGACTACTGCAAGGATATACACATCATTTTTTTTACCTGTTCAGAGAATGCTAACAAAAATGGAGAATATATCTCCTGTCCAAAAGAGCGACGCCATTTAGCACCCTCTCCAAGTGGGTCCATTCTGAAATAATATTTTCCTTGGATCTGCCGTAAGTTATTTTGTGTAAGATGTGACGGCTAAAATACATCAAAGAAGTTGATGATGATTATATACATAGCTCCTTAAAATAAAGGCCATCATTCATTGCAATAGTTAGGATGTCACGGTTTTATGTATCTTTTACATACAGCTTGAAGTTGCAGAGCAACAGTTTGACAAGAAAGAAAATGATCTTAAGTGGGAAAAAAATATAACTGAATCTGTTGAGGGTTCCAGGCAGTACTGTTTCTTAGGGAAAAATAACAAGAGATCAGCAATGACCACAATTGAGATATAAATGAAATTGGAGAAAGGTGCTTACAATTAATCCTGCACATTCATCATTATTAATGCAGACTGTTTCATTTAGAGCCTCTGCAACACCTTTAGAATCATCACAAAGCAATCTCCTATATGATATGAGTACTCTCAGTTTTTATTCTAATAATATGTGGAACATTAACTTAAATCGCAGTCCCACATCGACATATAGCTGATAAAATCAGTTGATTGATGAACGCATACCTATGGAGCATTAACTCTATCTGTCCATCTGCAACACTGGATCCTCCCACAGACCGATCCACCAAAACTGAAAATTCTGTCTTATTGTCTACCATGAAAATTCCAAGATTAATCTGAAAAGAGAACATGTATTAAAATTTAGTGGCCAAACCATATAGAAAGTGGACCTAAAAATAGGATCGATGTTTTTGTATTATATATGGAGGAGAGAAAGAAGAAACATTTAAGAATATTGCATCATGTATACTGAATACATAGAAGCAGAATAAAAGCTGCAAGTAAACTTAGGACCCAAATTACATGAATCAATCTGATACTGCCTTCAATGTGCCACGACCTACCAGCCAATCAATCATATTGCCCAAAAAAGGCTGCCGGCTGCTATTGACTGGTTGGGCACCCACAGTCATGTTTCCAACACTTCACTTATGATCATATCACTCTCTTACACATAAATAAGTTATAGCATACTTTTTATTAAAGGACGAAATAATGAAAAGCAAAGTCAGTAGCATTATTACTAGAAGACCAGATGTCATTCTGTCGTACACAAAAACAAGAATGAACAAGAAAGAATGAATTAAATAAAGCGAATGAAGGAAAGGGGAAAATAATGTGAAATGGAAAATCAAAAGCAATATGACTAGAACCTTTAACTCCCTTTATACCATGTGTATAAACAGATACGACTTTCAGCAGCTCTGTTATTACCGAGAAAAATAAGAGTCAAGTGACAAGTGAAAATCCTTATCAATATTGTTATAATAGCTACCAACCATCAAGTCTTGTTCTACTGTATATAAACAGATAAGGCTTTCAGCATCTCTCTGTTATTACAGTATACATAAATATGGATACCAATAGTGGAAGCCATTTCAGTGTGCTAGAAAAGAGCATAGATTCTCTCTTTTCTAGATGAATAAATGGGTAAAACCACCAACTAGCAAGCTCAATCAACTTAAACAGTATATGCAGTAGGATACTAGGATCACCAACAGAGATTTCAATTAAGAGATCAACAGCCCAGCCATGATACTAGAAATATCAATAATTTGGAATGTTGATAGAACGTTCTAATGTCAATGTCATACTGGGTAATAATTTCCAGCAACTGGTTGGTTCACTTTCAGGTCCCAGTCCGGTCTATAATCACGAATCTGCAAATAAGATGAATCTAATGTCATCACTTATACACAAATGCTGTAAATGAACATTAAGTCAATGAAGTATATTTTTAATATAAAAAAGGCTCTGAATCTATCCAGCTTCAGCTTACACTAACAGAAACTGTACAAAAAATGTTGTAGTAACATAAAACACTGGGAGCATATGTTCAAGATTTCTGGCAAGCATCCACCCTGAGCATCGGGACAACATCCGAATTAGTTGGATTTGCTAGTTATAGTGGATACACACGCAACTTACCCTTTTGATAAAATCACGGCCATTGGAATCTGTATAGAATGTCTTATTGTTTTCCATATTGGTTATGATCTGAGTGGCAACTTCTTTCCCAATTCCATCATCAACAGGGATAGGCCCAACCTGAGATTTGTTAGTGCACAGCCTAACATCAAATGAAAGTCAACTAAGTATTCTGAGCTCCCTTTGAATACCATAGGCACCAAACAGGATCAAAGTAACACAAAATGTAAAAATAACAATAATAGTAATAAGTAAAAAATTGAACAACTAAAGAATGAAGAGAGCAGATGAGTCTGGAAGATTCTATATTGTTTTAAGAACCAATAGGCAATAACATGTTCAGGTTCAGAATTTAATGTAAAAGTGAGTAAGCTTACAGTAAACTCGACTTCAACATGTTCCTTCCCTTTATGAAGTCGGGTTATCTGCAAAATTAATCCACATAATATTAACACAGCACAAAATTATGAATCGAACTTGAGATCCACCTTGGCATTGCATATCATGTCAATGAAATCTTCACAATGAGAAGTTGTGGGATCTGTGGTCAATAACTCAATAAGAAAAATGCTTTACAGGGACCGATTAACGATTTTCTATATCGATGTCTGCCATTTTTTACAGTATTTCCTGTGACATAGATTTTCCATCAAACTGCTAAAAGGTGGAGATTTACGGTTTCATGTGCACTTACTAAAAGCTCCTATACATACATTATCAAAACAAGACAGTCCCTATTACTTATACCTTTCAATTAGATAAGGTTCCTATTATTTAAATTTTAAACAATTACAAAAATAAACATAAATAAATTTAGAACAATAAACAGCAGAATTTCCTGAAGCTTCGAGAACAGTCAATGGCTATTGCAGTTTAGAGATATTTATTTTAGTGTAGTCACCGTGATATTTTATCTCTAGATATAATTTTACAAGATTTACTGATTTCAAGTTCATAAAAATTTCTCATTTCCGTTAAATAAATTTGTGTTACTGCCACTGAATAAAGTAAAAAATCAATTAAAAGACAATTAGAACTGCAACGTGGTGACAAAGTATACCACCTGATGAATCCATGAATTAATCTGTTGGTGAACTTCATCTAATATAGGTCCACGCATAACGGTCAAAGGGATCTGCAACTTCTAGAGTAACTTTAGTTGATAATCACGGGATTATCAGTCTGTATAAATCAGCTAAATTGCACTACACACCTGTTCTTCTGGCTTTATAAGAAAAGTATCATTCGGCCGGAAAATATATGCTCCAGAGGCCTTCAACAAAGAACAAAATGTTTGAGGAAAACCACTTCTTAAAACAGTAAAGAAAGGGGAGTTAAAAGAAGGTGGGGCTAATGCCAGAGAAACCTGAGGATCTTCGTCATCTCCAGTGTGTCCAGAATAAAAGCTGTAAGACTGTTGAACAGATTCCTTAACCTACAAAATTGAAAGTCCAGGAATTCTTACTTTTTCTTGTATTGAATCGGAAGCGGTTGGGGATAAAGAATTTAGGGGAAGAAGGAAACCAACAATGGAGCATATAACTTTCGAGCACATTACATACCAAGTTTCTGGTATTTTTATAATGAGCAAGTTTTCCTTCTTCAACAGAAAAGCTAAGCCTTAGATTTCCTTGACCTACTTCCATAGTAGAGTTTTCGCCTCTTTGATATGTACACACAGATGATCTTGCTGAACTAGCACCTGCATTCACAAGTCAGAACACAAGCACATGAATTCCACATTTCTCAGTTTGACCATTGATCGTATAATAGAACATCAATATGAGCAAACCTTCCATTTTGACACTGGAAATGGTGTAACTGCTGAATCCAAGAGGTGGTGCTGAAGCAGTAAACACAAGCCAATACCCAGGTGTCTCACTTGGGTTTTGACCCAGGTATGCCTTAACGTGGTAGTTCCTTAAAGTTGTCTGAGCATTAGTTAGGGGAAGAAGCTGTGATTCAACCTCTTTTCCAGTAGAATCACGAACAATATTATTTTCATTCTTAACCTGCAAAAAAAATGATGGTGTTGGTAGACAAATGATATTGAAGCCAAACTATCTAAAGTCGAAAGTAAGCATGGGAGTTTAACTCGCAAGTATCTTATTTACAGAATAAACATGAGGGAATGAAAAATCAAAATTATATAAAAATAATAATTCATTGCTTTTCGCCCACTTGTGATTATAGATCGTCATCCCCAACACCCCCATCCCCCCGAACAGCTGGTCTTCACAAAAGCTTACTGGATGAGGAAGAGAAGATCCACATCCAAAACAATATATCTGCTTGTAAGGAAAATTATCTATCCATTTAAATTACACAAGAAATATACAGTGTCAAATATAGCCAACTTATACAGCCACAAAAGCATATAACTTTCTATTACACTATGGCCGATAAAACGCAACTAACATGTTACCTTTCCTTCAGCCTCAAATATTATAAAAAATTATTTATCCTTCAGACTCGTAAATTCAAAGAACAGATTGGTGATGACACAACATGACATAAATAACGACACAGCAAACCCTAAAACAAGCAGCATGTGGAAGGAAGTAATCAGCAAACGGAAGGAAATAATAATCATGTCTCAACAAAATATCAGGTTACAAGAAGAGTGGTGTACTTAGGAGGGATGATCATTATGTTCATGCAGGTATCTTTTGAAGCATGATGACAGCATCGCCTCACAAAATTATTCTCTCAATTCACAACATAACTTCGTAGTTCTAGTTTTATTTTCTTTAAGTATTCACAAATATTGTCAGGTCTTTAACTTAACGGTTCTATAGCCAGGGTGCCTCTAAGAAGCTGTTCCTCCCCCAGTACCTATTAGCTGTATGTTTCATACGATAATGTTGTAAATATATATGCATGAACTATCACCTGTTTGCTTTTCTGTGTCAATCCTGGAAGGAAATATTACAATTTCAGACTTTCAAAGTAATCATATCCTGTATATTACTGTTCACAAAAATGGTATCCCCGGTGCAATTTAAATTATTTGGAGCAAAGATACACAATAGAGATCAAAGACAATTACTTCCAGCAGCGTAAGATTCTTACAGCTGGAACTTCAAGTAGTCCAACACTCCCACTCATAATGAGGGGGATAACTATAATTGTAATTTTAGAATATTTTTAATGAAGGCAAAAGGATTGAAGAAAAATGACAAGAGCACTATAACCAGAAGTGAAGAACTCACAGGAATCCGAATTACGTCCTCTCTCTTCCATCCAAGAGAATTATAGACAACAATAATCTACAGAGCAAAAGACATTATTAATCTTAGATGATAAGTTGAAATTTAAAAAAGAGAAGTGCAAAATCACTTTCTGAATGAACAGAAAATCTTACCAAGTTCTTCCCATGGGCAAGATTAATTTCTGATGGAGGACAATAGCTTATATTAAGTAGTGGACACTGCAAAGAAAGAAAATAGGGGGGTTTCACACCAAATTTTTGATGCCGTAAAGAAACATAACTTTTTCAAAAATATTGAAAGTATTCTATTAGTAACATTTATGTGCTAAAGAAGACAATTATTGGTAAAGTTTTTGGTTGCCCCCTGTCTAAGTTATTAGTTTCAGTTGCCAGATTGATAAGCAAATACTAGACCGAGTATCACAAGGAAGAAAAGAAAGTGAAGGAAAAAATAGTTAAGTATGTGTTCCATATTCAATGACAGTAATCTTGTCTTTATATTATAGTAATGCATAAACTAAGGAGGTACTTGCTCATATAATTTTCAATTTGATGTACTTGTAAACAATGCTATACATAATTACAAATAAGTATGAAATTTTCACTTAAATCAGTTGAAGTAATAAATAGCTTATATAAGGAGGCTTATTGTGTGTTTGCCTGTTGAAACTTTGTTGTGGGGTTCCCATATCCAGCATTCAATTCAGTCAAGAAAGAAAGTGAAGATGCTACTAACTTTTCAGCCTGCACAACAGATCACAGGTGACCAAAATTTCAGACCTGCATAGAGAGAATTGAAACGAGGAAATATGAATGTTAAAACTAAATAATCTGCACCTCCAGATAGCCCATTGACAGTCTTAATGCATAATCATTAGCCACGTGTTGCTTTTCTGTTCCAGAAACTGCATCGTGATGCTGAGCAATTGCTAAAGCATCAGCCAATGTATCTGTGTTGGGACCAGACTCAATTCTTCCTTTAAAAAACTCTAGTTGCCTGGCTGCCTACTAGTACACTAAAATATGAGGATCAAACTACAGGAAAGTGTACGACTATTGTTAATAAATCACAGAAATTGAACATCTAAGTAATCAATACCAAATAATAGCCACTCATCATTCTGACATAACGTTTAAAGGCTGGTCTGCTCGAAAAGTATCCTGTCCAGTAACCATTTGCACCATCTGCATATCTGAGAAGTTGTACAGTTCAATCTCTAGAAAGACAGAAAAAGGATGATATAATCAATAAGCAAACAGATAACAAGTGTCCAAGTATTTAACTCACGGGAAGAAGTCATCAGTTTTAATGGGCCAGGATTTGGCTGCTCCATGCTTTGCATCAGTATATATGGATGGAGTAGAGTATAGTGCATTTACACGTCCATCCTGAAATCATTTTAAACAACAAGAAATTTAGCAATTACACTGTACCTGTAGCTATAGGCGGACCCACCCTTGGGCAAGGATGGTCACCTACCAACCCTATCTTTGGTTAATATAATTTGTATTGTATATATATAGAGAGAGGTAAACACGGTGAAAGATTTATACATGTAAGATTGATCAACCTTAATTGAATTAATTTTTTAAAGTAAAAGGTTAAAATATAAAGGTTAAACATGATGATAGATTTACATCAAGATTATTATTAAATATGGAAAAGTATGATTTTGAGTTTTTTTTAAAGAAAATAATATATTGTGATATTTTAACTTTAATTGTTCAATTGTTTATAGCAATATTACCTAATTAGTTAAGGTCCTTGAGGACCTTTGTTCATATATACTTGGACTTTTGCTTTTTAGTTTATTTAATAGAGTATTTTTATTTGAGTGTGGTCTTTGTGGACTCTGTGTTTGATTTGCTAAAAAATAAAGGCAATTATAAAACAGTTTCCAGAAATAAAGCCTTAAAGAAAAAAAAAATAGTGACTTTTATATACCTTTGCTGGAAATCTATATTCTATAAATTTTAACTATATATTTTTTTCATTTAATTTTTTTTTAATGGTTAAAACATTCCCCACCCTTAACAACATTCGAGTGTCCGCCACTGACGGTAGCATTTGTTTTCCAATCAAATAGGACAGAGAATAGGAGCTAAGTTATGAGGAAAATCAAACATGTACTTCAGTTGGGTATTCTTGTTGACAAGTATTGCAACTAGGACTACATAATAGATCCAGCCAAAGGCTAAACCACACATAAAAAGGATACATATATGATGTGGTAGAAAGGGTATACTATATATATATATATATAATGTGTATCCACTACTTTAAAAGGAACAGACCTCACTTAGACCATGCAAAGGTTCGGCAGACGTTAAACTCAAATAAAATTAATCTCTTTACTATAAAGGGATAGTATAGCATGCTAATAACGTAATGTGTATGAGACCACCTTTGCCTTCCAGCATACAAGTTACTTGTATGATTGACATGATGATACAGATACAATGACTCATAAGTATACACCTAATGTTGAAGTACTACACTTTTCCATAGAAAAGACAGTTACGATATCAAACATTCCATTGATGTGGAAAAACTTCTTGATTAGTTATGATGTTACCACTTACCAAATCAAAGTTAAATCAATATCATATATATAAAATTAATAGAAACCATTTGTCAGAACTCGTCAGCTGTACTAACCCATATATTTACTTCCGTTGCACAAGCAAAAAGAGTGCTGATAATCAATATTAAAAACATGAATTTAAACTGTTAAGTCAGTCACATATTGTAATAGCAATCATTTGCCAACATTAACCCAGAAGTTACTAAGCTTTTGGAATAATAAGAAAAATTTTAAACAACGTTGAAATTAGCCACCAAGGGAATCACAAATTCTGAAAGAGTGAACTATCCATAGGGAAATACTTACTATGTTGACATAGTGAATCAGCTTGTCCATCTGCCTAAACCATGTGTGTGCATATTGGTACTTGAAATCTGTTCCCATGGTCCACATTACATGATTTGTTCGAGTTATGTTAGCCTACAAAAGGATGATGTAAAGTTTCAACTGCCAAAGACCTTTCTAAATGAAATATTAAACTAGTGGCACTGTTCTGTGTTACATGGACTCTTCAGTTCAGGGTCAAGTACCCGTGTTGACATGAGTCAACATGGATTTCTATAAGCATAAAAACTTCAAACAAGGAATATAATACATATGAAAGGCATAATTAGTGAAGAATGATGAAACTGACAAAAGAGATAGTCCGCGTTATAAAAGATATCATCAAGCACATGAAAATGTTATCACATTAGAGGATCCTAAACTTTAAAGATAATCTATTCCTCAGTTTCAAGAAGTATTCTCATTATCACGAAATCAACATGCATGAGGATCGAGGTATTTCCTTTGCATAAAAAGTTGTAGTTTAACAGAATGTGTTAATGAGAAAAATAAATGACAGCTGGTATGACAAAGATAAACCAGTAAACCACATATATAAGGTCCTCAGAAGCATTAAAATTTACTTTCCATTGAGGAGAAGAATTTGGTATGTTGTTGTAAAAATATTCTTTCTCTCTTACTTCGGGGGGTTGATGGGGTAAGACATACTCATTGGGGAAAAGATGCATCAAATTATGGATGGATGCCCATTGTCCTTTACCTGAGACACAGCCGCAGCCACAAAGTCATTAACTCGGTCTTGAACATTGTAGTCATATAAAGAGATATCGTCCTTCATTTAAAAGATGACATAAAAAATAAATACACATTGAAGTAGATAATCAATTATTAATAGTGATTAGGAAGTTTTATACGGATTTACTTGAACAATTGCCGAATCATCATTAAGTTCGAAGTAGAAACCAGAAGGAGGTTCATAGTTCTCTGGGAAAGCACCCACAAAAATCTGAAAAAGATCAGACAAATTGAAAGAAAGAATTTCTTGCGGCAGAAGTGATTGGAGGACAAAGAAACAACCCAAAATCATAAACAACAGTTCAGAAAATAAAATTATATTGAAACCAGTTTATGTAATTACCTGTGCAGATGAGCCAAAGCTCTTGGATCCCTGCCAAATAGCTTCCAGACTCTTCTCATTTTTACGCTTTTCCCTGTCTTGGTAATCAATTCGCCCAAAGAATAGCGAGTCAAATCCAACCTAAACATTTGAGGAAAACTTCGTTAAAAGCATTTTCTAGACATATAGCTTTTAATCTATGTGTCTAACATTATTAGTCTTTCCAATGGATAGAATTTCACACTGATTATCTGAAAGTGGAAGTAAATTAAATGCTCCACTCGAAGCTAAGCTCAATACAAGAAGCACCTACTTCTGCTCCCAACAAGTAAGCCTGCACTGCAGAGTGCCCAAAGGGGTCAATTTGCCAACCGATTCTTGGAGTCAAACTAAACTCCTTTTTGATAAATCGATGGCCTAAAGTCGTCTGATCAATCATGTCAATGTAATGTGGTGACGCCTCATCATGCATGCACATACCCCCATTTCTGCAACAAGAAAGTATAGGACTGTCTTAATAAAGATTTAATAATTACAAAAATCCATAAAAATCAGTCTCGACAAGCTGAAGTGAAGAAATTTATGTATGTGGTGCAATTGAATATCACTAGTAAATGGTGACTTACTTCTTAGGACATTAATCTTGATTATTGTCTATAACAGTTAGTAATGCGGTATAAAAGTGAGGGGCAATTAATACTCCAACTTACATCAACTCTAGCTGACCCGAGCCAACTAGCTTCTTGACTACACTTTGGATTTCTTTGCTCTGGTCTCTCCACCAACGTTGGAAAAAGGCCTGTACCAATCAAGCAAACAGTGGTCATATACATAACAACAACGATAGTGGTGTTTTTAACTGACAGATGGAAAGAACTGAAGATGACGTCACTATGCCAGTGCCTGCTTGCTTTTAGGTACCAATAAATTAGACAAATATAAAATACAATTCCTAATGCCATGAATCCAAAAAACTGCACAACTGGACTACGTTCATGTCCACCCTCCGCATTTTTGTCCTTGAGCTGGAGCTTTCACCACCGCATCAAGCAATAGCCCAAAATTTTTAAGAACATATATGTTGAATACCATTTCAGCAGCATTCTTATAAATAAGGGTTGCATAAGTAACCTCCAACTTCTAATTCTTTTTATATGGCATACTTCACGTCTTCTAATGATGAAGTGAAAAAACAAACTTCATTCTAGTTGAAATCCATAGTAATTGATATCGAAATTCACTATCAAAGATTAATTGAGAATGCCCTTAATGGTGTATATATTTAAGTATAACTGTCAAAATTCAGGCCTCCATGGCTCATTCGGTGCTATGTGGATAAAAAAAATTCATAACTTGATGTAATTGAAGTATCAGCATACCCAGAAAAGAGAGAGCAAAAAACTTGCCTGTTCAACATAAATGAATTTACGATTCTTGTCAGCCAACAGTGCAGGCACCAAAGAGTCCAATACATTTTGCACACATGCTCCCTACACTCCCCAGTCCAGAAATCAAACACCACTTCCACAATAATCCTTAAAAAATTGAACTCAAAAATATACATAACATATACATATAAGCATATGGAGGGAGTAATACCTGAATAGAATTGTTAGAACCAACATAATACTGATCAACAGTCTTTAACCAGCCAACATCATCGTGGGTATGGGGCACCAAATGGACA
This sequence comes from Panax japonicus, assembly GCA_020205505.1. Classification (NCBI taxonomy): domain Eukaryota; kingdom Viridiplantae; phylum Streptophyta; class Magnoliopsida; order Apiales; family Araliaceae; genus Panax; species Panax japonicus. The sequence continues at coordinate 19,902,663 of CM035095.1, forward strand.
TTGAGTTTATCCGGGTCTATTCTCCCGGAAGTATTGTAAATCATGTACTTCGATTCCCCGCAGATAAGGCTTGCAAATACTAGAACCGTAATAAGTAGGACGAAAATAGTCATTGTTACTGAGCTTTCTTTTCCAGTTGAAATTGGAAAACCCCTAGTAGGAATTCATATGGTGGGAACTTGAGAAAGAAGAAGAGCAAATCATTTTGTTGACCAACCAGTTCTTCTGGCTTTTTGATAAATTATAAATGTTTGATAAGCGTGACACTTCATAAGTGCTTCTTCATGTGTCTAATAAAGGTTTTATAAAGTGAAGAAACTGTACAAGTGAAACTCTGTATAAAGTTTTCTGGAATAGTGACCCTTTTTTTGTGTCAATATATAGAGAGATTAAGTATTAAGTGCATTCTTTTTATCTATCATTTCTCTTATTTAGTATTTTTTTTATCCTTAATTATTTGAGATTTTAGAAGTGGACACGAGAATTAAGATAATAATTGGAAAGTATTAAATATAGTACTTAATTATCTATAATACCCTTAAATTTTTTGTTGGGATAAAAAGAGTTTTGTAGGGATAAGGAGAAAGATAGTTTAAATTATCAAAAAAAATATATGGCAAAGTAATGAGGGTAATTTTGGAAAAATTGTCATTAATTCTTATAGATTTGAACAAACTTCAAATAATTAGAGACAAATAAAAATAATTAGGGACGGAGGGAGTACTCTTTTATTAAAATTATGTCCTTTTGGAGATTTTTAAAAGAGAGTGGTGTACGACCCCCAATTTTTATGAATAAAGATGATTTTTCTATAAGTATCATTTTTGAATATTATGGAATGAATTTTATATAATGTTATAGCTGTGGGTAATATTTATAAATTTTGCAAAGTATACAAGTTGTCATATTATATTCAATTGGTCGGAAAATATTTTTTTGTCAGGGAATTTTCGTACGACGATACAATCATTGGTGGACCCCACAACAGAATTATTGTCGGATTGATAAAATGACAAAAATATTTTTATGAAAATAACGGCGGAAGTTTTACCGTTGATACTGTTGAACTACTCGGTAGTAAAAGTACAGTAATACGCGTGGTTGCATAGTAGCACACAGTATTGATTATTGATGCTAACGTGAGAAGTCACTCAGTTTTGTTCAATTATTGCTATAGTAATTGTTGTAAATTTTGCTTATTTATAGACCCCTATTTACCTATTTTTCAAAATAATCGGTAGAAAGTTATTTTATATAATAAAAGGTGGGGGCCCATGAGTGGGACCAAAATGTTTGGCAAAGTCTTGGTTAAAGAAAATTTGTTACAAGTGAATTAGGGGGGAGAGAAAAAAAGGGTCGGGAAATGAGTATTATTAAGTTATTATATATATATATATCAATTGGCAGGTTGTATCACAGACGTAATGACCTGTGAATTTATATATATATATATATATATATATATATATATATATATATATATATATATATATATGATATTATATATATTATATTTTATTTACAAAATTTTGCTTTAAATATGGACCGTCCGATTAAAAGTAAATCAATCTGGACCGTTCATGATTTAGTTACTATGTATTTCATTCTTCTATAAATAGAAGCTCATTCCTTCATTATTTCTTACGAATTCACTGAAACTTTAAAGAGATAAAATTATAAATAGAAAGAAGAAGAGAAGTTTGCTACCATTCTTTTCATATATCCAGTTTCTTTTACGGTAAGGGGTATTATTTCTTTTGTATTCATGAAGAGAACTTCTATTATTTCATCCTTATTATTCTATTGGAATAACCTGTATACGCGGACTACCCTATACTTGGTGATATTCTTCTATTATTCCGTCTTTATTATTATTCTGTTGGAATATCATGTCTATGCGTTTTAAGCCGGACCTGGTTCCGTCTTTATTATTATTCTGTTAGAATATCCTGTCTGTGTGTTTTACGCCGGACCTGGTTCGGTCTTTATTATTATTCTGTTGGAACATCCTGTCGGTGCGTTTTACGCCGGACCTGGTTCCGTCTTTATTAATATTCTATTGGAATAACTTGTCTATACGAAGTACCGCATGAATGGTGATTTCTTTTGCTATTTCATTCTTTATTATACTCAGTTGGTTAAAGTTTTGACTTCTATACTCCATGAAATTAGTGGAATATCCTTGATATTTGCGCTTCATCTAGTATCTTTCATGAAAATATTCTTCTGATCATTCTTAAATTTTACTATACAAAGCAGTATCATGTTGACAATTTAGACGTTATTAATTCCTGAATAAATTAATTCGTGAACTTGTTTTATTGAATTCTTATATCATTGTTATCATCCTTATGTTTATATTTTTTGAAAGTCATCTGTGGCATGTAGTGCATAGATGGACTTGGTATGATTATGACCAGGGATTATTCGGTATAATCATGACCGTAATGTTACAAATGATGTGGTAAAAGTCATCATTGGCCCGTAGTGCATTGATGGACAGTTGTTCGCATGATCATGACCATTGACGATTACACAAATATCTTTGGCCCGTAGTGCCTGGATAATTTGTGGTCATGACCCTAATAAATATCATTGGCCGTAGTACAGAGATGATGTGGATTATTTATTAAGCTAAGTCTTAGCGATAAAAGTGATGAAAAACTTTTTAAATCATAAAAGATAGTAGATTTTATTCTCTACTTGACTCTTTTAATGGATTGCTTGATCCACGGCAGTTAAACTTGATGTCTATTATATTTTATCAGTTTAACATTGTTGAAGACTAATGATAATTTATTCTACACTATCTTAGTCATAATATTTCTTACTGGCTAGTTGAGCTCACCCTTTTTTTCATTGTTTTCTTCAGGAAATGAGAATATAGCTGGGACGAGTCGGGGAACGGAGTGATGAACCAGATGATAGTATTAGTAGTCCTCACTATTCTGTTAAATAGTGTGATAATAAATGTAATGAGGACTTATTCTGAGAGTGGATATTGTCTAGAAGACAATATTTATATTAAAACTCACAGCTTGCTTGTTGTATATTAAAGATTGTATTTGCATTCTATACCATGTATTGGCGACTCAGAATAGATGATGTATACCTATTTTGGGGGCGTCACAGTTGGTATCAAAGCTTAGGGATATGATCCCTGGCTGAGATGTGAGATAAGAACTAAGAGGGGAGAGACGGAGAATTCCTTCGCTAGTATGACCTACCTAAGTTTATTTGGTATTTAATTGGTCGGTCAGAGTATAGGGATAATATGTGATATGATAATTAATCTTTGTTTTGTGGTAGTGTTTGAAAATGATATCCGAGAATGTTGAGAACATCAATGAAGCAAAGGAGATCGTTGAGTCTGCACAGATCAATAATCAGGATAATGTGCACCAGGAAGGCGACATTTCTCAGAAAAACAACAACACTGACCAAATTATGAACGATAGAATGTTCCAAGGCTTCATGCAATTCATGCAACATCAGACAAGAGCGGCTCCTGTCCAAAATATAGGTGAAAATATTGGCAACTCTCAGACAGTCACCGCCAAGCAGTTTAAGGAACTGGGACCACCGGAGTTTTTTAGAGAGCCAAAACCACTTAAGGTGGAGACGTGGATTAAGCAGATCAACAAGATATTTGATGTCTTGGGATGCTCCGAGAAGCAAAAGGTGTTAGGTTTGTAATATTCATGAACGCAATCAAATTGCACAAAATTAGCGAAAACGTGTAAAATCAGAGTTTTAAAATTTTACAAACCATAAACCCGGATCATCCTTTATGCATAATTATTAATTAAACGAAAAGATATGAATAAGAATCATACCCTTGAAGATCCAAGCTTCCTCAGGTACAAGTTCACCTCCAATCATTTTCGCGTTCATCTTGAATCCACCGGGTTTGGTTCCTTCCTTTGATCAACGTTAGCCACCCAAGTGTTTGGCCTCTAGAGGTGATCCACCAAGGAAGGAGAAGAATTCAAGAATATGGGTATTTGGCTCAAACTCTAGTTTTCTATCTCTATAGAAAAGGGGCGTACTCTCCAACAATTGAAATTACGTATTCTAATAATACGTCAACCACCTCTCCACCCATAATAAGACTCCTCTTATTTATAGATGTGGGCAATCCTCCTTAACAATTAAGGAATTGAGTTTTATTTTAATTAATTAAATTTCTTTAATTAATTAGGCTCCCAATCTTATTAGGAATAATTAATTAAACTCTTTTAATTAATTGGCCTCCTAATCTTATTAGGATATACGAGAGTACTTTTATTAATTAATTCTCAAACTCCTTTAGGAATTAAATAATAATAATAATAATAATAATAATAATAATAATAATAATAATAATAATAATAAGACTCCTCTTATTAATTTATATTTAATATTTCCAAAATATTAAATAATAAATATTAAGCTATTTAATTTATTCTATCACCATAGATTAAATTAAATATACTTAACTTATTATTACGATTATGCCATTAACTTCTTAAATAATTATTCTTCCTTTTATGGTGTGACCCTTTAGGTTCTCCATATTAAACCGGTTGTGAATAAATCAATTAGAACAATTCTAATCTTATTTAAATAAATAAATTAAACTAATAATTTATTTAAATAAATAATATTTATTCTACAATAGGGATAAGCCTCCCTAGCGACCAATGACTTTCCAGATAATATAGATTTCAACATTAATCATAAAAGAACCTTTGAGTAAATAGTTACCGTACAATTCAATCATTCCACCATACAATGTCCCAATTAAATATAAGACATGGAATTACTGTCAAGTCTTATTTTATTTAATTATATGTATTTCGACTCTTAAATGCACAACTCCAAATAATGCAAATTAGAAACTCCTTTCTAATTTCATTCTGCCTTGGCCAAGGACTACTGAGTTGTCATTTAGCGAATCACATAGGACATTTTTCTTCTTTTACTAGAAGTGGTAGATTCTTTATTGATCATACATTATCTCCATGTACAACTTATTATACCCAAGCATACCCTTTGATATACTCTAAGGGTCTTAAGGAATAAGTCAAAGTATAACTCATCATACACAAGATACTATGATGATCTCAAGTCCAAGGATCACTTGTACTACTATCACTACAGGAATTCCTATTGACATGCAAGTAAAACTCCATTAGGTATTCCTTAGCGAGTCACGTTCAGTGAACTTATTCTCTAATAAGCACCTACATACTTGCTTTAGTGTCTCCACACAAATGATCATGAGATCAATCATCATCATCTAATGAGCAAACAACGTATGTACCAATCTATCCGGATTCACTAATCCCCAATTTAGTAATCCAACGATTGGGAACTATTTTAGTTTTAAGCTTTCTAAGAATTTAGATCTCATTAGAATGATCATCATCATTATTCTAAAAGCATTGCTTAAAACTATGGGTTTATCACATATTATAAAACAGCATCATGTAGATAATTAAAAGCCTTTAATAAATTAATACTTTTTATTAATAAATGAATAAGATTGTTTACAAAGTATATGCTTTATCATCAAACATGATTGGCTTCTATGCATACTACTTTCAATCTCACACTTGCACTAAAGTCGATCGTCATGGTATCTCATACTCTTCTTCTCTAAGTGACGATTATCCTGCTGTTGGATAAGCTTCAGTAAATGGATATGTAATGTTGTTCTTGAGAGTCCACTATCTCTATAGTGATTTCCCATCTTTCAATGATTCTTATAATCAAATGAAAGTGCCACAACACATGTTTAGATCCAAGATGAGACTTAGGAACTATTCCTAGTTCTGTAATGAACTTATCATCTAAACAATCAACTTGTAGCTTCATTTAAAGCTATATATACTTTGTCTTTATCACTAAACCAGCAACTCTTTGCTATTTGGAACCTTTCCAATTCACTGCACCACCGTTCAAGGTAACACTTTACCTTAAAGTGGATTTTCTGTTGTCTTGGTTGTCTGAAAAAACTTGAGTCTATTAAGCCCTCTAGTTTTAACTTAGACCCACCATAAATTTGATCACATCCTTAGTGCCGGTAAAGTACTTTAAGATGTTTTTCACTGTCTCACAGTGAACTTCTCCAGAATATGACTGATCAACATCAGGTCGCGTATATTTCATTGCATACATGATTGTCACTCATGCGATCTCTCTTTTAGGAGTCTATGGGGACTATTAAGAGAGATACACTCCATGACTCATCAACATGAGACATCCCATGGAGTTTGCCATGCTAAACAATTTTAGCATCAAATGAATATACGTTCCTTGGGTTAAGCCGAGCATCCTTTTAAATCTATCTATATAGATTTGCATCACCAATTAAGATACTCTTCCCAAATCATTCATGAAGGAATGTTTAGACAACTTTATCTTTATTAATTTTAGCATTGGCATGTCATTCCTTATCCGTATTATATCAACATATAATACCAGAAATGTCACGACGCTCCCACTGACCCTTTTGTACACACTAGGTTCATTCTTGTTTTTGATAAAATCAAACTCTTTTGATTATCATATCAAAATGAATATTCCATTTTTGAGAAGATTGCTTCAATCCATTTCTCTGAGTGTCTACAACTCTTACCTCATCGTATGTAACTGGATCATCATCTTCTATGATACGTACCTCATCATCATCATCCATGATGAATCCATACCTCCTAGGTATCTTCGATACTATTCCAGATTTACGATTCGGTTGTGGTACAATAGGTCTATCTATAGGTTCCTCTTATTTGACTTGTAGTGTTTTGTGGTTCTTAAACTTTTCAAGATGTATTATCCTTCCACTAGCCCTTTCAATGATAAACACCTTTATCTTAGAAGGTAGCATGTTTCGCAACAAACACCTTTTGCTAAGTAGGATTATAGAACATATGCCCTAAACTTACTTTAGGATGTCCCACAAATCTGTACTTGTCAAATTTTGTCCCAAGCTTATCCTTTGAAACCGTTTCACATAAGTTGGACAACCCCTTATCTTAACATACTTAAGATTAGGAATCCTCCCTGTCCATAACGTTTATGGATTCTTGGGGCCGGATTTTGAGGTTACCTTTTTCGTAGATATGCAGCCATTTCTAGAACATGATCCTAGAAAGATACTGGAATGTCGGTAAAATCATTATGGACCGCACCATGTCCAACAAGGTACAATTTTTCCATTCAGATACATCAATCAATTATTAATTATCAGGAGGCGTCCATTGTGAGAAAACCATTTGAGATGATCTAAAAACTTATTGCACAAGTATTTATTCCTTGATCTAATCAAAGATTCTTAATACTTTGTCAATTTGTTTCACTTCTGAATTCTTTGAACCTTTCAAATAATTCACACTTGTATTTCAACAAATACATACATTCAACTCTTTGAATGATCATCTCCTTTTCTTATACTAGTTTGTTCAATTTGCAAAATATATTTTTCACGTAAGTCAGGTATACAAAATCCATTAAGTAATATTCCAGTTCTATACAAAACATTATTATTATAAATAGAACAACAATTGTTCTTAAATATAATACCAAAGATTTCATTGTCCAACAATAAAATAGAAATAATATTTCCAACGAGAACTGGAATACAATAACAACTTATTGACTTAATAGACTTGCCCGTAGGCATTGCTAAACTATAAGTTCCTAAGGCTAATGCAGCAACCTTTGCTTCATTTCTCACACATAGGTTTACTTATATTTGTTTAGCTTTCTACTTCTACTATGTCCCTTCATAAATCTATATTTATGATAACTAAAGCCGGTATCAAATACCCAAGTAGAACCTTGACTTAAAGAAAAATTTATTTCAATCATGAACAAATTTGTATTTATAACCGAAACTTCACTAAGCTTCTTTGGTTAACCTCTGCAAGATGTTTCTCGCAGTTTCTTTCCAGTGTCCAGGCTTATTGCAGTGGAAGCAAACTACTTTGCTATCCGTATCAGTTTTATTCTTATTATCCTTTGTTTTTGCCCTTTCTATTTACCTTCTTAGAATCGTTCTTCTTTTCAGAAGATCCTTTGGCCCCTACCAGTAAGACTTGGTCTTTCTTGGTTGGAAAATGACTCTCAACATTTTTCAACATGTTAAGCAAATCAGCGAGGCTGATATCTAGCTCGTTCATATGAAAAATTCACAACAATTGTGAAATGAGTCCGGAAGTGAGTGCAAGATCAAATCTTGGCTCAACTCTCCATCCATGACAAAACTCATTTGTCCTAATTGATCAATCAAATTGATTATGTTAAGGACTTTTGTCTGTACTATAGTGTCATTGGCCATTCTAGATCGGAAGAGGTCCTTAGATATCTGATATCTATCAGTCCTACTTTCCTTACCATCAACAACTTGATGTGCAAGAATATAGTAAGAGAGCATCCATAGTTTCATGCTGACGCTGAAGCTTGTTACTCATGGATGCGAGCATGATGCATTGAGCCAACTGTGCATCATCTTGCCACTTTCTAAAAGTAGTAATCTCTTCCTCGGAGGCATTGTCTGCAACCTTTGCAGGGATAGGCGTATTAAGGACATAAGATAGCTTTTCAGCCGTGAGAACTATTCTCAATTTCTTAACCAATCCGTTTAATACGGTCCGGTTAAATAACATCTAATATGTTTCGCAGTGATAGTAATTTAGCCATTGTAAAATTCTGTAAATGAATTTGTAATTAACAACATTTTAACATACATTCTTTTATTAATTACCAAAATAAATTAGGTCTTGTTTTAAATTGGTATCTCCCACTATTTTCTTCAAACTATATTACCCTCACTTATATAGTTCGGCAAAATCCAATTAAAGATATGCTAGTGAGAATAAGGATCTCATTTCAAATGTATATAGCCTTGTGTGTGCACAACAAACTATATATAAATAAATAGGTAGACAACTCTTGTCAATTACATCAACTATATAACTCCTTGTATTTTGCCTCTTAAATCATAATGGTCAAGTGTGTGCACATCCGAACTAAAATGATTTAAGTTAAGTCAGACCCAGCATTTCTATATAAGTGAAGAGAAAACTACAGCCCTTGTGTGTGCACAATAAAGCAATAATGTTCAATTCCTTATAAACATCGTATGTAATAAAAACAACATCTTAAATATTTAATACTCGCCTTGTGTGTGCACAACAAACTCATATTAAATATTCAATACTCTATTGATTCTATCATGCTAGAAGGCGACGTTTGATATTCCTAATATCTTTGAACGTTACAACTTAATATAAAATATTTGAGGGGTTTGTTATTAATTTGTCTCATCTTGTTTAGCGCGCATGCACATATATATATATAAAATACGCGTCATATTAATGAACATGCGAAGCATGTTTGCATAATATATAATATATATAATATAAGCATGCACATATAGAATACTATATTCTATCTGGATTGATTATGGACTTTTATTCTAGTTTGGTTCACTAGAGCCACCAAGTGAACCAAAAGGTCAAACCCTAGGGGTGCAAGAATTAATATTTAAATATAACTATTACATTTAAATCGGGCTCCATTACAAACGGGTCTTCAAGCGCTCCTTGTTCCTTGATCTCCAATTCTTCAAAATAATTCTAACTATTCCTATTACAAAACTATTTAAAATAAATAGAAACCTTGATCAGCAGTCAAGGGAAAGTACATAGGAGGGTGATAGAATTTACATTAAGAAAAATTAGAGAAGACGAGGTACGCAGGCCCCATTTAATAAAACTCATACATTCATGCATCCAACTAAAATAAAATCCAATCACATTGGTCAATAGTCCATAATCAATCCCATTTATTATCATACATATCACTATATGCATCAATAAATAACATTCATCTCATGAATAATAAACATTTAATATATATATTGATATCATTTAATGGGCAAATTTAGTTAGTATAAAATCTAATTTTGAATCAAAATAAATTCCTTTATTTTAATCCAAATTTAAATCAAAATAAAACTATTTTATTTTAATTTATTCAATTTTGAATAAAATAAACTATTTTATTTTAATCAAAATCTTTAATCAAAATAAACTCCTTTATTTTAATTAATTATGGAATCCAATTTCAAGTAAAAAAAAACTTTATTACAGGAAACACGGATTCTCTTTCCTATTCACAAATAAACTCTTTTATTTTGAATAATATGAAATCTTATTTCATACCTAAATAAACTCCTTTATTTAAGGAAACTAGGATTCTCTTTCCTATTCACAAATAAACTCTTTTATTTTGAATAATATGAAATCTTATTTCATATCTAAATAAACTCCTTTATTTAAGGAAAGATGAAATTCAATTTCAACTCCAATTAGTTATCATGGAATCCTATTCTAACTCTAATTAGTTAGCATGAAATTCTAATTTTAAAATTAAAATAAACTCTTTTATTTTAATATTAAAATAGTTAATATTATTATAAAACCCGTGTGGGATAAATCCCCTCCAAAATGTAATATATATTATCAAACTTCATGTGATCCGTGATACCAAGGAATCATGCAGGAGTAATAGTTAACTATTTAACTATCTATAATAATAAAACACAACCAAATTCAAATTTTTACACTTGAGAAATCACAACAATGGCTAAGATTTGATATCACTTAATCTAATGGCTCATGTTCCATGTTAGGCTAAAAAAAAAGCCCGCCCAAACTCACCTTACATCAGACGCTACTCTGTATTCTTTTCTTCTCACCCAAATATTTTCTTCTCTCTCTCCTCTCTTTGAAATTTGCTCCTCCGTATTCTTTTCTTCTCACCCAAATATTTTCTTCTCTCTCTCCTCTCTTTGAAATCTTTCCATCACTCTCTTCTACCTCTGGAATTGGCGAAAATTGGGGTAAAATTTCTCAAATCTTTTCTTCTCTCTCTTCAAGCTCTGAAATTGGCGAAATTTGGGGAAATGAATAGCGAGATTACTTCCGTCGAAGGAGGGGGAGGTCGGTTTGTGTCGTCAGCTCCCGATTCCTCTGCTGCCCCTTCAGGTTTGTGTATTCTATTTTACTCTTGAGCAATTTACAGAAATTTACAGAATTAGTTTTCTTTTTGGGTTTTTTTTTGCTCATTTTGTTGGTTGCTATGATTAATAATCCTTTGTTGGTTGCTATGGTCTTCATTCTGAGAAATGTTAATAGGAGCAACGCACTCAAAAAGCTATAAAAAGCTAACAAATTTGAACAACCTCATTTTGTTTTAATTGAAACACTTGGTAACCAAAAAGGCAGAGAGAAATAGCTAGCATATCCCTGAACATTTCAGCAGGAAGATTTCTTGACCTTTGTATAAGAACATGTTTGTGGCAATGATTTTGAAACTGCTAGATTGTAGTCACTAAGTTCCACACGGATTGAACCGATTAGTGAGTCAGGTTTTGGCATGTAACACTAAAATAGGCATTGTGGATATTGATATTATTTAAGTTGAGTAAAAATTGGCAGCAACACATGGCTTCAACCGATTAGTGAGTCAGTGTTTTGATCTGTAATACCAAAATCGGCATTGCGGATATTTTAGGAAACCCTTCATCTTTTTTCTATTAGTTGGTGCAAGCTTTCCCAACAAAAGTATATTGAAAAAAATTCAATATCTGTTGTTTTAATCACATTACAATAATTAATAATAAGCATATGCATAAGCATTTGTAAATTATGAACTCCGCCTCGAAGTTTTTATTCCAAAATGGTAGATTTATCTTATTAATCAATCAAAATGGTAAATTATATTACATTCCAAGAAGTTTTTATTCCAAGATGTTTGTTGTAAATTTAACTTCCCTAAGTAAAAATCTAATTACATCAAATTTTGTTATAGGAACGCCTTATCAAGGCGGGATATTTTTTCTTGACACAACGTTTTCGAGCGATAATCCTTTCAAACCTCCTAAGGTATTTGTCCTTGAAGCTTGATATGACATATACTGAGAAACATAATTTTCTTATTTGTCCTTGAAAATTAAATTGTAGGTTCAATTGTTGGTTTTTACAGCTCACTTTTTGATTGATCTGTTTCACTTCATTCTTATTTGTCCTTGAAAATTAAATTGTAGGTTCAATTGTTGATTTTTACAGCTCACTTTTTTATTGATCTGTTTCACTTCATTCTTATTTGTCCTTAAAAATTAAATTGTAGGTTTTCTTATATGTGTGGATTTGTATGTCAAAAATAGCTCTTATTTACTTTTTTTTATCATGGGGGGGTGGAATTGTGGGTTTTGTTTTAAATTTTTTTTTGTTCCGAGGAGTACTTGCTTTGTTTTAAACTTCAGTTTTTGAATGTTTGTGTTTAATTTGTGTGTTTTAAAACACACAAATTTGGGTGTTTTAAATTTGTTATAGATTTTTGTTCTCACTCTATCTCTCTCTCTCTCTTTCACACCAATTCAAACAAACACACACAACAACACACATTTGCGTGTCTTTTAATTTGGCTGTTTTTATTTTTATGATGAAATAGGTTTATGGTTATGATGAAATAGATTTTTTTATTATGAATGTTAGGATGGAATGGATGTTGAGTTGGTTATTATTGAGTGTTCATTTTGTGAAATTTGTAGGCTAATTTAGGTTGTCTTTTTCCTTAATTTGTATCATGTTTGATTAAATGCATGTTAATTATATGAAATTTCATTGTAATTGATGTTAATTATATATGGCTTATGAAATTTATTGTGTAGCTACAACCGTTTCAACTGCACAATCATCAACCAATAGATGATGTTGTTATATTTGGAAGTGTAAGTTTTTCATCTGATTAACTCTCTCTAAATATATCTTATTGATGGACGATGACTTAGATGATGTTGTTATAATTGTTTTAATTTATTTTCATTAATACCGTGACAGATGGACGATGACTTAGAAAATACCGTATGATAAGTTTTTTTTAATCATCATTTTCTTACCTTTTATCTAATTTTTTTACCCACTTATTTACTATTCATTGTTTTTTTGTCTACAGGTTCGAAGATTTCGTCATAATAATGTAGGAGTGGTAATTCGAAATGAGTTTGAACTAAATTGTCTCCGTATACGTGAGGTAGTGTATCCTCACACCTAAATCTAATTCATTTTTTCTTTTTTCTTTTTTTGCTTTTAAGTAGCGTTTTCTTACACAGAAGGAGAAAAAAAGGTCTAATACTTTGTCGAATGCCAAATTTAAGGGGAAAGAAAAAGCAACCTCTTCTAGTCAAGGAAGAAAAAATAAAGATTGCCAACTGGTATCACTTTTAATCCTATTCTTTTCTCTCTTTTTACAATGGGTTTGGATGTTATTGAATTTAGAGATTTTTAAGTTTCGTTTTGTGTAAAACGTTTGCTTTGTCAAGATGGTGTTGGTTTGCCTCATTTAATACTACTTAATTTTTTTTATCGTGTTATTCTGTGATTACTCCTGAATTATTGAGGAACTATGATTTTTATATTTTTTTACCAGTTTCTTAATCTTAATGTTGATTTGTAGCCTTTATGCTTTTGTTATAACATATAATTTGAATATTTTGTTGGGTCCCATTTTTTTAAACTCAATAGTGAAACCTCAACTTTTCTTAGTAGTTTAAAGCCTATTTTGATCTTATCTTTCAAGTTGTTCAATTCAATATGCTATTGATCGAGTATATTACTATAGAACATTAATAAACAATATGTTAGATGCAACTGTGGCTATGTTGTTTTATTTTTGCATCAAACAATATGTTGTTAATAGATGGTTAGGTAGATAGTTTTGTTGATGCAACACTTTATTGTCATGTTGCCTCATATACAAAATCAACCAAATGTCAAATAGGACACCTTACACGTTAAATCAGCAAAACAATAATTATTTTTTTATGAGTTTGTGGTTTAGGCACCAGACTATAATGTTATATCAAAATCAACATTGCCGCAATGTGCAAGGCTTACTGCACAAATGCGTAATGCTGGGAAAGAAAATGAGTGCTCCAAACGTCAATTGGGACAACTTGCACGTCATGAAAGAAAGCGATCAAAACATTCTGCCCCCGTTCAGCCTAGATTTTTTCCTTCTTTACCACCGAGTCGTCGTCGCCGAGCATGCCTAGAACGAGAATCAAATAAAAGGTCCCGCCTTCAACCAATGACTTTGTCTACCAAAATTTCCCATCCTGTAACAGACAGTATAGTGACAACAAATGTTTTAGAGTCATCGTCAACCACCTTGCTTCAAAATCTTAATGAAGACACTACAACAGATGTTTCACGGTGGTTGTCTGTGGCCATCATGAATCTAGAAAATCCTCCTCAAAATCTTGAAGAAGGCACACGAACAAATATCTCAAGAGTGTTGCCTGTGACTAGCATGCTCCAAGACTTACCTCCTCAAAACCTATACAAAAGCACAACAACAATCTTGGAACCATTCTCCCCATGTTCCCCATTGGCATCGTATATGACAAACATGTTCGAACAAATGCGTAATCCAAATGAAGGCACCAAGTGTTTGCTATAAGTTTTAAGTTTGTATTCAATTTATATATAATCAAATTGTATGACATCTATAATTTTATCTGTAGTGCCTACAGAGTAGAAGGTGTAACTATGGATGCTGCACTTAATTCTCGAAACCATGAAATTCCAAATCGTCATTTCCTCGGCTTGATGAATCGAACATGTCCTCATTGTTCTGCCTTACACTGGCTTGCTGAAAAATTAACAAAATCATCTGTATCAAATCCTCTCTTTGGTAAATGTTGTTTACAAGGAAAAATTAGACTACCTCCACTTATTGCACCTCCTTTAATGCTTAAAGCATTGTATGACGGTAATGATGAACAATCAAAATCGTTTCGTCAGCACACACGAGAGTATAATGCAGCTAATGCATTTACGAGTCTTGGTGCTACTTTGGATGACAGATTAATTCCCGGGAGGGGGCCTAGAACATTCACCATCCATGGAGAATTACGCCATCGAACAGGATCGCTTATGCCACAGCCAGGGTGTGAACCAATTTACTCTTAACTGTACATTTATGATCCTAATTCAGCTTTAGATGTTCGCAGCAACAAAAATCCTAACTTCATGAAGAGATGTTTTGAAAATCATACAAGATTGTTTATTGCAAGTAAATCCATTTCCCATAAAATTTCGGCAGGCTCATACAATTTTAAGTGAATTGGAATTGACGGGGGTGAATTTACCGACCTATCTTCATTACAGTTCTTTAACAGACCGGCATCGATATAATCTCCCAACAACCGATGAGATTGCGGTAATATTGCCAGGAGATGGAACTGAATCAAGTGGAATGAGAGATATAATGTTACATTTGAGAGGGGATAATGGTTTGATGCAAATTAATGAGTGTCATCCGGCCTATTTGTCATTGCATTATGTGGTATTGTTCCCTTATGGTGAGCTCGGATGGAATCCAGATTTGAAACAGTGGAACGCTTCCCAAGGTGGACCTTCATCTACTCGACTGACACAATTGCAATATTACAGTTATCGTATGTTCCAACGTGACACTGAGTATTCAACAATTTTGAGAGCCGGAAAACTATTTCAAGAATTTGTAGTAGATGCTTGGGCCGCTACTGAACAAAATCGGTTGACATACTACAAGTTGAATCAATCGAAGCTTCGTGCAGAACTTTACCAAGGTCTTACAGATGTTTGTGCAGATGAGCTTGGTCCTGAACAAGTTGGTCAACGAATGATTTTGCCATCTTCGTTCACTGGCAGTGCAAGACATATGTTTGAAATTTTTCAAGATTCAATGGCTATCACGCGGTATAATCAATACCCAGATATTTTTCTAACTATGACTGCAAATCCCAAATGGCCTGAAATTACTAAATCACTATTGCCAAATCAGATCCCTACTGACCGTCCTGATTTATTGCCCGTGTTTTTGAGTTGAAGCGAAATTTTTTGATGAAGGAGATAGAAACAAACAACGTTTTTGGTAGAAAAGTGGCGCATGTTTTTACAATTGAATTCCAAAAAAGGGGGTTACCGCACATGCATGCACTTTTGTTCCTTCATGGTTCAGATAAAATTCAAACATGTGCTCAAGTGGACAGAGTAGTGTGTGCTGAATTTCCGAATTGTGAAACTGACCCGTTGCTTTTTGAAACAATTATAGGTTGCATGGTACACGGACCATGTGGTGCTCGAAATCCACAAGCACCATGTATGGAAAATGGGGTATGTACCAAGCGGTACCCTCGATCATTTGTTGAATCAACAAGTATGGACTCTAATGGATATCCTGTCTATCGTCGTCGTAATACTGGTCAAAAGTACATCGTGAGGGGGCAAGAAATTGATAATAGAGACGTTGTGCCACATAATCCGTATTTATCAAGAATGTTCAATTGTCATATCAATGTTGAAGTTTGTGCAGGAGCCAGATGTGTAAAATACATTCACAAGTATATTTATAAAGGACATGATCGTGCAACAATGGTACTTGGAGGAATTAATGAGATCCAACAATATCTTGATGCTAGGTATATTGGACCTCCAGAAGCAGCGTGGCGATTGTTTGGTAATCCTTTACATGAAGATATTCCTTCAGTTGTAAGATTAGCACTTCATTTACCTGGGATGCATCGTGTGGTTTTTAACCCGGCTGAATCTTTTGATATGATCCTTTCTAAAGGTGCACATCAAAAAACAACTCTAACTGGTTTTTTTGATTGTTGCGCTACAAATGGATCTGCCCGTGTATTAACTTATCAGGAATTTCCAGAAAAATTTGTTTGGAACAAGTCTATCAATAAATGGACTCCAAGACAAAGGGGTTATGCAATTGGTAGAATGTACTTTGCTAGCCCTAATTCAGGTGAGCGGTTTTATTTGCGTTTGCTTCTAACTGTTGTTAGAGGACCTACTTCATTTGACTGGCTACGCACGGTAAATAATGTTATGCATGATACATTCAAGTCAGCATGTGTTGCAAGAGGACTTCTTGAAGATGATGAAGAATGGATACAATGTCTTCAAGAGGCTGCAATTATGAGAACGGGATACCAATTAAGGAGACTTTTTGTAGTAATTCTAACGGAATGCTTTCCATTGCATCCATTTGAATTGTGGAAGCAATTCTCAGCACATATATGTGATGATTTAGCACACAGGATTCGTACCATGTTTGGTATTTTGAATCCAACTGATGATCATATTGAAGATTATGGCTTATATTTGATAAATCAATTGCTCCACGAGTCGGGGAAGAGTTTAGTTGACTTTCCATCCATGCCACAACCAACTGGAAATTGGAATGCAATAGTTAGAAATAGATTACTGTTTGAGCACCAATAACTTGAGAATGAAGCCCAACTGTCTGATGCACAAATTAATGTTGACAGACTTAATGATGCACAACTTGCTGCTTATACTGCTATCACAACGTCAGTATGTGAAAATATAGCAACTACTTTCTTTTTGAGTGGAGGTGCTGGGACTGGAAAAACATTTTTGTACAATACCATTGCAACCAAATTGCGTAGCTATGGACATGTTGTTTTTACTGTGGCTTCATCTGGTATTGCATCGTTGTTATTAGTCGGGGGGCGTACTGCACATTCTACATTTTGTATTCCTTTGGAAACCCTAGAGAATTCAATTTGTGGGTTCACTAAACAATCAATGCATGCTGAATTGTTTAGAAAAACAAAGCTGATAATATGGGATGAAGTTCCTATGCAACATCGATACTGTGTTGAGGCAGTCGATCGCACCCTTCAAGATATCAGAGACGATAACAGACCTTTTGGGGGTATCACTGTTGTCCTAGGTGGAGACTTTCGACAAATATTGCCTGTTATTCCTAAAGGCGTTCGCGAGCAAATTGTGGGTGCATCATTGAGACGGTCTTCGCTTTGGAAAGATATATGTGTTTTGACTCTGGGTTTAAACATGCGATTAACTCACACAGACGTTCGAAATATTAATTTGGCTCAATTCTTGATGGAGGTAATATTTCATTCAACCTTGAATTAATTTTTTATAACATGATACTTTGAATTAAATCTAATTTTGTGAATAATCATACTTTCATTTTCTAGATTGGGACCAATCCATAAGAAATTGTGCAACTTCCATCTACAATAAACCGATGTCATAATATAAATGAATTGATATTTAGAATCTATCCACAATTGGACGTGGTTGGTATAGTGACTCAAACCTTTCTCACTGAACGAACAATTCTATCTGCTCGCAATGATGACGTCAGTGATATAAATGCTGCAGCACTGAATATTACTCCGGGAGAAACAATTATTTTTTTAGCTGCAGATAAAATGTGTGAGGGTGGTGAGCTCGATCATACCATTAGGAATCGATATCCTAACGAGTACTTAAACTCGCTGAATCCTTCAGGTTTGCCACCGTTTAAATTGGAGTTGAAAGTTGGATGTCCAATAATGTTGTTACGAAATATTGCACCGAAAGATGGACTTTGTAATGGCACGCGATTGATGGTTGTTAGATGTGCCTCAAGGGTAATCGAAGCTCGGGTATTAAATGGAGATAAAACTGGCAATTTAGTCTTTATTCCGAGAATATCATTGACACCAACATCTTTGGACTTGCCTTTTCGAATGACACGACGTCAGTTTCCCATCCGATTAACTTATGCTATGACAATCAATAAAGCCCAAGGACAATCTGTCAAGTTCGTTGGGATTGATTTGCGAACACCTATTTTTAGTCATGGACACCTTTATGTGGCACTATCTAGATGCACATCTGCAGATCGTATTACTGTCCTCCTTTCGGAAGATGGGTCGAATGAAACCACAAATATTGTTTACCCAGAAGTTTTATTATGATATTCTTACGATAAGTAAATGGTATAGTTTAAACAAGTTTATTTCTACTAAATTATGTAATTTTTTCAACATTTGAACTTTTAATTTTATAATGAGGTTCATTCTTTGTAGGATTGGAGTTAATTTGTCAATGAGAACAATAAAAAAACAACAATGGACCTTTGTGGATGGGGCCGACGTAATCAGGTAAATTTACTTTTATGTCACTGCATCAAAATAACTTTACTATTCCTATAATGTTACTTTTATTGTTTATGTAAATAATATAGGTGGTTGTGCATTCTCCTCATTGGGCAAAGTACGTTCGTATTGATACGAGGACATTAAGGATATTGATGAAGAGGAGATTTAAAGGGATGAAAAAGACATTTAAGAGAGTTAAATGATATGCAATCCAATACTGACATGTCTACCTTTGACGATTACTAACCTACCACTGACCAAACAATTGTCTAGGTGTGAAAGTCTCTCTTACTAAGACTATATTTCTCTACTTCTCATACAGACACACAACACACATAATACATGCACAAACACACACACATAACTGTAACCAATCAAACACTCGTAAATGAACTGTTCGTTGAGATAGTACTAAGAAAACTTTATTTGATTGTAAGTCCATATTTTTCCTTAAAAAATTGATTATTTGTTACAATCTCTCTAAATTCTTACTGCAATCAATCTAAATCATTCCCCCACATACAAATATATGTGCTCATTTGTTTCGGATTTATAATTGTTTTATTTTAACTCATATATTTCGATAATTTTAAATTTCAATTATTTTCAGGTATATATATTGAAGGATACATGATGTAAGCTGTAAAGAATATATTTGGTGTAAGCTGTAAAGTAAAGGGTCTTTGTTTCTCTATTTTCTGCATGCATGTATTTTTTGTATTCTGCCTTTTGTAAAGTTAGCTAATTATACTTGGTTATGATGATTTTGGGTATGGAATGATGGTTTTTTTGTAACGGTTTGTAAACAGGTTTAGATTTTTCTGTATATCTATTTTTAAAGAAAACTCTGCCGAAATTTCTTAAAATTAGTAGCGACTAGGTTGATGTTTTGGTGGTTAGATGTGTTGATGATTGAGTATGTATTAATTTCTTCATGTATGTATTTTTTTTGTTCCGTATTTTATAAAGTTAACTAATTATACATAGTTATGATGATTTTGGGTATGAAATTATTGTTTTTTTGGTGGTTTGGATATGTATGGATGATTGTAAATTTTATACACAGGTTTATATTTGTCTGGATGTCTATTTTTAAAGGAAATTCTGTCGAATTTTTTTAAAATCTAGCTTGATATTTTGGTTGTTAGACATGTGTTGATGATTGTAAGTTTTGTAGACATGTGTTGATGATTGACTATGTATTAATTGTTGTGGTGGTATGTGATAATGTAATTTAATTATTTTTTAATTTAATTTAATTATTTTTTCCGTCGTGCCTTCAGGCACGGGCATATACTAGTTATATATATATAATAGAAGCTAGTCCTTCCTTTTGATGAGAATCACGAATAATAAAAGCAGCCACGAACAGAATGGTAAAAAAAACAACATATTACCGAAGCAATATTCGTGAATTATGTCAGATCGCATGATTCCGTGGTTATTTTTTTTTTATTATTAAATAGATTTTATACAACAAATTAAACCCAATTAAATTGTTCTAAACACATATCAATATACATATCAAATCAAACAATTAATAATTTGCATAAAAGTTTGGCTCTGATGCCACTGTTAGGTTTGTAATATCCATGAACGCAATCAAATTACACAAAATTAGCGGAAACGTGTAAAATCAGAGTTTTAAAATTTTACAAACTATAAACCCGGATCATCCTTTATGCATAATTATTAATTAAACGAAAAGATATGAATAAGAATCATACCCTTGAAGATCCAAGCTTCCTCAGGTACAAGTTCACCTCCAATCATTTTCGCCTTCATCTTGAATCCACCGGGTTTGGTTCCTTCCTTTGATCAACGTTAGCCACCCAAGTGTTTGGCCTCTAGAGGTGATCCACTAAGGAAGGAGAAGAATTCAAGAAGATAGGTATTTGGCTCAAACCCTAGTTTTCTATCTCTATAGAAAAGGGGCGTACTCTCCAACAATTGGAATTACGTATTCTAATAATACGTCAACCACCTCTCCACCCATAATAAGACTCCTCTTATTTATAGATGTGGGCAATCCTCCTTAACAATTAAGGAATTGGGTTTTATTTTAATTAATTAAATTCTTTTAATTAATTAGGCTCCCAATCTTATTAGGAATAATTAATTAAACTCTTTTAATTAATTGGCCTCCTAATCTTATTAGGATATACGAGAGTACTTTTATTAATTAATTCTCAAACTCCTTTAGGAATTAAATAATAATAATAATAATAATAATAATAAGACTCATCTTATTAATTTATATTTAATATTTCCAAAATATTAAATAATAAATATTAAGCTATTTAATTTATTCTATCACCATAGATTAAATTAAATATACTTAACTTATTATTACGATTATGCCATTAACTTCTTAAATAATTATTCTTCCTTTTATGGTGTGACCCTTTAGGTTCTCCATATTAAACCGGTTGTGAATAAATCAATTAGAACAATTCTAATCTTATTTAAATAAATAAATTAAACTAATAATTTATTTAAATAAATAATATTTATTCTACAATAGGGATAAGCCTCCCTAGCGATTAACGACTTTCCAGATAATATAGATTTCAACATTAATCATAAAAGAACATTTGAGTTAATAGTTACCGTACAATTCAATCATTCCACCATACAATGTTCCAATTAAATATAAGACATGGAATTACTGTCAAGTCTTATTTTATTTAATTATATGTATTTCGACTCTTAAATGCACAACTCCAAATAATGCAAATTAGAAACTCCTTTCTAATTTCATTCTGCCTTGGCCAAGGACTACTGAGTTGTCATTTAGCGAATCACATAGGACATTTTTCTTCTTTTACTAGAAGTGGTAGATTCTTTATTGATCATACATTATCTCCATGTACAACTTATTATACCCAAGCATACCCTTTGATATACCCTAAGGGTCTTAAGGAATAAGTCAAAGTATAACTCATCATACACAAGATACTATGATGATATCAAGTCCAAGGATCACTTGTACTACTATTGTGACGACCCCAAAATAGGTCCATTCCACCCAACCCATTCTGAGTTGTCAAATACATGGTACAGAAACAACTACAACTTTTACAACCCATAAGCTGTGAGTTTGAATACAAACATTGTCATCTAGATAATATCCACATGCAAATAAATCCCCATCATAATTATTGATACATAATTTTACAAAAAATGGTGAGGACTACTAAACAACTCTCTCTAGAACCTTCATTCCATACCCCGACTAGTACTCGCTACATTCTCGCCTCCTGAGAAAAAAAATTGGAACAACAAGGAAAAGGGTGAGCTCAACTAGCCCAGTAAAGAATATTATGACTAAGATAATGTACAACAAATTATCCTTAGTCTTCAACAGGGAAAAATCTGATAGATTATAATAGACAACAAGTTTTAGATCAACAACTGCAGCGGAAACAACAATTCATTAGAAGAGTTAAGTAGAGAATAAAATCTACTAACATCTATGAATTTAAAAGTCCATCATCAGTATTTTATCCCTGTAACATCAATCAATATATATCTCAAATCAAATCAAATATTCATCTTTGCACCACAGGCCAAAGATATTCATCAGTCGGTCATGTTCATCTAAACACCGGTTCATCTTTGCACTACGGGCCAAAGATATTCATCAATTGTTCATGTTCATCTCAACACCTGTACATCTTTGCACTACGGGCCAAAGATATTCATAACAAAATCAACCATCTTCGCACTACAGGCCAAAGATATTCAGTAACACCATCATTTAGGACTGAGGATGATGAAAAAAATATTTTAAAGGAAACGAATCCAGTGAAACAAAATAACAAGTATTAAGGATTCGTACTTTAAACAATCCGGGTTCAAAAATACTTCATAAATAATCATACTGAAGTAAAATTCAAGAATGATCAAAACATAGATCCAATCAAAACTAGTATCCAGAATAGATATTTTGGACAAAAAGAAGAAATTTCAATTTTCGGTGAATAGTACCGTATTCGTGAATAGTGCCGTATACGTGAATAGTGTCGTATACGTGAATAGTAACTCCGACTCCAAAAGATAGAAATTTCATAAAAAACATCATCACGCTTCGTGAATAGTACTCATGAATAGTAACTCGTGAATAGTAACTCATGAATAGTAACTCGTGAATAGTAACTCATGAATAGTAACTCCGAAATGAAAAAGTTCCAAATTTGATAAAAAGTTCCAACCAACATTTCAGCATAATGATATTGAAGAAATAATATCATTTCAGAAGAAAATAACATCCCTTACCTCGAAAAACAGTACTTCTAGCTGAAACACCGGATATAGGCTATGACTTGAACTTTCACCGTATAGCAATACTCAAAGTATACTCAAAATACTCACAAGAATACGCTCGATAATATAGAGAGAGAAAACTTCAGTTTCTGGTGTGATTTTCAATTCTAACCTAAGCACCTATTTATAGGAAATTGCTTAGAACACCAAAGCAGAAAATTTAATATAATATTATTATATAATTTAAATTTTCCTACGCCATCCTTTGAAGAACTGAAATCAACCATCTTTGTTGCTCCACAATAATGACAAAAACAAAAAAAACGTTTTTGTTATTAAAAACAATTAAAACTTCCAAAAATCAATTATTACGGAGCTTCGAAACTTCAATAATTCATAATAAATAGCCCTTTTGTCAGAAAATTCGAATCTCGCTAGTTTTTATAGGAAATTCAATTCTGCACAACTTTGCAGAAGGAAGTTTTTCCAAATTCCAAACAGAAATTGACCGAAATCCACAAACGAACAATTTTACAGGCTATAATCAAATTTCAGTCAATAAATAGGGTCCACCGACACATAAAACATGCTTTAAATATTTTTGGTAACAAAAATACTCCTCCTCCACATATACTCATATACCCCACATTCATCGTAAAAATATCACCGTTAATATATTATTAAAATAATATATTTAAATGAATTATTTTATCAGAAAAAGATAAAATATTAATTTTCAACAATTGTCACATTAAAAATTTTCTCCATCTATATCCACATAAAATCAATATTTTTCTCATCATATAAATCAATAATTTAATTATTCACAAATAATATTACAGAATCACAATACTGGCAACCAGGCCGTTCCCAGGAAAGAGGGGGCTTTCCAATAAGGATTTCTCCTTACTGGCGCGCAATTAGGTGACCAAACCTCTCCTTAGACAGAACTTTCTAGACATTGCCAATAATGTTATCAAATAATATTATTCAGATAATATGAATTATTACTTCGATAATGGAAAATACTGTGTAGTGACAATTATTGAAACAACAGTAATATAAAATATCAATGCAGCAATTATTGAATCAATAACATAAAATACTGAACAGTAATTACTGTAACAATTATTGAGTAGTGCCTTCTTACGTAAGAATCAATCATTGGTGCAATACCGTGTGCTACTGTGCAACAACGCGTATTACTTTACTTTACCCACCGGGTATTCCAACAGTGTTAACGGTAACAACTACGCCGTTATTTATAAACAACTATACTTGTCGTTTTCTTCATCCAATCGCTTTCCGTTATGGGGCCCACAAAAGACTGCGCCGTCGTACGAATATTCCCCGACAGCAAGAATATTCCACGACCAAACGAATATTCCCCGACAACAATGAACATTTTATAACCACCTGTTTATTTAAAATATTTGCGCATTTTACCCATAACTAACCACATTAATCAAATCAACCCTTACTATTTCAAAATAATAAATAAAGGAAAATAAATTTTATTTATTAATAATTTGGGGTCTTACAACCTCCCCTCCTTATGAAATTTCGTCCTCGAAATTGACGTACGTAACTGGTGCTTCGAAAAGGTAAAGATACCTCGCTTTCATTTCCGTTTCCAACCCCCAGGTCATTTCCTCAATAGCATGGTTTCTCCACAAAACTTGTGGTATAACCTCGGTACATAGGACATGTTCTTTCCTATCCAAGATCTTGACAGGTACCTCCTCGTACATTAAGTCTTCGGCTATTTCGTCCGGTTCTAACTCAATAACATGGTTCGAGTCGTCCAAATCGGTACATATAAAAAAAACGCTATAAACACGCGACACACTTGGCGGTAAAACGAGTCTATAGGCCACAGTTCCTATTCGATCGGATTAATTAATCGAAAGTTTGAGCTTTGCTCACATCGCCAATTCTCACTTTTGAAATAACAACCTCCTTCTTCAAATTCATCAGCTCCAGTGTGTAGCTTGAACAACTTTAACTTTATCGATTAAAGTCGATTATACTCGTATATCATCACGTACGTACTTAGAGTTTTCATCTCCATCTCTATTATGTGTAATTTATACGAAATGAGTCTTTGACAATATCGTACTCATATTTGTATACGATCTTCTACTCAACACGTCAGCTACCACGTTCGCTTTTCCAAGACGGCATGGTCAGAACATGTGCTGAAATGAGTCTCCTCTTGAGTTCTTCGAAGCTCTTCCCACATTTCTTGCTCCATTCGAATTTTGTATCTCTACGAGTCAACTTCGTTAATGGAATAACGATTCGAGAATATCCTTCAACGAATCTCCGATAATAATCAACTAAGTCTAGAAAGCTACGTATTTCGATTACCGACTTAGGTTGTTCTCAACTGTGACTCATATCCCAACCTTGGATAGCACATTACAATAACACCTATTAGTTTACTACCGTACGAATATGGCATCCCCTACGGAAAGTTTGGCTTCTGTGTATTCCACAAAGGAAGTCACCAGATAAAGGCTCGGGTATCAACTTCTACAGTTGGGTTATTAACTCCTGAAGTTCAATAGGAGCCATGCGATATGAGATTTTAGAAATGGGTTTTGTACCGGGTTCAAAGTCGATACAAAATTTAATATCACACTTTGGGAGTAAGCCAAGAAATTCTTCAGGAAATACATCAGGAAATTTACTAACAACAGAAATATCATTCACATCTGATGTACTTTTGTTCAAGTCCATGACATGACTAAGAAAGCTTGACATTCGTTTTTCAATAAACAAATGGCTTTATAATTTAATATGAAAGAGTTTGTCTTCAATGGCTTGATTGCTTGAGTTCGAATATCAGGTTGCTTAGGAATATGAAAACTAACAACCTTTACAAAAGCAATTAATTTTGGCATGATGAGTAGTTAACCTTAAAATCACATCAAAAGCAAATATCTCTATAGAAATAAGGTTAACAGGTAATGTGATAGTGCCAAATTGAATCAAGCAAGATTTCTAAACAACGGATGTAATGAAAGTTTCTCCTAACGGAGTCTCCATAGATAGGTCAAAGTCTAATTTCTCCGGAGTCAAGTTCAAAAGTTGAGCGCAAGCAAGAGAGATAAAAGAATGGGTAGAACCGGTACCTAGTAAGGTATAAACTTCGTAAAAATTATAATTAACTAACCCGTGCTAACTTCGTTCGGGTTCCTCGCATTTTGACCGGTCACGACAAACGCTCTTCCAGGAACTGTTGACTTTGAATTTTCTGGGACAGCCTTTTGAATCACCATCCCCGCTGGAATTGGTTTCACTACCGTACACTCTCGAGCGATATGTCCTTCCTTTCCACAATTATAGCATACCTTGAACTGTTGTGGGCAGTTTGGGCTGATATGTCCCTCTTTCCCGCATTTGTAACATACGACCGGTGGTCTTTCTCCTCCCTTGGAACCAGTTGCTGCTGGCACTGTCGTCTTCCCATGGTCGTTGTTAAATCTCCTCTTTTTAAAGTCTCCTCCCGACTCGCTTCTTCTATTTTCATGGCCACGATTACCACCAGAGTGGTTACCGCCTTTGTCCATATTCTTCTTTCTCCGCAGGTTATCGTTGTTCTGATGACTGCTATCTTCGGTATGATCCTGGTTATGGTCCCTCGGTTGAACGTACTCGTTATCTCGCTCTAACAACTGAGCCCTGTTGACAACATCTGAATAGATAGAAAATTTATGAGAAATGAGATACTGACGTATGCCGGGTTTCAAACCTCTCAAAAACATTCGCGTCATACGTTCCTCATTCTCCACCAAATGAGGTGCAAACCTGGATAACTCCGCAAACTTCGCCTCGTACTGGGACACCGTCATGTTATTCTGCTCTAGTCTAATAAACTCCACTTCCTTCATATGACGAATACTTTCAGGAAAGTATTTTTCGTTAAAAAGTTTCTGAAACGTCTCCCATGACATGCTGAGTGCGGCTAGATGTGTACGCTTCACAGACTCCCACCAGTAGTCTGCCTCGCCACGGAACATAAAGGTGGCGAATGGAACCTTCTGTTCCTCCGTGCATCCCAAGACATCGAATATCTTGGTAATTTGCTTGACCCACGTTTCCGCCATGATCGGATCCGGCTTTCCCCAGAATTCTGGTGGTCCCAACTCTTTGAACTGCTTGGCTGTGACCACCCGTGAATTGCTATCATTTCCTCCTGTATTCTGTACACGAGTCTCCCTCGTCTGGTTTTGCATGAACTGCAAAAAGCTCCTAAACATCCCGTCGTTTATCGTCTGCTCAGTGGCGTTGTTCACAGGAGGTACATTGCCAGCCTGTTGCATGTTCTCCTCGTTGGTAAGTACAGGCATCTCCACGGTCTCATTTACTCCACTGTTAACATTCTCAGTCGACATTCTCAAATATTGTCATAAAACAAGGGTTAATTAAACAATTTAATAAATCACATATTACCCCTATATTATGACCAACCAACAAATAAGCTTAGGTAGGATACACTAGCGAAGGATTTACTCGTCTCTCCCCTCCTAGTTCTATTCCCCGATCTCCGCCAGAGATCATATCCCTAAGCTCTGATACCAACTGTGACAACCCCAAAATAGGTCCATTCCACCCAACCCATTCTGAGTTGTCAAATACATGGTACAGAAACAACTACAACTTTTACAACCCATAAGCTGTGAGTTTGAATACAAACATTGTCATCTAGATAATATCCACATGCAAATAAATCCCCATCATAATTATTGATACATAATTTTACAAAAAATGGTGAGGACTACTAAACAACTCTCTCTAGAACCTTCATTCCATACCCCGACTAGTACTCGCTACATTCTCGCCTCCTGAGAAAAAAAATTGGAACAACAAGGAAAAGGGTGAGCTCAACTAGCCCAGTAAAGAATATTATGACTAAGATAATGTACAACAAATTATCCTTAGTCTTCAACAGGGAAAAATCTGATAGATTATAATAGACAACAAGTTTTAGATCAACAACTGCAGCGGAAACAACAATTCATTAGAAGAGTTAAGTAGAGAATAAAATCTACTAACATCTATGAATTTAAAAGTCCATCATCAGTATTTTATCCCTGTAACATCAATCAATATATATCTCAAATCAAATCAAATATTCATCTTTGCACCACAGGCCAAAGATATTCATCAGTCGGTCATGTTCATCTAAACACCGGTTCATCTTTGCACTATGGGCCAAAGATATTCATCAATTGTTCATGTTCATCTCAACACCTGTACATCTTTGCACTACGGGCCAAAGATATTCATAACAAAATCAACCATCTTCGCACTACAGGCCAAAGATATTCAGTAACACCATCATTTAGGACTGAGGATGATGAAAAAAATATTTTAAAGGAAACGAATCCAGTGAAACAAAATAACAAGTATTAAGGATTCGTACTTTAAACAATCCGGGTTCAAAAATACTTCATAAATAATCATACTGAAGTAAAATTCAAGAATGATCAAAACATAGATCCAATCAAAACTAGTATCCAGAATAGATATTTTGGACAAAAAGAAGAAATTTCAATTTTCGGTGAATAGTACCGTATTCGTGAATAGTGCCGTATACGTGAATAGTGTCGTATACGTGAATAGTAACTCCGACTCCAAAAGATAGAAATTTCATAAAAAACATCATCACGCTTCGTGAATAGTACTCATGAATAGTAACTCGTGAATAGTAACTCATGAATAGTAACTCGTGAATAGTAACTCATGAATAGTAACTCCGAAATGAAAAAGTTCCAAATTTGATAAAAAGTTCCAACCAACATTTCAGCATAATGATATTGAAGAAATAATATCATTTCAGAAGAAAATAACATCCCTTACCTCGAAAAACAGTACTTCTAGCTGAAACACCGGATATAGGCTATGACTTGAACTTTCACCGTATAGCAATACTCAAAGTATACTCAAAATACTCACAAGAATACGCTCGATAATATAGAGAGAGAAAACTTCAGTTTCTGGTGTGATTTTCAATTCTAACCTAAGCACCTATTTATAGGAAATTGCTTAGAACACCAAAGCAGAAAATTTAATATAATATTATTATATAATTTAAATTTTCCTACGCCATCCTTTGAAGAACTGAAATCAGCCATCTTTGTTGCTCCACAATAATGACAAAAACAAAAAAAACGTTTTTGTTATTAAAAACAATTAAAACTTCTAAAAATCAATTATTACGGAGCTTCGAAACTTCAATAATTCATAATAAATAGCCCTTTTGTCAGAAAATTCGAATCTCGCGAGTTTTTATAGGAAATTCAATTCTGCACAACTTTGCAGAAGGAAGTTTTTCCAAATTCCAAACAGAAATTGACCGAAATCCACAAACGAACAATTTTATAGGCTATAATCAAATTTCAGTCAATAAATAGGGTCCACCGACACATAAAACATGCTTTAAATATTTTTGGTAACAAAAATACTCCTCCTCCACATATACTCATATACCCCACATTCATCGTAAAAATATCACCGTTAATATATTATTAAAATAATATATTTAAATGAATTATTTTATCAGAAAAAGATAAAATATTAATTTTCAACAATTGTCACATTAAAAATTTTCTCCATCTATATCCACATAAAATCAATATTTTCCTCATCATATAAATCAATAATTTAATTATTCACAAATAATATTACAGAATCACAATACTGGCAACCAGGCCGTTCCCAGGAAAGAGGGGGCTTTCCAATAAGGATTTCTCCTTACTGGCGCGCAATTAGGTGACCAAACCACTCCTTAGACAGAACTTTCTAGACATTGCCAATAATGTTATCAAATAATATTATTCAGATAATATGAATTATTACTTCGATAATGGAAAATACTGTGTAGTGACAATTATTGAAACAACAGTAATATAAAATATCAATGCAGCAATTATTGAATCAATAACATAAAATACTGAACAGTAATTACTGTAACAATTATTGAGTAGTGCCTTCTTACGTAAGAATCAATCATTGGTGCAATACCGTGTGCTACTGTGCAACAACGCGTATTACTTTACTTTACCCACCGGGTATTCCAACAGTGTTAACGGTAACAACTACGCCGTTATTTATAAACAACTATACTTGTCGTTTTCTTCATCCAATCGCTTTCCGTTATGGGGCCCACAAAAGACTGCGCCGTCGTACGAATATTCCCCGACAGCAAGAATATTCCACGACCAAACGAATATTCCCCGACAACAATGAACATTTTATAACCACCTGTTTATTTAAAATATTTGCGCATTTTACCCATAACTAACCACATTAATCAAATCAACCCTTACTATTTCAAAATAATAAATAAAGGAAAATAAATTTTATTTATTAATAATTTGGGGTCTTACAACTATCACTACAGGAATTCCTATTGACATGCAAGTAAAACTCCATTAGGTATTCCTTAGCGAGTCACGTTCAGTGAACTTATTCTCTAATAAGCACCTACATACTTGCTTTAGTGTCTCCACACAAATGATCATGAGATCAATCATCATCATCTAATGAGCAAGCAACGTATGTACCTATCTATCCGGATTCACTAATCCCCAATTTAGTAATCCAACGATTGGGAACTATTTTAGTTTTAAGCTTTCTAAGAATTTAGATCTCATTAGAATGATCATCATCATTATTCTAAAAGCATTGCTTAAAACTATGGGTTTATCACATATTATAAAACAACATCATGTAGATAATTAAAAGCCTTTAATAAATTAATACTTTTTATTAATAAATGAATAAGATTGTTTACAAAGTATATGCTTTATCATCAAACATGATTGGCTTGTATGCATACTACTTTCGAAAGGTTCCCTTTGCCACCTTCATGTTACGGGCAGAGGCAGATTACTGGTGGGAATCTGTAAAGCGTACTCAACCTTCCGCACTGAATTTGTCTTGGGAGAAGTTTCAAGAACTGTTCAACGATAAGTACTTTCCCGAAAGTATTCGTCACATGAAAGAGGTAGAGTTCATCAAGCTAGAACAAAACAACATGACCGTATCGCAGTACGAAGCCAAGTTTGCAGAGTTATCCCGGTTTGCGTCCCATTTGGTTGATAATGAGGAGAGAATGACACGAATATTTTTAAGAGGTTTGAAACCTGAGATACGTTAATATCTTATCTCTCATAAACTGTGTTTGTATTTGGATGTTGTTAATAGGGCTCAGTTATTAGAGCGCGATAATGAATCAACCCAACCAAAAGAGAGCAGCCGGTAAAATGATAATACCAATGATAATAGTCATCGAAGCGGTGACAATAAGCGTGGAGGGAATCAACATGTCAGAAATGGTAACCACTTCGGTGGTAATCATGACCAAAACAATAAGAATGGACATTTCAAGAAGAGGAGATTCAACAATAATGGAAAGACATCAGCATCAACACCTGTCGTTAAGGAATGAGAACGACCACCTATCATATGCTTCAAGTGTGGAGGAGAGGGACACATCAGTCCCAACTGTGCGATGCCATCCAAAGCATGTTACAATTGTGGAAGAGAAGGTCACCTGGCCCGATTTTGTCGTGTACCGAAGACAAGTCCAGCTGGGATGGAGGCATCAAAGGTCGTCCCAGAAAAGTCAAAGTCGGTAGTGCAAGGAAGAGCGTTTGTTGTAACTTCCCAGAAAGCAATGAACCCGAACGAGGTCATTACGGGTAAGCTTATCATAAACTCTAGCGAAGTATATACCTTATTTGATACCGATTCTACCCATTCTTTTATTTCTCCTACTTGCGCTCAACGTTTAAATTTGACTCCAGAGAAATTGGACTTTGACTTATTTGTTGAAACCCCGTTGGGAGAAACCTTTATTACATCCACGGTTTATAAGTCTTGTTTGATACAAATTGGTACCTGCACGTTACATGTCGATCTTATTTCTTTGGAAATACTTGCATTTGATGTGATTCTAGTGATTGATTGGTTAACTACTCGTCATGCAAAAATTGATTATTTTCGTAAGGTTGTTAGCTTTCATATTCCTAACCAACCTATTATGCGAATTCAAGCAACCAAACCATTAAAATCAATCACTGTCATCTCAAGCCATAAAGCTATTCGTTTATTGAAAAACGGATGTCAAGCTTTCTTAGCTCATGTCACGGATCTAAACAAAAATACGTCAGTTGTGAATGATATTTCTATTGTTAATGAATTTCCTGACGTATTCCCTGAAGAACTTCCTGGCCTACCCCCAGAGCGTGAAATTGAATTTTGTTTCGACCTTGAACTCGGTACAAAACCCATTTCCAAAGCCCCATATCGAATGGCTCATATTGAACTTCAGGAGTTAAAGACCCAACTGCATGAATTATTAGACATTGGTTTCATTCGTCCTAGTACGTCTCCATGGGGTGCTCCTGTTCTATTCGTGAAAAAGAAAGATGGGACTATGCGACTTTGTATTGATTATCGGGAGTTGAACCATGTCACCATCAAAAATTAGTACCCATTACCACGTATTGATGACCTGTTTGACCAGTTACAATGAGCCAAATTCTTTTCAAAGATTGATCTTCGTTCCGGTTATCACCAATTGAAGATTAGAACCGATGACATTCTAAAGACAGCTTTCAGAACTCGGTACGGGCATTATGAATTCCTAGTCATGTCTTTTGGATTGACTAATGCTCCTGCTGCCTTCATGGATATGATGAACCGAGTATTCGAGGAATATTTAGATCACTTTGTGGTCGTCTTTATTGATGACATCCTTATTTATTCCAAAAGCCGGGAAGATCATGAGCAACACTTGAGACTGGTACTCCAAAAGCTTCGTTAATATAAGCTTTATGCCAAGTTGAAGAAATGCGAGTTCTGGCTTGAGAAAGTAGCATTCCTTGGGCACGTGGTATCAAGTCATGGAATATTTGTTGACCCAGCAAGTATTGAAGCTATTCAAAGCTAGGAGCAACCTAAATCAGTGACCGAAATACGTAACTTTCTCGGTTTAACTAGTTATTATCGGAGATTCGTGGAAATATTTTCTCGAATCGCTACTCCACTAACTCAGCTGACTCGGAAAGATACAAAGTTCGGTTGGAGCGAAGAATGTGAGAAGAGTTTTCAAGAACTCAAGAGGAGACTCATTTCAGCACCTGTTCTGACAATACCATCTGGATCGGATGGATTTGTCATCTACAGTGATGCTTCGGGCAAAGGGTTAGGATGTGTTCTCATGCAACATGGGAAAGTCATAGCCTATGCCTCACGACAACTCAAAGAATATGAGAGAAATTATCCTACTCATGATCTAGAGTTGGCAGCTGTTAACTTCGCACTTAAAATTTGGAGGCATTACTTATATGGGGAGAAAATGGAGATCTTTACGGATCATAAAAGCCTCAAATATTTATTCACTCAAAAGGAACTCAAAATGCGACAACGACGTTGGCTTGAACTGTTGAAAGATTATGATCATACCATCCAATATCATCCTGGAAAAGTAAATGTGGTAGCTGACGCATTGAGTAGAAGATCATATGCGGGTACGAGTGCGATATTGTCAACGCAAAGGCCCATTTTGTATGACTTGCAAAGGATGGAGATAGAGATAAAAACACTAGGGACCCACGTGATAATGGCGAATATACGAGTAGAACCGACTTTAATCGATAAAGTTAAAGTTGCTCAAACTACAGACTTGGAGCTGATGCGTATGAGAAAGAAAGTGCAAGAAGGTGTTATGCCGGAAGCAAGAATCGATGATGAAGGAATATTTCGAGTCAACTCCAGACTTTGTGTTCCTAACGATCCTGAGTTAAAGTATAAAATCATGATGAAGGCGCACAATACACCGTTTGCAATCCATCCTGGGAGTACCAAAATGTATCGTGATTTCGACATACATTTTGGTGGAGCAATATGAAGAGAGAGATAGCGGAGTTTATCTCAATGTGTTTAACTTGTCAACGAGTTAAGGCGGAGCATCAAGTACCAAAAGGTACATTGCAACCACTTGAAATTTCAGAATGGAAGTGGGAGCACATTACCATTGATTTCGTTACTGGTCTTCCCAAGGTTTCTCAGGGTATAAATGCAATTTGGGTCATTGTTGATAAATTAACCAAGTCTGCTCACTTCATACCAATACGAGAAACTTATACACTTAAACGTCTTGCTCGTATGTACATAAACGAGATTGTAAGACTGCATGGTATGCCAGTATCCATAGTTTCTGATCGAGACCCAAGATCCACTTCACAATTTTGGGTTAGTTTGCAAAAAGCTATGGGCACAGATTTATGATTTAGTTCGGCTTATCATCCTCAGACGAACGGACAATCAGAGAGGACTATTCAAACTCTTGAAGATTTATTAAGACTCTGTGTCCTTGACTTAAAGGGAAGTTGGGACAAGTTCTTACCATTAGTGGAGTTTTCCTACAACAACAGTTATCAAGCAAGCATTGGCATGGCTCCATTCGAAGCATTTTATCCAGTATGCTGGGATGAGGTGGGTGAAGCAACGTTATTGAGACCGGAGTTGGTACGTATGACTACGAAAAAGATTCAAGCGATCCGACAACGTATAAAGACCTCACAAGATCGACAAAAGAGTTATACTGATCTTCATCGAAAGGACGTGGAATTCGATATTGGAGATCATGTATTGTTACGTGTTGCTCCATGGAAAGGAGTTACGAGGTTTGGAAAGAGAGGAAAGCTCAATCCTCGATTCATTGGCCCATTTTTAATCCTCGATCGAGTAGGAACTGTGGCCTATAGACTCGCTTTACCGTCAAATATGTCTCGTGTTCATAACGTTTTTCACATATCCATGTTACGTAAATATGTGGAAGACCCGAACCACATTATTGAGTTAGAACCGGACGAAATAGCGGAAGATTTAACGTATGAAGAGATTCCTGTTCAAATCTTGGATAAGAAGGAACATATTATATGCTCCAAGGTTATACCTCAAGTCAAAGTTTTATGGAGGAACCACGATGCTGAGGATATGACCTGGGAGTTAGAATCTGAAATAAAATCAAGGTATCCTTACCTCTTTGACATACCAGGTACGTACCCTAATTTCGAGGGCAAAATTTCTTAAGAAGAGGAGGTTGTAAGACCCCAGTTTTTATGAATAAAGATGATTTTTCTATAAATATCATTTTTGAATATTATGGAATGAATTTTATATAATGTTATAGTTGTGGGTAATATTTATAAATTTTGTAAAGTATGCAAGTTGTCATATTATATTCGATTAGTCGAGAAATATTCTTTTTGTCATGGAATATTTGTACGATGATACAATCATTGGTGGACCCCACAACAGAATTATTGTCGGATTGAAAAACGGCAAAAATATTTTTATGAAAATAACGATGAAAGTTTTACCGTTGATACTGTTGAACTACTCGGTAGTAAAAGTACAGTAATACTCGTGGTTACATAGTAGCACACGATATTGATTATTGATGCTTACGTGAGAAGTCACTCAGTTTTGTTCAATTATTGCTATAATAATTGTTGTAAATTTTGCTTATTTATGGACCCCTATTTATCCATTTTTTAAAATAATCGGTAGAAAGATATTTTATATAATAAAATGTGTGGGCCCAAGAGTGGGACCCATGTGTTTGGCAAAGTCTTGGTTGAAGACAATTTGTCACGGGGGAATTAGGGGGGGGGAAGAAAAAAATGGTCAGGAAAGGAGTATTATTAAGTTATTATATATATATATATATATATATATATATATGATTGATAATGATATATGGGCGGGACCCATATGTTGGGAGAATGATTTTGGGGAGTGGAAATTTGCTAGGAAGGAGTACTGATTATCTTATATATATCAATTGGCATGTTGTATCACGGGGGTAATGACCCGTGAATTTATATATATATATATATTATTTTATTTAAAAGATTTTGCTTTAAATATGGACCGTACGATTAAAAGTAAATCAATCTGGACCGTTCATGATTTAGTTACTATGCATTCCATTCTTCTATAAATAGAAGCTCATTGCTTCATTATTTCTTACGAATTCATTGAAACTCTAGAGAGAGAAAATTATAGAGAAAGAAGAAGCGAAGTTTGCTACATTTCTTTTCCTATATCCAGTTTCTTTTACGGTAAGGGATATTATTTCTTTTGTATTCATAAAGAGAACTTCTATTATTCCATCTTTATTATTTTGTTGGAATAACCTGTATACGCGGACTACCTTATACTTGGTGACATTCTTCTATTATTCCGTCTTTATTATTATTCTGTTAGAATATTTTGTCTGTGTGTTTTACGCCGGACCTGGTTCCGTCTTTATTATTATGTTGGAATATCTTGTCTGTGCGTTTTACGCCGGACTTGGTTCCGTCTTTATTAATATTCTGTTGGAATAACCTATCGGTGCGTTTTACCGCATGCATGGTGATTTCTTTTGTTATTTCATTCTTTATTATACTCAGTTGGTTAAAGTTTTGACTTCTATACTCCATGAAATTAGTGGAATATCCTTGATATTTGTGCTTCATCTAGTATCTTTCACGAAAATATTCTTCTGAGCATTCTTAAATTTTACTCTACAAAGCAGTATCATGTTGACAATTTTGACGTTATTAGTTCCTGAATAAATTAATTCGTGAGCTT
Source organism: Panax japonicus (assembly GCA_020205505.1). Classification (NCBI taxonomy): domain Eukaryota; kingdom Viridiplantae; phylum Streptophyta; class Magnoliopsida; order Apiales; family Araliaceae; genus Panax; species Panax japonicus. Next base: position 19,939,621 of record CM035095.1, read on the forward strand.
GTTTTATTAAATTCTTATATCATTGTCATCATCCTCATGTTTATATTTTTTTGAA